>CANSNZ010001197.1:457500-1057500 GCA_947646795.1 Beta lomatogona | reverse complement strand
TTAGAATTGTTGAGATTAGATTTGAATGAATAATCTCCATTAAACATTAAATCTAATAAGAATTCAAAATTAGGGCAAAAATTCAAATTATTTCCAAATTTCAGAAAATTAACAATTAAATTCTGAAAAATTCGAAAATAATTTTTAGGGTGATCTAATGAATTATCTTAACATATAAAGTCAGACATTTTAATTGTTATCTTAAAATTTTATGAATAATCAAATTAAACTTAAAATTTAACCATAATTCATTAATAATATGATTAAATTTCAAAAATTTATGGAAAAAATCCGAAAATTATTTCCAGCTATCATAATATTTTAGATCTATGTGTGTGATGAACATTAGATTTATTTAACAAGTAAAAAATCAAATCTTTCAATTGTTAACAAATTATTTCAATGATTAATCAAATTAAACATTAAATAATTTTAAATCTAACAAATCTATTTATAAAAATACGAAAATTTTGGAGTGAATTAAATAATTTATTTCGTCCATAATAAAAAAGATTCGGAACTTTATAAAATTATTTGAGCATAAATCACAAATAAATCAATTATTTACAATTTCCAATCAATTAATATCAAATATTAACTATGCAAATTCAAGCCATAATAAATCCTCCCTTAATTGAATAAAAATAATAACTTTGCATACAATTATATGATCATATGAATATTATGAATTAGGCAAAACTGATACCACTGTAGGAATACATAGATGCAAATAGCGGAATTTCAGGAAACAATTTCCTAGAATCTATCATAGGATCGCAAACATAATCAGACACATGAATCATTCAATAGGGATTAAATATCAAACCTTTATAGCGTGATTTCCCTGTTGTATGCAAGCTTTTAAGATCCGAGAGCCCCAAGTGTTGCTCCTCTAATCAGTCCACGAGCACCAGTTGAACACCAACGTTTGCTAGAACGGAAGAGAAGAAAATCTCTTGCTTTTGATGGTATAGGCGCCGGTTTAGGGAATAGATCTAGGGTTTCTCTTTCTCTCTCTAGTGAAAAGAAACTGACTAATGAATTGAAATCCCTAAACCCTAATATTATATCCTATATATAATAGAAGAGTCATAGGTTAGTTAGGAGAACTAATTCTCCTCCTATTCCCCTTTGGACCGGCCCAATCCTAATCCTAAATGGATTTGGATTGCTTTGTCCAACTTGTGCTACAATGTGTGCCCTCATAGGATTAATCTATTTTAGTTATAGGCCCAATCAATATTGTCCTATTAATCATATTTATTCTCTAGCAAGTAAATACGATTACTAAAATAATTAACTTTATTATCTTCATAATAACATTCCTATTTATATTTAGTAATTGTCGGAATGTCTAAGGACATATTCCTTCACAACGTGTGACCTGGACGTTGTGCCCCATGGGGCCAACGTGCAGGCCACACGTTGGCCCCATGAAATTCATTTAAAAAAAAAAATTACTCGTCCGAATTTTGTGCTCGTCGGTGGTGATAGTCGGTGGGTCGGAGAGGTAGCGATTGGTGGTTAGTGATTTTAGGTGGTGGTGGAGAGAGAGTTGTAAAAACAGCCAAGGGTATAATGGTATTTTTAGAAGGGAGTTGGGGCGATTTTAAGTAATTTGGGGGCGACGTTTAGAAGTTCAGGTAAGTAGATGTGACATGTTACCTAAAATAGAAAAAGCAACAGTGTGTAGATTAATAAAAACAGACCAAAAGGAAAGTGTGTAGATTAAAATGAAACGGAGGGAGTAGTTATCGTCTTTTTAAATAAGGGAACGAGTGTGAGTGGTTGGGCGATGTTTTTGGCCAATGCATGACCAGTTCTTTTATATTTAGACTCGAGTGAGGAAGAACTAATGTCATAAGTAACTATAGATTAAAAACTTCTAAATTGGTAAGGCTTTAAGAATATATTATAGTACTTTATCGAAACACAAAAGGTGTGAGTTTGTATTGGTTTGATGGTTTAACTCTTATTGTCCAATCATAAGTTAAAGCCTTTTCATGAAAGAAAAGCTCCACGACAAAGATAAACTCATTTATAATTTGTCAACTTTATAATTGCATAAGATGTTGATCCACTATTTTCTCGATTCAACATAATTTACATATTTAACAATTAGATGTTTACCATTTCTCTTTAATTAAGTGCGACATTATTTGCTTTTTTTACGATATTTAATATCCATTTACCTATATTATTATTTTACTAATTCATAGAAAGTTGCTATTAAAAATTTCAATAAACAAAGGTCATAAAACTTCACACGGTAATTTTTTTCATTCACGTTAATTAATTAAAAATAATATATTTTTTTTGGTTTTAAAAAGATATGAAATAATATAATTAATCTTTGTAGAGTTGTAGTACTTTATTTAAAGAAAGGGAGTACTAGATGCAACCCTAGTTAATAAACACATCTCACCGATGACCCTTAATTATCTTTACATTCATTATAAAATTTCCTATTATTTTCCTCACAAAGCCAGGTATTATTATGTATCTATGTTTATGCTACTCCCTTTCTAAGATTGTTCATGATGTTGCAAACCTCTAACTCACCGATTTAGTTTTAGGAAGTCATAGTAAACGTATCTATTGGATGTCAACTAGCTTAGTTGTTTAAAGTCTTGGGAGGTGGTACTCAAGACATGGGATCGATTCTCGTCTATATCATTTGCCATGTGGCTCTCTTTACCAAAAAAAAAAAAAGTAAACGTTTATAGTTCCAATTCTTTGTGATCAGTAAGCGAAACTGTGCATACAAACAAACACGTAGCCACCTAATGAGGGTTATATATAATAATTAAGACATTAGTATTTTATGATATTTTCCCACGCTTATACTGAATTTCTTTGTTTGGTATAAAAAACAAAGATGTCGTGTTAAAAAAAAATTTACATGCAGTCCGACAATTGAACAATATATGGTTGAGTTTAACGACCATGTAAAAGAAATGGATCTATGGATGTATGAAAGCTCACAGTTACATCATCAATAGATAACTGCCAGATTGTATTCATTTTACTTTCAACTTATAATGCATTGTTACTTTGATTATCGAGCGAGCCGAGCCCGAATAGCACTGGGCTCGGCTCGAGCTCGTTTAACTTTTCATGGGCTCGGCTCGGCTCGTGAGCTCGCCGAGCTTGGGGGAGCCGAGCTCGGCTCGAGCTCGTGATTAGAATTTGCGGCTCGAGCTCGGCTCGTGAGCTCGTTTAGGCTCGAATCGTGAGCTCGAATAGGCTCAGGCTCGGCTCGTGAGCTCGTTTAGGCTTGGCTAGTGAGCGCGATTGTGGCTCGAGCTCGATTATGGGCTCGAGCTCAATCTTCTCTATCTTTTTTTCTTTTTAATTGCTTTTACCTTTTCTTTTTATCTTTCTTCTAATATATACTTTAGTTAGTATCTTAAAAGAAATACTTAATATAATTTTTAATATATATAAATAATTTATTAATATAAACTAATTTTTTAATATAAAATATTTTTTTAGTATAAAATAATAATCGAGCTGTTCACGAGCTTTACGAGCCGAGTTTTGCCTAGCTCGGCTCGGCTTGTTTAAGCCTCGAGCCGAGCTTCACAAAGCCGAGCTTTGACCGAGCCGAGCCCGAGCTGCTCGCGAACTTGTCAGGCTCATTATGATCCCTAGTTACTCCTTTGGCAATTGGTTTTAGTGTGATGGACTTTTTTTCTTTTTTGACATTGGCTAAAGCAAAAAAAAATTACAGCATTTCAGTAATAAAAGGACGAAAAAGTAGAGGGACAATTAAATGGGCCCTATGAGGCTATGACGATCAATCTTTTGTATGATGCATCATTCGAAAGTACTGCCAATATGAAGAATATTTTCAATATTCTTTTTAAATTTTTGTATCCAATATTTCTATTAGAAGTGTCTTGCATTCCATTATATATATATACTAGCCTTATATGCATGCGATGCGTACGGAAACAAATAGAAAATTAAAGTAATTGTTAATTACATCTAATAAATTAGGGATTTAAAAATTTATAATCAGTTTGTCCCACTTAATCAGGAATTTTTAATTCATCTCATATGATATAGAATAAATAATATGCAATTGATGCTTTGATTAATTCATCTCATATGAGTAGAATTATAATTAATATCACTAGAAAAAACTATATGCACCCTGAGAGAAAATTCATTTGTGCCACAAGACATTCTAATTTATTTTCTAGTGAATGCATCTTTTTTTTTGTTTTAGAGATTTATAGGGGGTTGTACTTCACATTGCTACTTACTACTGCAGAATACACCGCCCAACTTTCTAAATGCAGATGCCCTCAGTTGAGGGGCTTGTAGAATAAATAAATCTGAGGGGAAGAAAAATCTAAAAGTTGACAATTATAACTCTAGTCGTACTCCATAGTGATATTTTTGAAACAAGTTGTTGTTTTTCTTTTTGAATAATACGAAGGGAAAAAACCTCTCTTCATCCAGATAAAATATTCATATATATTACTGATAATAATGTTCAAAAAATTTGTAACATTTCATAAATGGTGGTCGTTTTGGGTTTTCCAATATGAGTTCTATTTTGTTAAGTCAAGATAAGATAAAATACAATTATTAGAGGTTTTTTTTTTTGTGAAGTTATGTCATATACTTCATTATTTTTATTAAAAAATAAGGCTTATGAAAATGCGACCTCTTATTCCTAACGGAGAGTGTAGAAAAAGTGATATTAAGGCTAGTGAAAACTATTTCATGTAGTCAACAAATGAGTTCTATTTTGTTAAGTCAAGATAAGATAAAATACAATTATTAGAGGTTTTTTTTTTTTGTGAAGTTATGTCATATACTTCATTATTTTTATTAAAAAATAAGGCTTATGAAAATGCGACCTCTTATTCCTAACGGAGAGTGTAGAAAAAGTGATATTAAGGCTAGTGAAAACTATTTCATGTAGTCAACAAAAGATTGATCTCTTGGTTCTCACCATGTGTTGTATGCTTCACACTGTCACAATTTTCAATTAACTTAGAACAATCCCAACTTTAGAACTTTTTCTCAAAACAAGCCTCAATATAGACTAAACTAATTGAATCAGTTAACAAAGTTGGCTCTGTTTGGCAATACTAGCTGAAAATAAACTGAAACTGATAAGTTAACTGAAACTGATAAGATAAAGCTGAAACTGATAAGGTGCTGGAACTGATAAGGTGACTGATTACTTTAACTGTTTGGCAAAGTTAGTTGATAAATTATTTTGGCAAAATTAGTTGTTGTCAAAATTTTGGAAAGATTTTCCAAAATTTCAGTCACCTGATTTTAAAAAGGTAAAAATTTTAACTTATCATATAAGTCATTTGAACCACCTGAAATTTTATTTTAGGTGCTCCCCAAACACTACTAATCATTTTAGCACCTAAAATATGTTAGCACCTTATCATTTAAGGTAGCTAAAATGATTCCCCAAACAGAGCCGTTATATGAAGTGATTTTAGTGACTGTCATTTGAATTTTTTAAACAGAGTAATAATCGCTAACAAACTCTTTTGATGCTGGTTATAGAGAGGAAAAGGATCAATTTTGTCTTTTTCAAAAATAACACAACGCCTGTCACCATCCATAGTTGGTACCAGTGTTGTAAATTATTCCATAAATTGTAAGAACTAAAAGATACTTTCAAATTGCACTCAAAAAATTCTACCTGAAAGAGGATCCCCAACTCAACTTTTCTTGGGGGTTCAAGCCCACTAAGAGTAACTGTTCAAAAAGATTCCGAGACACAAGAAATTGTTTATCAAGTTGTAATGAGGATGAAGTACACAATTAAAATTGGTTTTGCAGATTGCACCGAAGTTATATAAAGATTTATCCGAGTGCGTAGATTACAAGCTTTTCTAGTTTAATTTGATTTGTAAGAGCTAGTAAAACTCAGGTAGGTCGGTAGTCTAAAGAGTCCATAATCTAGCCACTAATGCCAGAATCTTATGGTAATTTTGGACTCCTGTTGTCTCGTGTAAGTGCCTGTCAAACAAAAGTGTAACCTGACCCTGTGCAATTCTTACACGGAATTGGGTTGAATCATCAGTTATGAGCTTCGCGCAAAAAAGTGCGTTTTTTTCTCTTTTCCCTATCAATGAGTAAAATCATATACTTTAAGCATATTACTCAGAATTTCAAGCCTAAGCTGTAGTTTCCAGACCAAGCTCAAGGCTTCGAAACTCGACGACAGAGGGTCATGCAAAACCCAAAAGAATTTCGCATCAATATCCAAATATGATATTAACACATACTTCCTCCGTTCCATAATAAGTGAAACATAGGGATTGAGCACAAGATTTAATAAACATCACTTTCAAAAGCCAAAAAGTCATAAAATTCCCTTTTCATTATCAAAAGGAGAAGAGAGAAAAGCAAACCACATAAGTTTGTGATGGGTACTCTTGTCATTTTGTCACTTTCTTTTTTCCATATAAGGTATGTTTCACTTATTTTGAAATGTTCTAAAATAGTAAGTGTTTCACTCATTATGGAACGGAGGAAGTATAAGTTACCGTACAAGACAAAAAAACCACCAAAACAATAGATACATTCCATTACTTATACCCCTACGTACCTCGAACGATATCCCAAACTCATGAGGCAAAAATGGATCATATGATCTCGTCAAAAAACAATGTCATTCTAGATCCAAATTCTCGGAGCCACTAAGTCCATCTAGGTTCCATTTTCGGGAGACTATGTTCTCACCCAGCATGTACATAGCAAACATAGAAAATTTATAAATAAGAAAATTTTCTACATATAGCAAGCTATGGCATATAAAATCGGCTGTAGGAACACCTGAAGAAGTCGATTCATGGATCATGTTAAAGTAACCAGAACCTTGAAAAATAAGCAATCAGCTAACAGTATTATCGGTATTTGTAGCGATCCCTGTCTCGGTTGTAATCCCGATCCTTGTCGTAATTGTAATCTCTATCCCGATACTCCCTTCCCCTGTCCCTATCTCTCTCTCTGCTTCTGCTCCGACGCCGATCCCTACTATCACGCTCTCTGCTCCTGCTCTCTCTGTCATCATAATCTCTCCCCCTATCTCTGCTCCTCTCTCGTGCTCCATCAGCTACACCTGAATTTGATTTAGAAGTCATTATTTGATCCAAAGCAAATAATATAGAAAATAAACAAAATATAAGCTCTTTCACACGGAAAAGAAAACTAATACTAAATAAATAAATAAATACTTTTTGCCATGATATGCCATCTTCAGGAAAAGAAATTCTAGTTCTAAATATTAAAAATACTATTATAGGGGCACAGAAAACCCAAGTGATCTATGCTGCGACTGGTAGTCTATCGAGGGACTATTGTTAGCAATGATTCAAGAAGGCAAGATCACCTTTGAATGAATCAATCATAGCTTCTGTTCATGGAACCATAATAATTCAGGGAATAGATGTTCTATAAATGTCAGAAAGGCAGTGTGCATTCCATTTACTGCTGATGCTCTTGATCATTAAATTTTATCAAATAAATATAGCAATGCGATGCAATATTTCATATTTGAGAAAGAAATTTTGGCATAAAAAAAGACCCTATTAGGAGTAAAAGTACATACTTCTCTAGAGCCAAACCAAAAAGATAGTGACCGTATACAGATTACAGGTAAACAGGTAAATGGTCATTTTACTTGGGTATTTTGTGCCCCTATAAAATTGCCAAACATACGAAACCACTGGGTCACAGCACTTGTTACAGAAATCTTTGCCTTCCAGAAACATGTAAGAGTTAGATTGTCACTACGCCAATCTTTTAAAGACCCATGGCAGTAATAGTGAGCACCCCTGTCAAACATAGATCACTAGAACCCATAGAAAATCTCTGGACCTATGCAGCAAGACTCAAGAGTCGCAGTCTTATCGTAGCAGCACCCCAAGGGTGTTACTTTGTGTGTTGCAGCATGAATTTCACATTGGAAAGATTCCAACAATCAAGTAATTGTTGCAAAATTACACTAGGAAAAGTGTACTTTCAGACACCTGACCAGTTAGGTCAATTTCTGAAGAAATGAATGGTTCTAAACATTGGTAGTGACTGTAATATGAGCCTGAAGGAGTGAAGGGTAAATGTTGATGGTTTCAACTTTCAATACATATAATGACTTCAATACGGACGTGCAGATAACATAATAATACTATTTATGACAGTCTATGATGTACTATATCATGGTATGATTCTATACTGCATCATGTATTCGTGTAAATTTGCTTTTACGGATTGGCAACGTGAAAATCATTCATAAATCCGTAGAACCTTTTTCACTCTAAATCACTTGGCTACAGAATCCCTTAAACTGAAACCAACCACCTAAAATGAAATGAACATGATATTTGGAAGGCACCGAAAACGAAATATAAGAATGTAAATAAAACCCATGAAGAAGAAAAGAACGATAATATCGAAGCCCAAGTTGAGAGGGGGGAGACAATTCATAATGCAGTATAGAGGCAAAGGTCACTGTGCCCAACCATAGTTAAGTGAAGAAATCAAATGGGCAAAGAACCTGTGCATGAGCTTTCATGAAACAGGGAAGCACAGAAAAAATTAGGGATATAGAAAATTTGAAGTTTCTTCTGAGCTGTAGCTACGATATACTTTCGTTTCGTTCTAAATAGCGAGCATGTTATTGAAAAGTGTTTAAAAAAGATATATTCATACCCGTCTTTCTCTAAGTTCGACGTACAACATAGGTCACTTTTATTGTAACCATAAGCAAAATCTGCAAGCGTACTTTAATCTTAAGAAATAAGAAAGAACATTAGTGTGGCAAAATGATAAATCTACCACATTGCACCCCAAACAGAACAAAAATGGTGCAGCTCAAACCCATGTAGCAAATAAAGCTATTGCATGTCATTCAAAACAACCTAAAAGCCAAAACACCCATATTTCTGTTATAAAATTACTCTGACACACTAAACCTATTGCAGATTAACGACTCTGCCGTTAGAAGATAAACGACAAACAACGTCAAGTCTGCATTATTCTCCCAAAAGGCCAAAACAGAAGATGACATTGTATGCAGAACATGTGGCATCCAGAAGTAACAGTTAAGTACTTCACAGAAAAGCGACCACCAGAGTTGGTACTGAGCATTACCTAGTTCCTCAATTTCCCAGCCTGCACGCCCTGCTCCTGGAAGCACCTTGACTGTTTCGACTTGCTGTGTTTTTGCACGAAACTTTTTCTTGAGATTGCCAAACTCGTCATACATCTCTCCATCATCCTGTAAGTGCAGCATTAAACTCAGAAACACTAACACAGAAGCATACAAAGAAATAATGAGGAGATAAATAGTTCTCACTTCTGCAGCTTCACGTCGGCGTCGCTTTGTCTCCTCTAACTCTTCCTCGTCAAGTTCCTTATAGCCACCGGCACGACCCCCCCTGGTAAGCAGTAATAAATATATAGTAAGAAATGCCATTTCATTCAGTTAGTGCGGCCTCTACCCTGTTTCTCGCGCATTTTTACATTCATGTCCTATTCTCAAGGCTCATAAAGCGCACTAAACGAACTCAGAAAGTGCTCAATAAACCTACTATCTGCATTATGTAAATGAAATGTGAAGTCCGAAACTAAAAATTATGTCACTACTGAACCAATATCATGATGTTGTACGTGAGAAAACATACAGGATCGGGAAAGGAGTAGATTCTGTAATGAGCAAGCACTAAAGCAAACCAACTTTTCAGCAAGTTATGGAAATGGGGTATGGTTGTAATTACAGCAATATACTATAATTAGTAATCTCTTAGACCCCACAAAAAGTAAGATGTGAGCATGCCTGAAAGGTTATAAGCCTATAGTTGCTCTTGGATTTTGTGAATTCCAGCAAGCCAGTTTTCACATTATGTTAAACATATTCAATATAAATCTCAATAACTTTCGGAGACACACACTAGTAAATCTAACGCCATTTCTATAAGTGCTGGTCCTCTGACAGAAACGATATATACTTCCTCCATGCTTTAATAATGACTACATACCCCTTGTACATATTAAGACAACAGAAAAGGTAGAGAAATGTGGGAGACAAATGGTCCCCAATACCATATGAAAAAGTAGATATGTGAGAGAAAAGCTACTAAAATGGGTATGTGGTGATTAATAGTGAACTTTTATAAAAGGAAATGTAGTGATTAATAAAAAATAGAGGAAGTATTATCCAAAAGACAATGGTGCTCCAAGGATGGCTTAAGTTATACTGGGTCCCCATCCTTTCTAGCTAAAGGTTAATCACAACCTCATCTGTCTGCAGTTATATCACACACTTTGCATCACTTGAGAACCCACCTTTCCCCTCTCAACCAACCTCCAGTATTTCTAAACTTTATTCTACCTTGTTAATCACATATTTCAGAACCCGGACACTAAAAAGTTTCTTTAAATGCACTTCATCTGAATAAAAAGAAAGAAAAGGTTTTATTAAGATATTTCAGATTTCAGTTTCCCTGAACTTTCAACCTCAATCAAGGAAACATGAATTCACCAACTTTAGGAAAGAAAGACACATGCTAATAATTATAAAATGTATTGAGTAGATGAGCAATTAGTTCATACATTCCATGCAAAAGCTTACAAAAAGTACCATAACATAGCAATTACCACAGCTTAGACCTATTGGGCATGAATCCGACCTATGAGGAGGTCTAAGGAGAGTCAAATGCACACAATTTTACTTAGTAGCCCCTCATACCAGAGGCTGTTTGAACACCGAATGGTATATGAAAAGGATGCATATCTAATCAGGGTCATCTTTTCAAATTGCAAGAAACAATGCTCACGACAGCTTACCTTACACCTCCCTCACTGATTCCGGGTTTATTAGTGTTGCAAATATTGCACTTAGTTCGTTTTGCCCAGTTGATATTAGCACACCTGCAACATCAGTCTAGTGGCATCAGGGAGGAAAATTCCAAAATGAACTTGAAAGTTGCAACAAACTTTTATCTTAAAAGAATCGAACCACAAATAAACCTTTTCCTGGGTGGAAACAAAATAGCAACTTACTGCATTTTAAGAATACAAATAGACATAATCATGAGATTTTTTTTTTTGGGACCGGGGGGGGGATAAGAAATAACAAGAAGCATTGAAAGAACAGCAAAAAGATCTAACTCATTTAAAGTAGGAGCAACAACCTGTTCACCTCAAAGTGGACTTTGCATATTGGGCAACAAAGAGTCAAAAAGCCCTCAAGCTAAATTAAGAAGTTGTTGATCAACAAAGTGATGCACCAAATAAAAAAATAAAAATGATGCCAACTTTACAAAAGAAAGCACATGAAAGGAATGTGCACCTTAATATTTTTTAATTAACAAAACTGGACCATAATCTTGAGAAAAGAATAAAACAAAATAAAAATGTTCAAATTAAATGAGCATTGATAACGAAATGCAACAATCATATTATACAGCCTTACATGGGACAAGACCAATCATTTGGACCAAAAAGTCCAGTTGGACCAGCCGCAGCTCGGGTGTGACCAGCAGCATCAGCAGCTCCACGACCTCTTCCTCTACCACCACCCCCTGCACCACCGGATACACCAGCAGGACGGGCAGTTCCACAACGATTGCAAACACCACGAAAAGCGAAGTTCACATTGGCGCAGCTGTTTATACACAATGGCATAAGATACTTGGCAATACTAGAGAACTAGCAAAACGAAAACTAGCATGTAAAAGGAGCAAGAAAGAGCTGCTCACCAATCTCACATCACAGACCTTGTATTTGGACACAGCCAATCACCATCCTGTTGCCATGCTTTTCCAGAAGCATCACCTCGTCCTCTACCTGCTCCACCATCCCCATTCAAGTCCAAAGCATTTTCAACAGGATCGCCAAAATCACCAGGTATATTTGTATCCACTGCTTCATCCTTATTCTTGGACTCTGCTATAAAAACACCAATTACATTTCCATGAAATTCTTTATTATTGAACCACTCCACAGCAGCTGCTGCAGCATGAGGATCTTCATATGTTATTGTTGCATCGCCCTTTGGTTCATTTGTCACCTTATCACGGTATAACCAAATTTTAGGTCGACCAGTTCTTTTATCTTTCTGCAATGTACCATCAGCAAAGAAAAGTATATGTTACTGGTTATATGACTGTAAGAATTGCTTTTACACTCCCGTTACTATAGAAGATGCAAAGTGCGATATCACAAGAAATTCACAGCATCTTAAGAGTCCCTACCTTAAGCAATCCAATGGTACCAAAGAATTCTGCCAGCATGTTATCATCAGTCCCTTCCGGTAGGTTACAAACATAGATAGAGCCATTTGTGGGAACACCTTTACCCGCATAGCTTGCCATTATGCTCCAAATATCATCCAAAATCCCACAACTTCAACCAGCATCAAGCCCTACTGAATATAAGCAATAATACAAATATCTAATTGAAATTAACCTCTGTCGAGAAACAAAAGGGCAGTATTCTTCAAGTGATTCCCAAAGGTACAAAAAGTTGTAATTTTTCAAAGTGTATATTAACAGTTATGCTAATACATTTGCTCTACTTAATTATCCCCAGTAGTTATATTGTAAACACTATTTTCTCTCTTATCCTAAACTGTATTTGTATATTTTTCCCTCTCTAAAACTCCATAATTCAAACATATTTTTTCAATTATAACATGGACCATTAAGGGGGCGAGCTCTATGCTCTGAAAAGTTTGTCCTCTGATATAAATATATATAGACAGCGGTGCATCCAAGGGGATCAGTAGGTTCAACTGAACACCCAAAACTTGAATTTTTCTGATCTTACCTTGGCCCTATTATGCTCATAGTAAATCCAAGTGTAAGGGTGTTAACGAGCCAACCCAAGCCTGAGTTTAGGTTTTTCCACCTCAGCTCGTGATACTTGCACTTGTACTTGAGCAAGTCTCAAGCTTTCTCAAGCTAAAATTTTCAAGTTCAACTTATCTTAAAACTCAATTTGAGTTTAAGTCAAGAAATTTTCATAATCAAATTTTTGCTACTTCATTTGACCTTCTCACCAATACTACAAATATTTTACCATTAGATTTCAAGTTAAATTCAGTAACATGTAAAATAAACTAGCTAAAAAAATTTATTTCGAGCCTGTTCACGAACTTCAAAAGCTGAACTTATCTCTGCTCAGCTCATGATTTTTTCAAGCCGAACTCGAACATTTTACGAACCAGCTAGGCTCATTGACACCCCTACCCCCATGTACCATAAAAATTCTACCAGTCAAATGTGGGCTAGATTTTGAAATGAAATAAGTGCCAAACATCCCACAGCAAATTCACCTCAACAGTCTCAGCACAAAAACATTCTATCAAAATAGTAAAAAGAGGAAGTGCAAAGTACAAAATCTGGATGTTTTTAGCATACCAGTGAATAAAATTTTTCTAAAAAAATTTGAATTCTTACTCAAATATTCCAGTGTAAACTACAAAACTGAAATCTTAAAACTTACAATAGCAAAATTAATCCTAAACAAACCTTCAAAATTTTGAAATCGTCGAAAAAATCCTTCAATTGTTTCCTGTTACTCTTGTTATCTGCGAAAAGTAACTTGAATTGATGCTGGAAATACGAAATTGAAGATTTTAGATAGGAAAGTGGAATGGATGAATGTAGATTGTAGGGCGAAATGGAATTTCAATTGTAATCAAGGGTTAGCGCAAATTCTACGGATTGGAGATTTAGGGTTACAAACATCTTATTTTTCGATGTTTCTTCTTTTCTTTCTTTTTTTCTCTATCCTTTCCTCTTTGATAAATTTGTGGGGTAGAGGGAAAAAAAAAAAAAAACTTCTAGCATAAAAAAAAAGATTTTTTTTATATTTTATGGCTTTAGAACCGCTTATGTAATATGGTACTATTCCAACCATGTTAGAAATTCGATGACTTAACATCTTTTCTGCCTGATATGGAGTAGTAAATTGAAATCTAACCTTCGTCTTGATATTCTTGATCTGCATCCAGTAAGTACATTTTCCCACAACCTTAAACCTCCAAGCTTCTCGAACTGGAGATAATAAACAAACAAACATACACAAAACTAAAACTAACAAAAGGGTACCAAGAAACCCCATACAAGGGACTACGAAGTCGGGCGATGGCTTTTCTAGTAGAATTAAATTTGCATTTAGCCCCCTCTCCAACTTTAAGTATTGAATTTATGTAAATATGTACTTCTATTAAATAATTTTGTCAAAGAAATAAATATAGGTATAAGTTAGATAAAGAGTTTATTCATTGTACACATGAGTGTACCATGTGCATGGTACACGCAATACTAGTTTTACTCATTTACAGCTCTCCTAATTATGCCAATTTTGCACATTGGAAGGTTTCAAATGACCAAGGAGCAAATAAATAGTTTTGGGTATATTATGCATTTATGCTCACGGTACACTCACGTGTATAATAAAAAGTTGTATTGGACATATTGGTTATAATTTACCAAGCAAGGCTTGGCCTGGTGGTAACGGTTTCACGATTTCAAGGTTATGGGGTCAAATCCTACTAGAGGCTCTAAGGAGGGTGGCTAGTTATATTATATCTGCGAAAGGTGCCAATTCAGTAGAGTCTTTCATCTTACTTACCAATTTTTTTAAAAAAATTGGTTATAATTTAGGGAAATACACAAAATTTAGGATCGAGTTTGATTTTTAACTTGTCATTCGAAGTCAAGTGTACAACAAAAAAAATTACAATAATTCCATGATATTATTTGGTAGAGTACTCAAAACCTAGTTTTATAGAGTTCTTATAATCAACAAAAGAAAAACTCTACAAATTTGTTTTAAAGGCTGTTTTCCACTCATCCCCTTCATGAATACGAATTTGATGATAGCCACTCCTTATGTCTATTTTTTAAAAGACCTTAGAACCATGTAAATCATCTAAAAGATCATTTAACCAAGGGATAGGAAAACGATACTTTATAGTACACATGTGACATTCACCATTCTTTTTAGGAACGAGAAGTGTAGGGACAACACAAGGGCTAAGAGACTCCCTAATCAAGCCTTTCACCTTAAATTCCTCCACTTGCCTCTTTATTTCTTCGGTTTCTTTTGGATTGGTTCTATAGGCAGGTTTGTTAGGTAGGCTAACTCCGGGAATAAGGTCAATCTTGTGTTGGATATCTCGTTTAGGGGGTAGGCCAGGGGGAATTTCTTGTGGAAAAACTGATAAGACTATATTTTATACATGATTTTTGCTCATTATATTACTTTTTGGTATAAGTTATGAGACTTATAATATGTTTTTTTTTCTCATATATTAACATTTTAAGAGTTAAGTTATTTAAGTAATAAAGTTGATTTAAAATATAAAGAATGCGCTCAATAATTTATTTGCTTGATTCTAGTAATACTTATACTTACTATTTATAATAGTAGTATATTTTTACTGTGCAAATATTTTGCTTTAGAACCCATTTAGTTATTACTATGTACTCCCTCTGTTTTTTTTATCTTTCTCACTTTTCCTCTGCGCGTCTTCCAATGCACATCTTTGAACTTAAATATCTTTCATTATATATTAGGAAAAATTATAACGATTGAATATTAATAAAGTACTAATTGAGACGAATCAAACAAGACCCCACATGACTATATTTTTTCTTATAAATCTAAAAAAATTGAGAAGATTATCTCTAACTATGAATAGTGTTAAGATTCCAAGTGAGAAGGATAAAAAAAAACAGAGGGAGTATTTGTTTTGTAGGAAAATTAGAAGAAGAAAAGCAAAAGAAAGAAAAGAATGGAAGCCCACTAAAGAAACAAAGAGGAAACCTTTTTCCTTGGCCCAAAAGACCAACGGCAAGATAGAAACCAGGGAATTAAGAACTCAAACGAGATTGAAGGAAAAAGAGGATAGAAACCCTTTTGGGCTGGAATCCTACGAAGAAAATAAACGGACAGCAGCACAAGAAAAAACCTAGGATTAAGGACAAGAAGGACGCAGCAATTTATAAGAAGCAGCAACGCAGAGAGACGAGGGGATTAGATGAACGCAGAGCAGAAGACCAGACGGCAGAAGATAGCAGACACAAGGACGTTAGAGCGAGAGTAATAACGTTCATCTGAATCTTGAGTTCTTTCTCTCTTCTCTTAGTTTATGTTATCTAATTTCGTTAATTACTATGTTTAATTTCAGATTTTTGTTTTCAATTAGTTGGGTTAATTTAGTTTCAATGTCTAGCTAAATTTCTATGTTCTAGGAATAGATGTAGTCTTTTATTTTCCGTTAATGATTTGAATTAAGTTGTTTGGATTGATTTATTTTTATTGCAATTTGATAATCTTGGTTTGTTTTCATATAATTGATTTGGCCAGTTGATTATATGTTTAAGATATTGAATTATTAGCGGAAATGAAATTTCAATATTAGTTTGTGGGATTATTAAACGTCAAGTACTATAATTTTAGGAATAGTTATACACTTGGGGTTGTCTCTTATATGAATTTCTTGTTCGTAATAGGTTTATATTAATTGTTATGACCACCACGGAAGTAGGCGTAAGATTATTATAAATACACGTTTTCTACCTTGGAAGAGGAGATAAATATCATAGGAAATTCGATCATTGCAATACAATAATTTTTAGTCCGACAACTAGTTTAATTTCATTGTAGAATGTAAATGGCGAAATCTAAGTCCTAAAACTATTTCTTATACTTGATTTATACCTATTGTCCAACGATTTTAGTTGTTAGCATTAGTATAGTTTTTATTTTAGTAGTTTAGTTATCACCACCAATCACTATTTCCGGATCGTCTAGATAATATTAGTGTCTCTTAATTTGGTAGTTGATTATAAACCTCCTTGTGGGAAACGATATCTTGCTTACCCAATATTTACTTTAATTGACCCGTACACTTGCGGTATTTTAAGGTACTTTTAGAACCGACCAAGTTGAAACTTGGTCGGTTCTAAAAGTACCTTAAAATACCGCAAGTGTACGGGTCAATTAAAGTAAATATTGGGTAAGCAAGATATCGTTTCCCACAAGGAGGTTTATAATCAACTACCAAATTAAGAAAATCTAATATTATATAGACGATTCGGGTAATGTGAATAGTGATAATAACTAAAATAAAATAATATGAACTACTAATTGTAACACTAAAAACGTCAAACAATAGGTAAGAATCAAGTATAAGAAATAGTTCTAGGACTTAGATTTCGCCAATAAACTTTTACAATGATATTAAACTAGTTGTCGGATTGAAAACTATTGTATTGCAATGATCGAATTTCCTATGATATATTATCTCCTACTCTAAGGTAGAAAACGTGTATTTATAATAATCTTACGCCTACTTCCGTGGTCATAACAATTAATGTAAACCCATTACGAACAAGAAATTCATATAAAACCACCCCACGTGTATAACTATTCCTAAAATTATTACTACTTGATGTTTGATAATCCCACGAACTAATATTGAAATTTCACTTCCGCTAATAATCCAATATCTTAAACATATACTCCTAACCAACTGGCCAAATCAATTATATGAAAACAAACCAAGATTATCAAATTGCAATAAAAATAAATCAATCCAAACAACTTAGTTCAAATCATTGACAGAAAATAAAAGACTACATCTAGTCCTAGAACATGGAAATTTAGCTAGACATTGAAACTAAATTAACCCAACTAATTGGAAACAAGAATCTGAAATTAAACATAGTAATTAACGAAATTAGATAGAGAGGAGAGAAAGAAACTCCAGATTCATACGACGAAGCAGATGAAACGCTTCGTACTCTCGCTGGTGCGTTGGTCCTCTGTCTCGTGCGGCTCTGTTGTTTTTCTCCTTTTATCTCTTTTTCTTTTTATGCGTCATACTTAGGGAGTTAGGGTATAGAAACCCAAATTTGTGCCTGCTCTCTTGTGCCCTGCGTGATAGTTCTTTTCTTGGCCCAGCAAGATGTTTTTGCTTTTGGTTTCTTAGTTTCTTTTTTTCTTCTTGTTGGGTTTATGTTTTTCTTCAATTGCTGCGTGCTGTAGTTTGGTGGTGGGACTTGGGGTCTAAAAGCCCAATTTCCTCTTTATGGTTGTTGTACACCAACAGCTTTAGAAAGTCCACCCTTGCTATTATCTTTTGTTTTCTTCCTTGTAAATTTTGTATTACTTCCGCTTTGGTACTTTGTAGTTGTACCTATATAAACAATAAGAACAAAAAATGATTAAGCTTTGGCCATTTCATTAGATAGATAACAAAAAAATAAGAAATAATATGCAAAGCCCCAGATTTTAATATAAATACCTGTTTCCTAGCAAATTATAATTTCTACTAATAAACAATTAAAACTCATAAAATTAGTACAATTTAAACCCAAAAAACTAGTAGTAAAAGAGGGTAAAAAGTATGTAAAATAGACACTTATCAACTCCCCCACACTTAAGGTTTGCTAGTCCTCGAGCAAACTAGGACTATATAATAGTAGCATCTATATGTCAATATGAATTTTTATTTCCAAACTGACCAATTTTTGAAGCAAATTCTAGTATAAGCAGCCATAACTTAACTGAAAGTTTTCACAAATACCAAAATCACTTTTATAGAAACAATTTTTTTTTTCTCAAAAACATTGTTTAGAGATCACAAGCAATGAGCCAAAGACCAACCAACTCTTCAAATAGCATAGTACTTCATGTATTAGTGTTTCTGTAACTCCCCGACTACTAATCAACATTATTAGGTTAGTTAATCGGTTATTAGCAGCGGAACCTATATAGTCGGTGCGTTACTGCCGTACTTTCCAATTGGAAAGCACAAGGCAAACATAAATTCATAAAAGCCTAAACATGTTATAACCAGAAAACGTGATTATCCATTAACAAAAACTCAAATTAAAACTTAGCTATTGTACATAGTCTGACATTTATTATGATCATAAGTGTTTAAGAAAGCTTTAACTATTTAACTACATAACTATTCCTCACTGCTACGCCATCCCATTATCACCATCAGCACCTAAAACAGAAAACAAAACGTCATGAGCCGAGGCTCAGTAACATACTACTCTAACAACGTAAACTCATTTCAGATCGTTTTATTTAGCAAACAGGGAGGAGAGAAAAAGTAAAACTATTTCATAACATTTGATCATAATCATTATCACATATCTTCTATCATATTCATAAGCATATATCATTTATTTGGTAACTTGGCGAGTACAACGGAAGGGACGTCTCCCCAGAACATAACATCATCGTAAACGGAAGGCAGCCACCCGAGGACGAAAGCCCTTACAAACGAAATGTGGCGTTAGTGCCCAAAGTATAGTAATGCGGTGCCACCCGAGGACATTAGCCCTTATAAACGGAAGGTGGGGAACCGGCCAGAAGGTACGTGTACGACCCAAGATAACATAATACTGCCAAGAACCGTCTTTCACTTGAACTTGTCATGTTTCATAACCTTTAAGTATATTCATAATCATCATGATATAACGAATCGTCATGTAACGTCATCATTTTATAACATTATTCCATATCATCATATTCATCACAAAACATTTCATATCCCGCAATCCATACACAAAAGAATACTTACTAACATAGTCATTATTATAGAACATATTTAGAAGGGGAATGCGGGTGTTAGCAGTAGACGTTACCTGAAATCCTGCGTAATGACTTTCGTAGCCGGGGGAGGCTTGTAATATCCTTTATCTTCTTTAATCTATTCAAGAATAGTTTTATTAATATATGTCTCATTATTTAGGTTTTAAGCCTAAATATTAGTTAAAGTTTATTATAGTCATGAAGTTTGTCATAAGGTCATAAAAGGGTTTAATAGTAGTCATTACTATCTAAGTTGTCTTTAATCTATTAAACTGACTCTTTGATCAACTAATAAGTAGAATAACTCCTTTAGTTATACTTTAAAATTATTGAACAATTACAACTCATAACAACTTATGCTATTTCATTTTATTATCGAAGTACATTATTATGTTCATAAATCATTATATGAATCCATAGTTAATTATCAATTGACCATCTATTATTAATTACTAAGTTTGTTGTTATACTAGAACCCTTAACATTATCATGATATTATTTAGTTACATTAAACTAATAAAGCAAACTCACATGTTATGATACATAAATTGTTTTATTCTAAACTAACTCAACATTAACTACTAATAAGCTTATTGGTTTTTAATTAGTTTTGATTCAACTCAACTAATATAGTAATTAAAAGTCATAGCCTAATATGATGTATACCAATCCAAATAACAAATTCCTTCCATCTTTTAGCCCAACAACTTACAAATCAGTTTCATTAACACTAAGCTTTAATTCTAATGGATTATCCATGGCCCAAAACTAATATTAACCAACTAAGGATAATTGGGCATAAAATCAGAATTCCTAACATTAGAAACGTGGTATGTATATATACCTCTGCTTCTTAGAGAAGGGACGACAAAGCAGCGTAGCTTCGGGTTCCGGCTCCGGTGGTCGGCAGTGATCAGCAGCGGCGGCGCAGGTCGGAGCAGGGCTGGTGGCTCAGACATCTCCGGCGCGGCGCAACAACGAACGGAGGAAGGGCTCGACCTTGAGTGATGACGTGAGGAGTACGTGGCTGGGTTTGCGGTGGTGCAGGTGGTCGGAGTTCGACGTGGCAGGTGGGTCGAGTGGTGCTAGAGGGTTAGGCGTGTGGTGGTGCAGCAGCAGGTTATGTGGTAATGGTGTGATATTTGGGTGAGTAACCATGGCTATTTATAGCCATTGAAGAGTTCCTATACAACTTGAAAATTATATCTTGAAGATAACTATGGAGCTTGAAGAGAATTTTTGTTTGAATTGTTCTCTTAGTGATGGTGACAGCAGTTTAGAGGTGAGAAATTTTGATGAATGTAGCTTTGGTTGCCATGTAAGAGAAGAAAGAAGGAGGTGGAAGGAGGAGGAAGAAAGAAATTTGGTGGGAAAACAAAAGTCAAACTTAAATTTCTCTTTGATACTACTTCCTTCTTTTCTTTTCTTTTCTTTTATTATTATTACTATTATTATTATTATTATTATTACTATTATTATTATTATTATTATTATTATTATTATTATTATTATTATTATTATTATCACTTAAAAAAAAAACATAATTATACTTTGGATAATTCATACTTTGTATTAAAGGAGAAGTTGTGTATACTTTTTATTGTGATTTTTAATTTTTAATTCGTAACTACTTAACAAAAATTATATTTTCCTCTTTTATTTATTTAAAAAAAAATATACCTTAATATCTTATAATAGTTTATTCAATTAGAATTTCATTGATAACATAATTAGTAAAACAATAATTAGTTAGCTAATTAAGCGTGTTCAAATTCTCAGGATATTACAGTTTCCATTACATCTTACCACAACCATATTCAAGATTTGAGTAATTGAGTGTTTCCATTACATCTTACCACAACCATATTCAAGATTTGAGTAATTGAGCAATCAACTTGGTGAACCCTCACTTTAGTTGTGAAAATAAAAATAAGTGTATAGTCACTCATGTGTTTGAGGTGTAACAGTTATCACTCAAAACTTACGAAGTCGCCTCGAAATGAAATATGTCGTCTTTAAATTTGCATTTCATTCAATCCTCCACTACTTAGTAAGACATGGAGCATACAAAAATCAGAAGGATTTTAGTAAGGTTGTAATGTAAAGCTCAGGTAAAAGTACGAAGTATTTGGGATTTGGTGCTCAAAAGCTTAAGACTAGTGGAATACACAATATGTAACTAGACCAAAAGTAATGGCCACAATCAAAACTCCAACTACTCAAATGTTAGCAATATATATCTAATAATAAACTTCCCCGAATCCATTTTCATTCTAAATATCAACCTTTTCTTTCTTTTTCTTTTTTTTTTCTTTTTTTCTTTTTTTTTCATATTTTGTCATTTCTTTTGTTCCTTCATATTTTTCATTTCATTTTGATATTTTCTTTTTGACAAGAGCATAACTGAAAACTAATAGGATCACCTACACATAAAAGTATGACGTACAACCCCATTCAAACCATGTCATATATTCCAGTAGCTCAAAGCTTAGGTAAAAGTCATGTGTTTAGGAAATAAGCTTGTAATGTGGTTTAAACAAAAGAAATAGGCTTAAGGCTCAGAGGGGCTTTAGAAAGAGATATGATAATGCAGGTGGCTTAGGCTAAATGTGGTTCAACAAAAACGAATGCCTTAATCATTTTTATGTATGCTCATGTTTCAATGTAGTCTCAAAGAAAACAATGCAAATTCAAGAGTTTATACTTCACCAGGAACTAACACACTCTCATGAAAAACTAAAGACTAACATAGATGTTTTAGTCTATTAAAAGGCTCAAGAGTCTCACAATGGCTATAGATGTCCACCAAGTCAATCACAATCAAATCATAAATAACCATTCTTACCACTTGCCAAACACTTACACAATGATACTATGCAATTCTCTAAATCAGTCAACATAAAACCCATTAACTTGCAACAAAACTAGATTTTTTTTTTTTTTTTAAATTCAATTTCAAAAACTGAACTTTTTTTCTTTTCAGTCAAATTAAGCTAACGGAATTTGCCTTCAAATTAATATCAGACATGAAAATTATAAATTTCTGCACAAATTTTGACAGCACCTCCCCTAAAATATGGCATATAAAATTAGATTTTCTCATTTTCTAGATCTGTTCCTTCACACAAATTAATTCCAGCGTCACAACAATACATCAAATCCAGCAATCTAAGGCTTAAGCCTCTCCCCCCACACTCATTATAAACATTGTCCTCAATGTACTACTCAATATCCAGGGGAATAGGAGAAAGAGTTGGAAAAAAAAATGCAGAAGACACAAAAAACACAAGAAAAGGAGAGATACAACCTGGTGTATCTAGATTGCAAAGATGTTCTCCGTCATGTAGGTGTTGTCTGGTGTATGACTATAAGCAGCACAACATAGAAGAGATCTTCAGTTGCTGAAATCGAACTTACTCGCTGTAATTATTTAATTTTAACTATCTGCAAATGGGAAAAGAAAGGTAAAAGAAAAATAAGATAACAATACTAAATATAGGAAAAGAAAAGGAATTAAAATGAAAAAGAGCTTGGGTTGCCTCCCAAGTAGCGCGAATTTAAGGTTTTGCAAAAGTATTTAAGATTAGTACACCAATGCAGAAGAGTTTAACGCTCTGAGAAGCTTATCATATGTTCCCACAAACATCTCACAAAATATTATATAAGAGTAAACAGGAAAAAAGAAATAAATTAGTCCTAAAAGTCTATTAAACCTAGAAAAAGGAAAATAAAAATAAAAATTATACGTACAAGAGTAAGAAAAAGGAAAATTGTTAGTATCTTTACATGACCCAAAAGAAGGAATAAAAATTAAATGTACATCAGTTACACGATCACATGAGTCATTCAAAGGGGGCGAAATAAGGAACGATGGGGGATATAGTATAGGGGAAGAGGGAATAAGGTCAAGTTTTTGAGAGAAAGGAACATGATACTCAAAAACAATTTGTGGAACCGACAAAGACTCATGAATCACTCCACTCTCAACTTTATGTTCCTCTAAAGAGAGGACTTCAACCATTGTTTTTTCTTCCCTCAAAACATCCATCACATTCGTCCTTTTCTTAATCTCATCATCATCCCAATAATATACATTTATTATCCCTCCCGCATCATCATCATCATCATAATAAATATATGGCTGGGGATGAAAATTTTGAGTAGAATTATCACTAACATATTGGGGAGAGAGATTGAAACCATTTAGGGGTGTCACATCACACAAAGAAATAGCATGAGAAGTAGAGTGAAAATTAGAACAATAAGGAGGTTGTGTAATGTAAGTTGACGGTGAAGGAATTACTCTAGCTGATAAAGACATCTCCCACTCATAAGTATCCCTAGTCAACCACTCAATTAAATCCCAACAGTAATCAGGAGATTGGAATAGAAATCCTCCATTAGACATAGATTCTACCACCATTCTAGTTTCTTCATTTAACCCCTCATAAATCACTAGGCACATATCCCATAATTCAATTCCATGATTATGACCAATAAAATCACCAAGTCTATGATAGTATTTCCAAAACACTTCATTCTCATATTGACGAAAAGAAAAAATTGCTCTAGAATTACTAGCATGAATTTGGGGTTCACGAAACATATATGATAATTCATAAGAACTCGTGCAAAAATTTGGAGAATTTTGATATGATGCATCAAAACTATAAACATGAGAACCACAAGAATTATGATTATGTTGCCTACTAGAAAAATTTTCCCCATCATAAAAATAACATGACTCCATGATAATGAAAAAGAAATAATAAACAAAAACTACTGACAAAGAGAAAAAATAATAATAATAATAATAAATAAAGGCAAGAACTTAACTAACAATAATAATGAGTGATTAATAAATAAAGCTTGAAAACAATAGATGAGAACCTACTGGCAAGTTAGAGAACTGTTAAAGATATCAATAATAACTTCAATTAAAATTAAAACCAAGCTATAAGACAAACAAATAAAGTATACTAAGTAAGGACTAATGGTGGCAGAATGTAGATAGCAAACTAAAAAAAATTGAACAGACAAAATATATAAGACTAACTTAGTAGTGTCACTAACTTAAATCAAATATGACTAGTTATGCAGAAAACTCAAGCAAACTTACTGAACTAAAACAAAATCTAAACTAATATAAGAATCTCCTTAGTATGATATTGAACTAATTGCCTCCCTGGCAACGGCGCCAAAAACTTGGTCGGTCCTAAAAGTACCTTAAAATACCGCAAGTGTACGGGTCAATTAAAGTAAATATTGGGTAAGCAAGATATCATTTCCCACAAGGAGGTTTATAATCAGCTACTAAATTAAGAAAATCTAATATTATTTAGACGATTTGGGTAATGTGAATAGTGATAATAACTAAAATAAAATAATATGAACTACTAATTGTAACACTAAAAACGTCAAACAATAGGTAAGAATCAAATATAAGAGATAGTTCTAGGACTTAGATTTTGCCAATTAACTTCTATAATGAAATTAAACTAGTTGTCGGATTGAAAACTATTGTATTGCAATGATCGAATTTCCTATGATATATTATCTCCTCTTCCAAGGTAGAAAACGTGTATTTATAATAATCTTACGCCTACTTCCGTGGTCATAACAATTAATGTAAACCCATTACGAACAAGAAATTCATATAAAACCACCCCAAGTGTATAACTATTCCTAAAATTATTACTACTTGATGTTTGATAATCCCACGAACTAATATTGAAATTTTACTTCCGCTAATAATCCAATATCTTAAACATATACTCCTAACCAACTGGCCAAATCAATTATATGAAAACAAACCAAGATTATCAAATTGCAATAAAAATAAATCAATCCAAACAACTTAGTTCAAATCATTAACAGAAAATAAAAGACTATATCTAGTCCTAGAACATGGAAATTTAGCTAGACATTGAAACTAAATTAACCCAACTAATTGGAAACAAAAATCTGAAATTAAACATAGTAATTAACGAAATTAGATAGAGAGGAGAGAAAGAAACTCCAGATTCATATGACGAAGCAGATGAAACGCTTCGTACTCTCGCTGGTGCGTTCGTCCTCTGGCTCGTGCGGCTCTGTTGTTTTTCTCCTTTTATCTCTTTTTCTTTTTATGCGTCATACTTAGGGAGTTAGGGTATAGAAACCCAAATTTGTGCCTGCTCTCTTGTGCCCTGCGTGATAGTTCTTTTCTTGGCCCAGCAAGATGTTTTTGCTTTTGGTTTCTTAGTTACTTTCTTTCTTTTTTTCTTCTAGTTGGGTTTATGTTTTTCTTCAATTGCTGCGTGCTGTAGTTTGGTGGTGGGACTTGGGGTCTAAAAGCCCAATTTCCTCTTTATGGTTGTTGTACACCAACAGCTTTAGAAAGTCCACCCTTGTTATTATCTTTTATTTTCTTCCTTGTAAATTTTGTATTACTTCCGCTTTGATACTTTGTAGTTGTACCTATATAAACAATAAGAACAAAAAATGATTAAGCTTTGGCCATTTCATTAGATAGATAAAAAAAAAAAGAAATAATATGCAAAACCCCAAATTTTAATATAAATACCTATTTCCTAGCGATTTATAATTTCTACTAATAAACAATTAAAACTCATAAATATCAAGCCTTTCACCTTCAATTCCTCCACTTGCCTCCTTATTTCTTCGGTTTCTTTTGGATTGGTTCTATAGGCAGGTTTGTTAGGTAGGCTAACTCCGGGAATAAGGTCAATCTTGTGTTGGGTATCTCGTCTAGGGGGTAGGCCAGGGGGAATTTCTTGTGGAAAAACATGCTTAAATTGTTTAAGCAAAGGGTTAACAAAGGGTTGTTGTGGTTCGGTTGGTGGGGGTGGAGTTTGGTCTAAACCACTCAAGATGAGTTCTTGAAATGATTCATACTCATGGTAGGATGATTTGAGGAGGGTGGTTAAGGACACATGTTTCTTTGTTTGACTGGGAGGGGCTTCTTTTTGTCTCGGATACAAAAGGGTTAGGACAATTTTCTTTTGGCTCTTCACAAATGCATATGTGTTCTTATAACCATCATGAATCACCTTCCTATGGAACATCCATGGTCTTCCTAATAGGACATGGCACGCATCCATGGGAATGACACATCATCTACTCTAACAAAGGATTACATTGTTACTGTTAAAAAGAATAACTAACTTTTGTTGATCCCTACTTTTATTTAGAAAGGAAATCTTATAATAAGTACTATCTAAGTCTTTAGATATATGAGGAGCATCGATGCATTTACGCAATATATCAAATAGCTTATTTCCTTTTATAGATAAAATTATTCAAAACTCTATTCAATTTTTTTTTTGACAGAAACTACATCTAAACTACGAAAACATAAACAATTAAGGATTACATCTATGAAAAGTTGCTAAATCCTGAGCCCTTGAAAATTGTGGTCTGGAAACCTTGCATATTTTGTAGATTTGGTAGAGCTTACCCAAAGAGCGAATATGCTTTACCGTCCACTTGAGAATCATATTATTCTTACTTCAGATTCAATGAGTTTGATAATAGTAGTAGAATCAATTAAGATTTGCACTGAAAGAAAACCCTTAGTATGAGCCGAGAGGAGACAATGAAGGCCTGCAAGAAGCTCTGCTTGTAGAGCAGACTTAGCTATGAAATGACAACCATGATGTAGACCCTAAGCTTCATTCGAATTCTCTACAACCCGACCAAAACCTCCACTTAAAGATCTTTTATCCCAAGATCCATCAATTTGAATAGTAGTGGCAAGAAAACCAGAGTTATGCTGACCGATATTGACCATTAAAAAACCAGGAGGCATGCTAGGTAAACTCTCTAGGGGGTGAAGAAAACGAAGGTTATGAAACTGTAGATCAAGAAATCTAGAGTGTTGAGCAGAAACAACATCAATGGAAACTTAAAGCTGAGAAATAGAGGTACTACCTCCCCTAAAGAAATGATTGTTCCTAGTGAGCCAAATACCCCACAAGTTTGCAATGAACAAAGCAATCTTCGGGCTATTAAAATCATCGTTACTGATTACCAGAAGGATATAGGAGGAAATCCAGTCCCCTCGTAGTGACGGAATCCTCTAAAGCTGAATAAATAGAGAAGATACTATTTCGCCATAAGTGTTGAACTACTGAACAAGATCGAAATAGGTGGAAATCATCTTCATCTTCTTGTTGACAAAAACCACACAAAATTTGAAACAATGCCCCTTTTGGCCAGATTGATTTTATGAGGAAGAATGTTGAGACTAGGCTTCCACATAAACAGTTTCCAATTTGGTTGAATTGAAAGATGCCAAATAATTTTGAAAAAATGAAGAGATAGGGCATCCAAGGAAAACTTATGTTGCCTAAGAGAATGAAAAAAAGCATAACCAGTTTTGGTTTGTATAAGAACCGGAAATGTGATGATCCCAAATCCTAAAATCATCCTTATTATGATGAGGTAATTCCAAAGTGAGAATAGAAGCAACATCTTTGAAACTACACATCTAGCAAATCAAAGGAACATTCCATTGAGGAGAAGGGGAACTAATAATAGAATGACTAACCTTAGTAGCTTGAACTTGCCTTAAAGTCAAAGAAGAAGCAGCCTAAGGAATTTTAGGATACAACCACTTGTTACCAAAAGCTCGAATATTATGCCCATTACCAACCTTTCAGCTACTACCTTGCAGCAAGAGACCTTCAGCAGTTGCCAGCCCTTTAGAACCCCAAAAAAAACTCTTGCGTCTAATACACTCTTGCTTAACAGCAAGAGGAGATGGACGAATAACCGTAAACACACTGCTAAGAAGAGAAGAAGGATTCGAAAATAAGGACCAGACTTTTTTCATGAGCAAAGCTTTATTAGCCACTAAGATACACCTAACCCTTAAACCCCCTATGCCTTTTGGAAGATGAACCACTGTTTTATGAATCCAGTGAATACCTTTTGAAGAAGAACCCGCCCACCAAAATCTTGTAATCATTACATCAATAGACAAAGAAATGGACATAGGAATTTCATAACAAGAAATAATATGAGAAGTCATGGCAACTAGAATGGTGTTGATGAAGACTAACTTTGTAGCTTGAGACAGTTTAAGAGAGTTCCAGTGCATAATTTTAGTGGCAATTTTATCCAAAAGAAAGGAGAACTGGGCCTTTTTTGAACCTTGTAAATCTATAGGGGTTCCCAAGTGAGAATCAAAGTGAGTGACTTCTGAGTAATTCAAGCAATGTAGTATATCCTGATGATCAGCAGTAGAGATATTTGGAGAACTTGATAGAGGATTTAAAACAATTGACCACCTACCCTGAAATGAAACTAAAACGCGAGACAACTGCATGTTCTAATACTTAAAGCAGCAGGCAGATTATGGAAGAAAATCATGACATCATCACCACAGAATAAGTGACAAACAGTAGGACTCCTGGATAACTTAATACTTTTAAACGAGCCAATGTCTTGAGCTAAACTTAACATCCTTGAAAACACATCCATTCCAATTATGAAGAGATAAGGAGAAAGAGGATCTCCTTGACGAAGACCTCTCCCATGATAGAAAACTGAGGATAAACAACCATTGAAGAGCACCTCATATGAGACCGTAGTAACGCATTGCTTCACCAAATTGATCCAAGTGAGAGGAAAGCCATAAGCTTGAAAAACACAACATAAAAAATTCTAATGCAATATGTCATAAGCTTTCGAAAGATTCATTTTAAGCCCAACCAAAGCCTGAAAGCCTTGTTTGCATGAGGAAATTTTGAAGCTAAACTCATGGCTTAGAAGAATGTTGTCACTCATTTGACGGCCAGACACAAAGGCATGCTGAAAGTCAGTGATATTACTCGGAAGAAAAGAGCGGAGACGCTTGATACTCCCTCCGTCCCAGAATAGTCTGAACACTTTCCTTTTATGTTTGTCCCAAATTAGTTTGAACACTTCCATATTTGGCATGGTCCCACTATTAATATATTATTTCTTTTACACATCTTTGGCCCACACTCTACCTTTTATCAATAAAAAGTTACCCAACTTTCTTTCTCCTCTAATAAAAAATGCCCCACCAACTCCTATCACATCTACTTTTTAAATAAAATAACATTTGATAACCACACTACAACTTATCACCTTAAACTACGTGTCCCAACAAGTGTTCAGATCTTTCTGGGACGGAGGTAGTAATACATTTAGCAATACACTTGTACAAAGTATTGCACAAGCCAATAGGGCGAAGATGGTTCGAATTTTGAGGTGACAACCTCTTAGGAATCATAACAAGAATAGAATGATTCCAAGATTTAAAAAGTTTGCCAGTGATGAAAAAATTACGAATACCTTCAATCGTAGCTAGCCCAACAGTGTCCCAATGGATCTTAAAGAATTTTGAAGTAATACCATCAGGGCCAGGAGAAGCATTAGGCTTCATAAAAAAGATATGATCTTTAATTTCTTTAGCAGAAGGAATTGACAGTAAGATTGAACATTGATCCGAAGACAAGCATGGCAAATCCATTTCATTAAGAATATTGGAGATTTTCCCCTGAGTAGCTTGTGAACCATCAGAAGAATAAACCTCTTGTAAAGAGTCCACAACCAAGGTTAACATTTCCTCCTGTTTCGTAACCCAATGATTGGAAGCATCTTGCAGTCCATTTTATTTGAGATGTGATATAATAGTGTCTGATTTGAAATCTATCAAACAAAGATCAGTACTTTCTTGTCTCTATCTATAGTTAAATTCTTAATTTGTGTCTCCCAACTACATGTTGCAATAGCATTTCTTTACTGAAAAGTATGGTCTTAAAAATAACTTATTCTAAAAAAAAAGACAAAAAAGTATTTTTGATTACCCAAATATCCCTTAAGAGTCTAGGAGGGCAATATTATACTAATATATTTAAAAGGCGTTGCTAAACACGGTACGGTGTCACGTAACGCTCTCTCTTAGGGTTGTTTTACTCAAGGCCGGTTATGGGCCTGTGCAAGCTGCCCAGCTGCACAGGGCCCCAAGACAAATTTTTTCAATCTCTCCCGTAAATTGCTCTTCAACCTTCCATAACTTCATTCAATTCTCCAGATTCTTCTCCTCCTCTAATTACTCTTGAAATTCCCCATAAATGCTTTTAAACTTTCCATATTTCATTTATTCTCTAAATTTCTCATTAATTCTCTTATTTTAACCAAAGTTTCCATCAATAAAGTCTCACCTTCCTCTATCAATTACAACCCTCGCTCTCTAGCTCTCTCTAACTTTCCAGTACTTCAATATGAAGTGTCAACAAACAATGCTCTCCAATTTGGACAATTATAATACTTCACGATTTGAGGATAGAGGACATGAAGTATGCATACTTTTCTTTTTCCTTTTTTTAATACAAGATATCTGTAAATTACTGTTCTTGTTGTTCATCAATGTGTGCTTTTTTTTATTAATTTAATTTCAGATTTAGTGAGGTTGATATCAAATTTTTATGGCTAATACTTTACAATTCATGTTTTTGAAGGAAGAACTGTAGGAATTAGCTAGCGAAAACAAGAAATTGGGGTCTCGGAACAATGCTTTTAGTAAAAAAAATTGGACTTTAGAGTTTACTGTTTGAACTTTGAAGTTGAAGTGTTGTATCTTTCAATTTTGCACTTTCAATAATTCGATTTATAAGATACTCCCTCCGTCCCAAAATATAGTTCCCATTTCCATTTTGGGTGTCCCATTTCCATATTTAGTTCCACATTTTTCCATAATTTGTCTAGAAAAACCGTGTCTCATCATTTATTTGCTTCTTGAATTTTGTTTTTTGCTTTGTTTATTCAACCCAAGTGTTACAATTAATGCTCTTTCACCAATTATTCTCCATTCTCTCTCCTAAAATCATCTTTTCCCATACAACATTTATTTAAATAAACAAAAAATCTTTATTATTCCTCTTATATTCTACTTGCATAAATTACCGTGAAAAAAGGGAAATGAGAACTATATTTTGGGACGGAGGGAGTAATTAGAAAGTTGATATTCACTGGAAAGTTGATATCTATTAAAAGTTGTATTGTCATATTACTTACTATTTAATAAAATAGTTTGAGTTTTTTTGGTGATTCACTCGGTAAAAATATAATTGTAATATAACATTATTTGGAATAATTATTATTATTAAAATTAAACTTCTTTTATAGGGCCTAATTTTTAATATTAGAACAGGGCCCCCAAACTATTTAAGACGGCCCTGGTTTTACTCCACGTAATCCACATACAATAATAAAAGATATTAAGTGCATCATGTAAGATTTGATCTCTTGAATATATTAGGATAAATTGACAAGAGCAGGCCCAACTATGGTCTCCCTTCCATAATAGATCCCACTTTTGAATACTCTACATCAGTTCCAACTTTAGGTGGTGTTTTACAATAATGGTCCTAGCAGGTCACCTAACATGCTACAATAGGTTAACCTCTAAATCTATCACCCATACCACCCCTTCCATTGCACTACCACCTCTCTCCCACCTCTCCCCTACCCTGCCACCCCTCCCCTACTCTAAAACGACCTCTTCTCCTCCTTGCCGACGGCTCGTCGGAGCCCAGCCACCCTCCCGCTGGCCAGCACAGAACCCCTGCCTCCTCCCTCCGCTGGCTAGTGCACTGACGCTCAACCACCACGCAGCCACTGCTACACCACTGTGAAAAACCCCTAATTTAGCATCCTAATCAGGTTTTTATCAAAGAATTTCGGATAAAAAGTAAGGAAAAAGGAGGGGTAAATTGCGATGATTTGGAACAAAATCTCATCCACTGAGCTTGGTGACGCGCTAAAAACTCTCGGCTCCGTTACCTCTGAGGAAATTTGCAGGATGATGGCAGAGATTGATACTGATGGTGATGGTTTTATTTCATTTGATGAGTTCACTGCGTTTGCTCAGGCTAACCGTGGATTGATTAAAGATGTTGCCAAGATCTTTTAGTTGATTAGTTTCTGAAGTAATTGAGCGTCTTATACTCATTACAGCATCTTTTTTGTCATTTTCTAAACATGGTATGGTATTTTTGGTTGTTCTTTGTAGGAAATATGCTTCTTTTTTGGTAGAAATATGCATGAATGAAGGTCTTTAAAGTAGTTGATGTACTGTAATATTTGAATTGAATATAAACATTCATAATTTTCCAAAAACTTTATGTAATATAAAAATTCTCGTGTTGATCAGAGGGTTTGGGGTTCTGGGTTTAACCAGGTGTGATGTAGGTGGGCTTGAGACATGGGTCATGATAACAGGGGAGGGGGGGGTGGTTGACGTCGCGGAAGGAAAGTGGTGCCGGCAAAACAACGAGGAGGAGAGATAAAGTGGGGCACATGTTAGGGGGAAAGGTGTTTCGGGGTTGGAGGGAGGGCGGTTGTGGGTTGGCAAGATAAGTGGCGGGTTGTTGGAAGGGGAGGGGAGGTGGCGGGGGGTCGGCGGGGAGGGGGAGCGGGGTGGTAAGGGGTCGGAAGGGGAGGGGGTCGGCAGGGGAGGGGAGCGGGGTGGTAAGGGGTCGAAGGGGAGGGGGGTGGCAAGGGGGTCGGCAAGGGAGGGGAGTGGCAAGGGTCGGCAGACAGCGGGGGGGGGGTGGCAAGGGGTCAACAGGGGAACCCCCTCAAACTTGTAAAAAAAATTTCAGAAAAAAAAATTACCGCTTGAACCGGTAACCCTTCCACTTGGACCATTATTGTAAAACCACCCCCGAAATTAGGACTACTGTGGAGTATTCAAAGTTGGGATCTATTATGAAGGGGGGGCCATAGTTGGACCTGCTCTTGTCAATTTTTCCTATATATTATAGTATTAACTATTAAACCAAGTCATATTCGTGTTATCATTTTAAAGTAAAAATATTAATAAATGAAAACTATAATTACTCAGGGCATAGCCTATACCTAAAAACTAATGCTAAGCTTTCAACCATATGAAATTTTTAGGTGTATAGTGTTAGTTAACTCTATTAGCGTCTAGACCCCTAATTGTAATAAATTTGAGGTGTATAGTTTAGTCAATTCTATTTGCGTCTCTTGTCAAAAAAAAAAATTCTATTAGCGTCTAGATCCCAAATTGTAATAAATTTGAGATCTACAATGTTAGGTAATTCTATTAGCTTCTACATCTCAAATCGTAATAAATTTGAGTATTCAAAGTTGTTTAGGACTTAGGAGGCAGACAAGGCAGTGGTGATTATGACAATATGACTTTCATTGATATGGTCACTTATCACTAGATTGCCAATTGCCTTGCAAATTGCTTATTATTGGAAGGTCATTGTGCAGCAAATATCATGCAAATCAACTTAAGGCTTATTGTCAAAAAAAAAAAACTTAAGGCTAATATTGCTTCTAAAAAAAGAAAAAACACTTAATGCTAATATCCATGCCAAAAAATAAAAATAAATTAAAGCTAATATCTAGTCGCCTTACTCGCATTCTTATACTATATGGCTTGGAAGGTGGATCTTACACAAATGAAGGTTCAACTATGTTGCAAAACTAACATAGAAATTACCACTACACATCTTGTTTATAAACAAGTTTATTTGATCAATCAAGCGATAACATAGTTGATAATTGAATTCCTATCACATTAATCAACAAACAATGGAATTCATCATATATTAGGCACGGAAGACCGATTTTTACCTTGGGCTTCCTGCTCTTCCATGGAATCACATAACATCCTACCCCTAGTTTCCGGCAAAAAAATGACCAAAAGGCCACAAGAAAGAATGGTCACTCCAAAGATTAGATGAGAGAAGAGTTGGATTCTCCTCCCTATCACCACCAACACAGGGACAAAGATAGACGCGAAGAGCAGTGCTTGCCTCGACAGTGAGGCTGCAGTGTTCCTGATACAAGTTGGAAACAACTCTACTACATACATAAACAAGATATTAAACACCATACAAGCACAAAAGAGGGCCATAAGTTCTAAGCCCACATGTACAACCTTATGGTGATGACCAGCTATAATGGAAAATATACTGGCAACACCACTAATTGTACAAAATCCCAACACTGAGCTCCTCCTGTCGCATCTTGGGATCCAGAAAAGGAAAGTAAGCAGGGAAGATGAAAGTAATAGTAGAGCATTGAATATTGAGCTCAAGTATATGTTGAGACCCAAGCCTCCAACGCCCAACAGCATGCCGAAGTACATCATTCCAACGCCAAAACTAAGTACCATAGCTACTATCAACCTTTGAATTGCCCATCTTTTCTTGAATAAAATCTTGATTGAAGAAAAGGGATTATTACTGTTAGTGTTGGGGATACCTTGTTTGAATACTAGCATATTGGGCAATAAAGAGCTGAGATGATCATCCAGGGACCCAATGCTTTTCAGTACGTTTACAGCATCTGTTGTGCGTCCCCTCATGAAGAGCCACCTTGGAGATTCACAAAGGAAGAAGTGAGTTAATATAGAACAGATGATCCCGGGAATGGAAGTACATAGATAAAGAATTCTCCAAGAGCAATTTCGAGTCAGGTAAGCTAAAGCAGTCAAGGATAACAATCCCAATGTTAAGGAGAGGAAACCAAGCATAACTATTTGTCCTCTCCACCGCTTGCCAACCCTCTCTGATAAGAGGACAAAAGAAGAAATGGTAATAGATACACGACCAACACCAGCAATGAAACGACATATGGAGTAAACCCAGATATTAGGAGAAAAGGCGGAGGCAAGTGAAGCTAGTGACATAATCAAGCAAGAGAGACAGAGAAGATTCTTTCGGCCTAACGATGAGTCGCCAAGGGAGGCAAGCGCAAACCCACCTAACAAGCAACCAATGAAGTAGGAAGTCGCAGGTAAACCCTTGATGAAAGAGTTGGCACATTGGAGATCCCAGTCTGATATGATTGTACTATGCTTATTCCCACTCCAAGCCCACACATTCCTGGAAAGACTACAAATATCAGATTTCCTGGAGCAATTATTGCTTGTTTGATTATCTTTGGTGCAATGCCATACTGGTTCAGCATCTGCGAAGACACTAATGAATGTCTGTTGGTTGTCGAACAGTGGAAGAATAGATGCAAGGATGGCTTGCATTATCTGAGCACAATTCATCTGTCCAAGACTACCCTCAATCACCTCTTCCACAGACAGTGGAGCCGCCATCGTTGAGTCTCTCTCATCATCATGTTCCGCCATTTGGTTCTGGACAGACACTACAGCAAAGCTGAGACAGTACCACCAATTAAGAAATGCAAAAGCTGAAAACGGTACCACTAATCAAGAGATACAGCTTCTTACCACTAATCAAGAGATACAGCTTCTGTGATCAATGCAGGCAGCAACTACATAAGAAGGAACTACTTCTCTCCAAACTTCTGAGAATTGTTCATCTCCATATATCAGGTATTTGTTTAGTAACATATGTCAAAATTAAGATATTTAGACATATGCATCACAAGTATGGCAAAGACCTGAGGTAATCAATAATCATATATGGTCAAAAATGACTTCAGACAGTCATATATATATATGTTATAATATACATGATCATTGAAAAAATTATTGGCATATATTAGTCTGAAATCTCACTCAAATCAGGGATTGTGATGGCAATAAATCATGATTATGATATATCAGACTCTTGTGCCTGAGTTATAATAAGTGCTTATCGTATAATAGGACAACGACCAGGTCACATGGTATTATTTTAGCTGTAATAAGAAGAATGTCTACATCGCCAGTCCAAAATAGCAAAAGAAAAAGATCAAATCTTTAATAATTAAAGGTAGAAAGGACGTTAAGATCCACCCACTTCACAAATGGTTGTGATACATGAATATGATATATCACTATTCCACTGTTTCCAACTAGATTCTAGTCTAAGGTGGACTAAGACTTTTAATATAGGTTTGAACCTTCAATACTCTATAAAGAATTGTTTCTTTCAGAATTTCGACCGGAAAGAAAAACTATATTGCAGTGTATGACGTTCAAATATACTCCTAAGAAACCAAGTTGTATATTTCTGACTTTGAAGTCATTTGTTCCAACCTCACTAGGAAATCTCTAGGGACAAATTCTCTTTCAATCCCCCACTCTCATATCTCAACTCAAGATCATGAGCTTTGGCTGGTGTGGGAATTCATCAATGTAGGACCCCGGGCAGGACCACTTCCTTACCATCCATAAGAATATTAATCTACTGTCATAGAAAAAATATTTACCTGAAATTTCCCCCAAGTCTCATTGTCTCTAATTTACACATAATTTCATGCATGGCATCACAGCCTAAAGTTAACACTTTGTAGACGGTCACCTTAGCTCATCAGTGACCAAGCAACATTTGGGTATGGGTGATAACCCAAGCATCATGCTGGGCATTATACTGCTACTGCCTATGCCGGTATGAGGTCTCAACTCTCAACTGCTAAAGCAAGATTATCCTAGGAGCCCTAGGGAATACCTGCATAATTCACACTGGTGTGGAACCTTAACCTCCCAACAGGTAGGTAATTACCTCCGGTACGAATACAGGATTTGCTCCTCCTCAAGGAGAGCTCCATGTGTCCCAAGGGGATTCGTAGGATCATTATAATTACCCTTCCAGTTGCTAGTTTGGATACTTTTTACCACAATACAATTCTCTTACCTATTTACTATAGTGACTTTAGCATCGAAAGGGATTTCATACTGGAACAAGTTGCAAGTGGAGCTGTATCCATATAAATTGTGTTCACTTCTTGTTCATAAAAAAGATTCCTTAATTTCCGTAGTATGTTTGAAGTTATATTGTAGAACAATGACATAATTTTATGAATCTTGCCACAGACCCATAGATAGTCATAAGCCATGCAAATCATGCTTTTATTAACCTAATTGATGGACAGAAATATCAATGAAAATTCTTTGTCGTCATAAAGTTGATTAGTATATGGCTTTTTGCGAGTTTCGTGGGTTTGCTTTCGGGTATTCTATGTGGTCAACAACCAAAAACCATTTTTGGTAAATGGCTTTCCAGCCAAAATGAGAAAGTTGATGGAGTGTACTTCACTTATTGGCTTTAGGATATTTTGTAAGCATCTTAATCCAAACCACTAGCTCAAGCAGCCGATACAAACAGGTATTACCATCATCTTCATCTGGTCAAAACAAGCCCAGTGGATAGTTATGAGGAGGAAACAACAAATATATTACGTAGTACGATTGTCGAAATAATTGCTATGAATCAACATAGCCTAGACACCATTAAAGGCATAAATAATTGAGGAAAGGAGTCGGCACTCAGGGTGTTGTTAAGGCCCCAAGGATCCCCTCCAAATTACAATTTATAAAACACCTCGACACAACCCAACAACAAGTAGCAAGGGTAAGCAGGGGGTCGAACCCAAGGGAGGACCCATAGTGAACACAAGTTTCGGACTATTGGAGGATGAGTCTCGGTTACAACAAGGATTGAGGGTTGTATTATACTAGGACACACAATTAAGTTACAATGAGGATACAATATGATGAAAATAGGTCTTGGGGATGAGGCTCCAATCTAAGTTCATATGAGATAGTCAATGGGGGAATTAGTTATTCGAGGTACGAATGTGATAAAAGTGAACTATATGCAATAACTAACCACCTTCTCAAGCAAATTAGTACTATGTTATACTAAGCAACTCTTACTCTCGTGGTAATTACTCAATTTAACATGCATAAGTACATCAAGTTCACACAATCTTGACTCAAAGACCTAATCTCTTAGTGAATTCAAGACAAGCGAGTCTAGTGAGCTACACATCATAAATTGACCTCTCGATTACTATTAGGAGAGCTTAGAAGAGCTTCAATGGTGATCAAGCAAAGAGACCCGCAATCAATTCACACTAGAATTTAATTTTCACGTTCACAATCTCATTAACATGCTCCAATCAACTATTCATAGGCACAAAGAGAGGTTTTCACCCCGAAGCCCTAAAATGGGACTACTCATTACTCATGATAAACAACCTAGCATACATAGAAACACAATTTACTAACATGCAAGTAGAAATCAAGTAGAGAAATTGGATAAACTAAAGAAACTTAAAGCACGCAACTACTTGGATTGAAATCAAGTGTAAAGAGTACAAACTTACTGATTACAAGGAATAAATGTCGAGATTAAACCTTAAAATCTACTAAGAGTGCATAAATTGGTTGAGATCTACAAGAGTTTGAAGTTGTCACCCCTTCTCTCTCTAGTTTCTCTCACTAACTAAGTGCTTTCAAGTTAAAAACTAAAACTAAATTCATGAAGTAGAATCAATCCGCCTTTTTGCTTTTATACGACACTGAAAATAAAACATTAAATCGCGACGGAGAAAACAAGGTTTGGCGAAAATACAAGGGGAGAGACGGCTTCTCTTCAGAGCGCTCGCTCCTAGCAGGAGCGCCCGCTCCTGCTGGTCTGCAGCCTCTCCATGATTCCTGCCCAAGTTGAGCTGAAGCTCCAGTGATGATCACAACCTCCACATGTCTCACAAGGTTGTACAACATTTACCGGGCTTGATGATGATGACGATGCCAAGTTGATTTTGTCAAGCTTTTTCATCACAACTTCCAACTTGGATGCCAAAGCTTCATAATTGTCAACATCTATCTTACCGGCGCTCCGTGTAGTTTGTTTCCGACCGGAGCCACCCCAACCACTATGTCTTGCTACCTCTTCAATAGTAGCTTCCACATCATTCAAGTTGATTTTCAAAAGCCGCCCTCCCGCACCTGCATCAAGATTGGCACGAGTTATGCGATCTAGGCCATCATAAAAAGATCTCAAAAGTGTAGCCAAATCAAAACCATGATGAGGATAAGCTCGTCTCAAGTCCTTGAACATTTTCCATGCTTCATTCAATGTCTCACCATTTAGTTGAGAGAATGTAGCTATTTGACGTTTTAGCTCCGCCGTTCTTCTCTTCCGAAACAAATCTCCTCAAAAAGGCCTTAGTCACCTCCGCCCATGTTGTTAGAGAATTAGCGAGAAGTGATTCAAGCCATGCCAAAGCTCTACTATCAAGTGAAAAGTGAAAGAGATGAAGTCGAGTTTGCTCTTGAGTAGCATTATGTACATTAACAATGTTGCACAATTTTACAAAGTGAGCAAGATGCTTGTAAGGGCATTCACTACCTCTCCCTTCAAATTGTCTTTCCTTGATCATTCTTATCAATTGGCTTGGAAATTCGTAATTACCATCCGGAAGAGGCGGACAATTAATACCACTTCTCTCCTCGAATGCCATTGGAACCCCATAGTCCTCAAGACTTCTTTGTTGATTGCCGGCCATTCTAGGAGTAGAAATAGAGATTATTGGAGTGCCTTGAGAAGAAGAGCCCGGTGTATCACTAAGTCTTTCTCGTGGAGATGGTGAAATAACTCGAGGTCTACCCCTTTGCCTTTTTGGATGTCTACCCCTTTGCCTATTTGGAAATGGAGTATTGCCTGCGGGGTTTGTGTTCATGTACAACACCAAAGCTAAGTAGAGGTTTAGTAATAACAAGGACGGACTTAACGACCCAAGCAATGAATTAAGAATATAGAAAGAATAAACAACCGTAACTCATAAAACAAATAATCCAAAGTTCACCTCCGTTGCTTCCCCGGCAATGGAGCCAAAATTTGATGGGGGGAGTCGGCACTCAGGGTGTCGTTAAGGCCCCAAGGATCCCCTCCATATTACAATTTATAAAACACATCGACACAACCCAATAACAAGTAGCAAGGGTAAGCAAGGGGTCGAACCCAAGGAAGGACCGGTAGTGAACACAAGTTTCGGACTATTGGAGGATGAGTCTCGGTTACAACAAGGATTGAGGGTTGTATTATACTAGGACACGCAATTAAGTTACAATAAGGATACAATATGATGAAAATAGGTTTTGGGGATGAGGCTCCAATCTAATTTCATATGAGATAGTCAATGGGGAATTAGTTAATCGAGGTACGAATGTGATGAAAGTGAACTATATGCAATAACTAACCACCTTTTCAAGCAAATTAGTACTATATTATACTAAGCAACTCCTACTCTCGTGGTAATGACTCAATTTAACATGCATAAGTACATCAAGTTCACACAATCTTGACTCAAAGACCTAATCTCTTAGTGAATTCAAGATAAACGAGTCTAGTGAGCTACACATCCTAAATTCACCTCTCGATTACTATTAGGAGAGCTTAGAAGAGTTTCAATGGTGATCAAGCAAATAGACCCACAATCAATTCACTAGAATTCAATTTTCACATCCACAATCTCATTAACATGCTCCAATCAACTATTCATAGTCATAAAGAGAGGTTTTCACCCCCAAGCCCTAAAATGGGACTACTCACTACTCATGATAAACAACCTAGCATTCATAGAAACACAAATTACTAACATGCAAGTAGAAATCAAGTAGAGAAATTGGATAAACTAAAGAAACTCAAAGCATACAACTACTTGGATTGAAATCAAGTGTAAAGAGTACAAACTTACTGATTACAAGGAATAAATGTCGAGATTAAACCTTTAAATCCACTAAGAGTGCATAAATTTGTTGAGATCTTCAAGAGTTTGAAGTTGTCACCCCTTCTCTCTCTAGTTTCTCTCACTAACTAAGTACTTTGAAGTTACAAACTAAAACTAAATTCATGAAGTAGAATCAGCCCCCCCCTTTTGCATTCTCCGCCTTTTTGCTTTTATACGGCACTGAAAAAAAAATTAAATCGCGACGGAGAAAACAAGGTTTGGCGAAAACACAAGGGGAGCGCCCGCTCCTCTTCAGAGCGCTCGCTCCTAGCAGGAGCGCCCGCTCTTGCTGGTCTGCAGCCTCTCCACGATTCCTGCCCAAGTTGAGCTGAAGCTCCAGTGAGGAGCGGTAGCTCCTAGCTTGAAGCGATAAAATCAGCGTCCTATAAGCTTCCATATGTTGAAAGGACACCAACTAAAGCCACGAGCCACCTCGGGAACCTGCGAAGCAGCACAAATAACACCAAAACGCAACGACAAACTACCCTCGGACACTAAAAATACTCAAAGACACAAAACTACGGAAAATAAGCTAATAATTAACGAAAATGACTCGACCAAAGCTTAAACTATGCCTAAAAGACGACCTTGAATGAGCACAAAAGCTCATTCATCAACTCCCCAAGCTTGCCGTTTGCTTGCCCTCAAGCAAACAAGAGGAAAGAGGACACAAAACTCAAAAAAAATGTGCATGAGGAACACTCTCAATCTAGCTCATAGCTTAATCCAAAGCCCCATCGAACGCAAGAACACTCGCAATTGAGAAAGGGGTAATGGTGTAATAAATGGGGGAGAAAGGAGCGCAGAAACCAAGTCAGGACCAATCAAACCGGTCACCAATTGCTCGACCCTCAAGTAAGGACGACCACCACTATTAAGGCCTAAACACATGCTCACAACATAACCGTCTTGAGGGACCATGAATGCGACTAGAAAGTCAAGGGGTCTTCTAATGGCTTGTAATGTTGGCTAGGTTAGGGGGTGCGGGAAGATTTTGGGAATGTGGTGCGCTATAAAGGTCCTAGTGGAGTTGGAGAGATAATGAAAGTCAAGACAACCGAGACATCAATCCATTACTTAAGATAAAACCACAACTTAAAAAAAAAACACAGGACGGGAACCAAACACCAACAAACTAGCTTGATTATTCTATTTACAAGAAGATTTCATTTATACAAACAACTAGTCAAAATTAGGAGACGAACATAAGTATAAAAGTTGAAGATGTTTCCTAATTTCTCTTCTCCTTTTTTTTTTCTTTCTTTTTTTTTTTTTTTTTTGAATTTTGAATTTTTCGTATGATTTTTCTCTTTTTTTTTTTTTGAATTACCCCTAGGTTGGAGGTAATAGATAGATAGTATTGAAATGACACAAGACTACAAAAACGCCATCAAGCAAACCGAATCATCAATCCACAATGAGCTAAAATCGAATGTCTTCCTAATCTCTCAAAGACGAACTCCACTAGCGGGAATTATATGGCATGTGACTAGAGATATAGGTTTCAAAAAGAAGGGAGAACAAAGGCTAATAGGGGCCAAAAGTCGGAAAAATTTGATGCATAGGTAGGCTTATTGGCTATGTAGTTAATCCTAAATTCTAAATGAACGCCCACTTTTTTTCTTCCTAGTGATTCATGGTGCGGGATACGAATGTGAGTAAGGAGACGCTAACACGTCCAAACTATAGAGAGGGCCCCATACGAGGCTTACGGGGTTCTGGCAAGTTTTTCAAGTATCAGAACTAGGAATTACACCTTGCCAACCCTTCCCCCAAGCTTACCTCATTACACCAAGAACTATCACGCATCAAAGCAGGGAATGGGAATCGGGAACAAGACATGAGCTAATTAGGATGTTAACCATGCACAAGACTCGACTAAAGGACCTAGACTCGATCTAAGAGGACGTAAAAACACTACAACTAGCACTAACGACACAAATACATCAAATACTAGTGAAAAAGAAAAACACAAGACTCAAAATGCGGAAATAGAAAGAAAGTAAGAGGAAAAAAAGGAAAATAAAAAAAAGAAAATAAAATAAAGAGAAAACAAGGAAAAACATATGAACAAACATTAGTAGGTTAGTGCATTCAAAAGGAAAAACAACTAACTACCTAAGTCGAATTGGATTAGCGGGAATTTGGATTTTAAGGGGATTTGGATTTTCAAATGGGGGCAAACACACACAAACACAAAGGAATAAGGAAACAAGAAAAAGAACACACAACCAAAACCAACAGCCAAAACTAACCACCACCTCATGCATTCACCCTCCATGAAGAACCACCACCCAAGAAAATAAAACTGAACACAAATAAAGCACTTCAACCTCGTCTACCCCCCCAGCTTAAGGTGAGCGCCGTCCTCGGCTCTTTAGCTGGTAAACTAATAGTCCCCGAACTCCGGTGGACCATGAGGCTCCCATCCGCCCGTAAATCCTATTGGAAAGGCGGGCGTGTCCGGGTTATACCTCCGTTTGGGTCGGGGGTGTAAGGATAGGCGTGGTCACCCATAGGGTTCATCCGCCCCGGAACTTGCCAATCATACCCGTATTGGGTGTTGGGCGGAAAATAGGGGTGCCCATATTGGTTTAGGGGTCCTAATTGGGGAGGTTGGTAGGGGTGGTTGAGGTAAGGAGGTTCAGGCACGATGCTAGTGTTCGATTCAATCCGTTCCAATCGGTTACATATATCAAGGATGGCGTCATTAATGTCAATGGGGGAGCGGGGAGAAGAGGAAGATGCTCCTAGTTCAAATAGTCCAACAGATTGTGCCACAGTTGCCCTAGCCCTAGCCCTTGGAAACTCGTTAATTTCATCCTCAGGCTCAAGGCTCTCCATTGGGAATATCCACTTAAGCCAAGCACTACCCGGGGGACCTTGACAAGAGGTGAGCTTAGAGTTGGGCAAATAACAATAGTGTACCCCATGGACCCTCTAGCTAAATCTATCTTCTTTACTCGTGTTGAGAATAAAGCCGAAGGTTCTAAGGGCATCTATGTCAAGTGAAGGGTTATGGTCAACTGGGTCACAAGCATCTACTAGGTCTTTGAACCCTAGCTCATTTGCGAGCCACGTCACCATTTCCCCCATATGAATATCTCCTTTGGTGTTAAGAATTTTTGAACATTCAAGAAAAAGCCAACCAAAGTTCAATTCATATAGCATTGGGGGATAGAGGGCGGCATGCAATGTTGCTAGTTCTTCCACATTGATTTTGTGAAAGTCTCCCTTCTGTGAAAGAATGTAGTGGAAAAGTCTAGAAAGCACTCGAAGGGAAGGACTTATGACATGGTTAGGGTATGCATTTCGGGACACATAGGTGCTCTTATTGGTTATTTCTTTCCACCATAACGTGGCATTGAAAGTTCGTTCCGGACTACTAGGATAAGGCGTGTTGCCTCTTTATCCCACCCAAAAATCTCGTTCAATCTCTCAAGGGAGATGTTTTGTTGCCAATTGAAAATGCGGAATGAGATTTGGGCTTCGGGAGGTAAGACACCTTCCTCGGAAGTGACAACAACTTGTAAGGTGGAAATAAATTCCAAAATTAGCCTCTTAATTGTTTTGGGTTGTTCGGTTTTGAACTTATCCCAACCAATTCTTTGTAATAAGGTGTGCATGTCTCGATGAATACCCAATTTCCTACATGTTCGTTGGTCATAAAATCGGGTTGAAACTACATCCCTCGACTCTAGGGCATCATAAATGTGGTGGAATTGTCGGGGGATGACAAGGTTGGGGACTTCTACTTCCGGTTCGGGCGAAGCACGAGAACCGGAAGGCCTACTAGTGTTTCGCCCTCTCTTATTTCCAGCCATAACAATGGAGACAAAGGCAAGCACAAACAATCAAACAAACAAAGACAAGAGTTCCACAACTACTCAACCAAAATGACTTCCCCAACCTAAACAACAACCAATAAATCACAATAGGAATGTAGTTTAACCCAATTTATCACAAAATCACCCAATAAGAAACAAAAAACAAGCAATGCAGGATTGAAAAAGCACAAGTCTCAACTTAGGGTTTGGACAAAATAGGGGGGTTTCGAAGAAATCATTACCCTTGAAGCGTGAATTCCCTTTTAAAGATAGAGTTGAGTCTTCCTTTTGTATTTGGACGCTTTGCTTGCTCGAATTTGGTCCTTTTTGCTCTAAAAGTTGTTGCCCTAACCTTGATTGGGTGGTTGAATGAAGCTTGAAGAGAGAGAGAATGAAGGTCTTCAATGGTGGTTGGAGGTTGAGGATGGAGATTTGTGGTTGTGAGAGGGTAAGAGTGAGTGATTTGAGTGAGGGTGAGGAGCTTTGAGTGTTTTAGGGAGGGTTAGAGAGAGAGAGAGAGAGAGAGAGAGAGAGAGAGAGTGAAGAGTGCAAGAGAAGAGCTCGAAAGAAATGAGGGAGATTAGGGCTTTTACCGTGTTTTAATCGGGTTGAGTGTTGTCAGCGCTGTTGGGCGCGCCCGCTCCTCTAAGGAGCGCTCGCTCCGCTCTCCAAGGAGCGTTCGCTCGTTGCGAGCGTCGGCTCGGATTGGGCAGGGATTTATTTTTTTTGAAGCAGTTTCTCGAGAGCGCTCGCTCCCTGACTGAGCGGTCGCTCTGACCTTTACGGAGCGCTGGTTCTATTCCTGAGCGATCGGTCGGATTTGGCAGTTGAAATTTTTCCGGAAAGTTGCTAAGGAGCGCTCGCTCTCATCTCGAGCGCTCGCTCATTTTGGGCGGCTCCAAGCCTTGCCCCTCTTTTTTTTTCTTATTGCTTTCTTTCTTCTTCTCTATTCCTCCATACTCGAGTTAATCATACATTGAGCTCAAATTCCCCCAAGCTTAGCTCGTTTTGCCTCAGGAACCTACAACATATCACAAACACAACCTTATAAAATACAAACAATCCACAACGAAACCCAATTGTTCTAAAAACTAGCACAAAAATATGAAGTTAAAACAAACAAACACTTGGGTTGCCTCCTAAGAAGCGTTTATTTTATGTCATTAGCTTGTCGGTCTTGAAAATCTTCAATGATGAGAGAAGGAGGGGTAGTCGTACTCCTTGAGATCAATGCTATCAACTTTTGGAATGGGCTCACCAAAGTAAAGCTTGAGCCTTTGACCGTTGACCTTGAACGACCCGTTCTTTCACTCCATATAAGCACCGCTCCATAAGAATACACTTCTTTGACTTCGAACGGACCACTCCACCTTGAATTGAGTTTGCCCGGAAAGAGTTTAAGTCTTGAATTGAACAAAAGAACACGGTCACCCACATTGAAGTCTCTTATCAAAATATGGTTATCGTGCCATGCCTTTGTTCTTTCCTTGTAAATGCGAGAACTCTCATAAGCGTTTCTTCTTAACTCTTCCAATGCGTGTAGATCAAGCATCCGTTTTTCACCGGCCGAATTGAGGTCGAAATTCAAAGTTTTGATAGCCCAATATGCTCTATGCTCAAGCTCAACTGGAAAATGACATGGCTTGCCATATACAAGCTTATAAGGTGTAGTGCCGATAGGAGTCTTGTAGGCCGTTCTATAGGCCCATAAAGCATCATCAAGCTTACTAGACCAATTCTTTCTTGCTCGATCAACAGTGTTCTCAAGAATTATCTTTATCTCCCGGTTTGAGACTTCCGCTTTCCCACTCGTTTGCGGGTGATAGGCAAGAGCAACTTTATGTCGGACCCCGTACTTCTCTAGAAGTGCCTTGAAGGACTTCTTTGCGAAATGTGATCCTCCATGACTAATGATTGCTCTTGGGACCCCGAACCTTGGAAATATCACTTTCTTTAACATCTTGATTGCAACCTTGTCATCATTGGTGGAGGATGCCAAAGCTTCCACCCATTTCGAAACATAGTCGCATGCCACTAGGATATATCTATTTCCAAATGAACTAGGGAACGGTCCCATAAAGTCCATTCCCCAAACGTCAAATACTTCCAACTCAAGAATTGTGTTCATAGGCATCTCATTTCGCCTTCCAATGTTACACCGATCTTTGACAAGCATCACATCTTTTGACAATCATCCACACATCTCTAAATAAGGTAGGCCACCATAAACCACTCTCTAAGATCTTTGCCGCTGTTTTGGCGACACCCATATGCCCACCACAAGGGGATGAATGGCACATGTTAATCACATTTTCAACCTCATCTTCCGGAATGCATCTACGGTAAATACTATCCGGGCCTTTTTTGAAGAGCAAAGGGTCTTTCCAAACATAATTTTGAACATCTCTCAAAAACCTTCGCCTTTGTTAGGAATCCAAGTTCGGAGGCATCAAGTTGCAAGCAAGGTAGTTAGCATAGTCAGCAAACCAAGGGACTGAATCCTTCACTATTGCAACTAGCTTTTCATCCGAAAATGAGTCATCAATCTTTGGCTCAACTCCTTCCATGCATTCTAACGGAAGCCTAGTCAAGTGATCGGCCACCAAGTTCTCCGCACCCTTTTTATCCTTGAGTTCAATGTCGAACTCTTGCAACAATAGGATCCATCGGATAAGCCTTGGCTTAGCTTCCTTCTTTGACATTAAATACTTCAATACTGAGTGGCCGGTGAATATAGTGATTTTCGACCCCAACAAGTAAGGACGAAACTTTTCAATTGCATAGACTACCGCCAATAGCTCTTTCTCGGTTGTGGAATAATTCTTTTGTGCATCATCTAATGTCTTGCTTACATAATAGATTGCATGAAGCTTGTTCTCCTTCCTTTGGCCTAGAACGGCCCCCACTGCAACATTCGAAGCATCACACATGAGCTCAAAAGGGAGCTCCCAATTAGGTGGTTGCATTATTGGGGCCGAAACGAGCGCATCTTTCAACCTATCAAAAGCTTGTAGACAATCATTAGTAAACACAAAGGGGAATCCTTCGCTAAAAGTTGAGTCAAAGGCTTGGCCATTTGTGAAAAAGCTTTAATGAAACGCCGATAAAAACCGGCATGGCCAAAAAAACTCCTTACATCCCTAACATTTGTTGGGGGTGGAAGGCGTTTGATTGTTTCAACTTTAGCGGGATCAACCTCAATGCCCCGACTAGAAATCACATGACCAAGAACAATTCCCTCTTCTACCATGAAATGTCAATTTTCCCAATTCAATACCAAATTCATCTTTCAACATCTTTGAAGCACTTTAGACAAATTATTAAGCCATATGTCGAAAGACGAACCACACACGGAGAAATCATCCATAAAAACCTCTATTTCCGACTCAAGCATGTCGGAGAAGATGGTGGTCTTACATCTTTGGAACGTTGAAGGAACATTACATATTTTGTGAATGATTGTCAAAAGATGCGATGCTTGTCAAAGATCGGGTAACATTGGAAGGCGGAATGAGATACCTATGAACACAATTCTTGAGTTGGAAGTATTTGATGTTTGGGGAATGGACTCTATGGGACCCTTCCCTAGTTCATTTGGAAATAGATATATACTAGTGGCATGCGACTATGTTTCGAAATGGGTGGAAGCTTTGGCATCCCCCACCAACGATGCCAAGGTTGCAATCAAGATGTTAAAGAAAGTGATATTTCCAAGGTTCGGGGTCCCAAGAGCAATCATTAGTGATGGAGGATCACATTTCGCAAAGAAGTCCTTCAAGGCAATTCTAGAGAAGTACGGGGTCCGACATAAAGTTGCTCTTGCCTATCACCCGCAAACGAGTTTGTTGTGACTCTAAGTCAATGTTATTTTGATGATGATAAAAGCTTTATGCTATAACATGTATGTATGTAACAGTGATCTAAGAAAGCTATCAAGATTGGATGTTCATGAAAGATCAAGAACTTGAAGATATGGAAGCTTAGGTCTAGTTATGTTCTTAGTCATATTTATGCAATGTAATTAACGTATTGGAACTTTGTGCTAAATTAGAAATATGAAATTAGGATGGTTAACTATTTTCTTAGAGTTAAGAAAATAGGTAATTATATTAATTTCACGTGTCTATATTTAAAGAATATAAAAAGGGGAGTTATAAATTTCGAAAATTAGTTTTGAAAGGAAAATATTTATTGTAAAGATTTTTGGATAAAAAGTTTTACAAAAAGAAAAAAATGTTTTTTAAAGAAACGATTTTGATAAACATTTTTGGATAAAAATTGATTGAAAATCTGATTAATAGTTGGCATAAGATATGGAGGAATCCTTATCTTATAAGGAAAAGGAAAAACCAGTTTTTATAAAAGATAAAATTGGATTTTGAATAGGAAGAGAATTCTATCCATTTATTTTAGGAATAAAAATTGTTCAAAAAGATAATACATCTTGGAGAAGGATTCTTATTCAGTTGATTGAATTATATGAGGGATAGAAATCATTATAGCAAACCACGTTTTCAGATTTGGTAAGAATAAGATTTTGAGAGCTGAAAACGGACTCCCACAGCACAGTGTACAGCACAGAGTTCTAGTAAGTTAAGGTTTCTAAACATCGATTGTAACGATCCTCTATTTGCTTGAATAAGAAGCACGCTTGTGAGGAATCTTTCTTTCTGTAATTCTTATATTATAGAGAGTGGCAACACTTAGGGTTAAGTGTTGGGGAGCACTACTAGAGTTAGTAGTGGGGGAATCGAATTGTATCAATGGTTTGGTATTTTACGATTCAAATAATAAAAGAGTAGTTTGTGTGGACGTAGATCTCAGAGGTGAGATTGAACCACGTTAAATTCATGTGTCTTATTATTTGATTTCATTGTTTTATTGTTTGATACAATTTCGTTCGAGCAAAAACCATCAATCGGAGAGTTTACGAGTGAATAACACAGTGCACGACACTATGCTATAAGAGTGTTTTTCCGAAAATCGATTAGTTTTAGCCACTCAATTCAACGCCCCCTTTCTTGAGTGTCACCTTGTGTTCCAACAAGTGGTATCAGAGCAGGCTATTCTCGAAAGGCTCATCCTTAGAGAATAGAAGTCATGAACATGCAAGATGACACTCGAGATAGACACACAAAGTGCTCGATTTTTAACGGAAAAGGCTATAGATGGTGGAAGGCTAGGATGAGGATCTATATCCAAGGATCGGATTATGAATGCTGGAAAGTCATAAGAAAAGGACCAATCCTTATCCAAATCAAAGATGCTGAAGGAAATATGGTCGACAAAGATGAAGACGACTACAATTCAGTCGACTATGCAAAAGCCGAAAAAAACTTCAAAGCTATGAGTATTCTCCAATATGGAATTGGACCTGATGAATACTCAAGGATCTCGGCTTGTACTACAACAAAAGAAATATGGGACACGCTGGAGTTGGCCCACGAAGGTACGAATGAGGTAAAACAATCTAGAATAGATTTGCTTGTCCAACAATATGAATTGTTTACTATGAATAAGGACGAATCTATTAAAGAGATGTTCACTAGATTTACACTAATCACTAATGAATTACGTTCTTTAGGCAAAACATATAATTATGAAGATTTAGTGAGAAAGGTGTTAAGAAGTTTAACAAATCGATGGCTCCCAAAAATAACCGCTATTCAAGAAGCTAAAGATTTGACTAAACTTTCACTAGAACAACTTATTGGATCATTAATGACTCATGAACTTGTCTTAGATTCTAAAACTAATGAACCAAAAAGTAAAGGTATAGCCTTGAGAACTGAATTGGAAATTAAAAATAGTGATAGTGATGATGCTATTGATTTTCTTACTAGGAGATTTAAAATTTTTCTCAAAAAGAACAAAAACAACAACCATAAAAAAGATGGAAATTTCAAAGGTAAGAGCATTACCTCTAACTTTAAGAAAAGTGCTACTAACTCCGGTTGTTTCAAGTGTAGAGAGTTCAATCACATGATTAAGGATTGTCCCTTATGGGATGATGAGAAACCCAAAGAAAGAAGGGAGCAATCCAAGAAAGAATTCAAAAAGGCTATGATAGCTGCCGTTTGGGGAGATTCGGATTCCGATGAAGAACAGTCAGAGGCACAGTGCCATGAAGAAAAATTATGTCTGAATGCTTATAGACATCACAGAGAAGGGCACAATGCCAGGATGACTCTCACTTGTGTCTAATGGCGAAAAGTTCGAACTCCCAAGATGAAACTGAAGACAGTGAGGTAAGTCTTCTTTCTCTAAAACCTTCAATACATCTTCTTTCAAAAAACCAACTTGTTACTTGGCTTGGAAATATCATTGATGATTGTCAAGAAATGAATGATGATTTTTCAATCATGAAAAAGGAAGTAAAAAATTTAACTAAGCAAAAGATTGGGTTGGAATTGGAATATAAGGATTTATTAAAGGACTGTAAAGAACTGATGAAGAAGACTGATGAACTTGAAAAAACCATTGAAGAGATAACTGTTGAGTTAAATGCTTTAAGGTACGAAAAGTCTCTCGCAAAAGAAGTTGTTAATAACACTGTGCCATACAATGTGCTAGAGGCTAAAAATTCGGATCTTGAAAATCAAATTGAATCGTTAAAACATGAGTTAACTGAGTTGAAAGAATCAAGACAAAGATCTAGAATTGTTCCACTTATGCTACCTGATGATGCTAAGTTAAGTGATGAACTTGATAAAGTTAAAAGAGATTTGGAAATTTCAAGAAAAAGAAATAGCGATCTAAACACTTATGTTGAATTCTTAGAATCACAATTGACTATTGCTTGGAAAATGGATGAAAAATGGTTAGATGGTCAAAAAGCCTTAGACTATATCTCCAGTACAACTAGCAATCGAAACATAATTGGTTTAGGATATACAGACCAGAGGCACAGTGTAAGGCACAGTGCCAAAAATTTTGAAAGAGACTTTCGTAAAAGAAAATATGTCGATCTACCTGAATATTTGATTTGCAACTTCTGTGGAAAGAATGGACACCTTATGGATAACTGTAATGTTACGAAAAAAAGTGTTGCGAAAAATGTAAAGTATGTAACTAGAAGCTCAACGAAAGAAAAAGGGACCCAAACAGATTTGGGTTCCTAAAATTAACAAGTGATCTTTTTGCAGGCAAACGTGAGAGGAAGCAGCTTATGGTATCTCGACAGTGGCTGCTCAAGACACATGACTGGTGATAAAACTCAATGCCTCTCACTAGTAGCCCACAATGGAGGGTGTGTTACATTTGGTGACAACAAAGAGGGAGAAATATTTGGTATTGACAAATGTTGGCAAATTCCTAACACACTCCATAGAGAATGTGATGTTGGTAAGTGGTTTGAAAAAAAAAATTATTAAGCATATCCCAATTGTGTGATCAAGGTAATTTTGTTGAATTTCATGCATGAATATTTTACAAGATAATTTGTGGCTTTGGGATTAATTTCTGGAAATTAGCTGAGTATTATGCTTGTTGTCCTCCTTTAAATATGTTAATTAGAGTGTTGATGCTTGTCTTTGTGAAGCTTTGTGAGTAAAGGTCTACTTGATATAAAAAGGACTCGTAATGGTCTAATGATGCTGTCCTAATGTCATGATCCTAAGTTGCCGAACTAATGAGCTATATGATCCTAAGTTGTCGACTTTTTGAGCTATGAAATGCAACTTCTTTCTCCTATAGCAAACTTGATCTTTATCCCAATAATTTGATTTTCTATTTATGAGTTTGACATTTGTGCCTCATTATTTCTTTCTTTCATATGTCTCTCCTCATCTTCATTTCCCTATTATATTCCTTCTTTTCCTCACATATTGATCCAAAGTTCAACAAGTGCTTTTAATCTTGATTAATGATAATTTATGAGGCAAGAACATCTTGATAAGGTGATGGAAGAAAAAGACGCATCAGTTAAGGGGGAACATGAAAAGATTGGAATGAAACACAAATACGTGAAAGAATGAAAGGTACTGATTCACACTGTGTAAGGCACAGTGCCAGGAGATGCATCAAAAAGAAAATGAGGTCCGAATTAACTTATTATCTTTGATCTCTTATTAATTGACTCTAGTAATATTGTATGGTCTGCTTTTCCTTCATAAAATAAAAGAAAAAAAAAAAGAAAAGAAAAGAAAAAAAAAGGAGAGTAAGACACTTATTTTAGATAAGTCCTAGAGTTCAATTCAAATGTGAAGAAAATTATCAAAGTTTTGAAGATCATAATTTTGGATTCCAGTATTCCGAAGATTAGTTATATTTGGAAGGGAATAGATTGTTCACTGGCACAGAAACACACACAGTGCCACAGTGAAGAAAGTCCTATGATACTTATTTGCGGAAGTTGAAAATCTTTAAAGAAAGGTTTAAGCACTTGTTGAGCCAATTGCCATTTCAAATCTTCAAGCTTGCATTACTTTTCTTTATCTTACTTTCTTAGCTATCAACCATGATCCTTCATGATTATTTCTTGCTTCATAATTTCGGATTGTGAGTTGGATTATTTTTTGCTTAATGACTTCGGATTGTGAGTTGGATTATGACATAGCACCAACATCCTTAGTATTTATTGCTTGAGCTACTTGCATTATTTTGCTGACTATATCTCACTTTGACTCGCGAAACATGTTGATACTCTCCTTTTTTATAATGTCAAAAAGGGGAAGATGAGTATAATACTTAGACTAATTAATTGGTTATTGGTTACCATGTTGTGAATGATGTTGAGTTATTTTTCCCTAATGTGATTAATGGTGCATATCTTGAGAGGGAAGTATTATTTGTTTGTCATCATCAAAAAGGGGGAATTTGTTGTGACTCTAAGTCAATGTTATTTTGATGATGATAAACGCTTTATGCTATAATATGTATGTATGTATGTAACAGTGATCTAAGAAAGCTATCAAGATTGGATGTTCATGAAAGATCAAGAACTTGAAGATATGGAAGCTTAGGTCTAGTTATGTTCTTAGTCATATTTATGCAATGTAATTATCGTATTGGAACTTTGTGCTAAATTAAAAATATGAAATTAGGATGGTTAACTATTTTCTTAGAGTTAAGAAAATAGTAATTATATTAATTTCATGTGTCTATATTTAAAGAATATAAAAAGGGGAGTTTTTAATTTCGAAAATTAGTTTTGAAAGGAAAATATTTATTGTAAAGATATTGGATAAAAAGTTTTATAAAAAGAAAACCTATTGTTTAAAGAAAACGATTTTGATAAAGATTTTTGGATAAAAATTGATTGAAAATCTGATTAATAGTTGGCATAAGATATGGAGGAATCCTTATCTTATAAGGAAAATGAAAAATCAGTTTTTATAAAAGATAAAATTGGATTTTGACTAGGAAAAGAATTCTATCCATTTATTTTAGGAATAAAAATTGTTCAAAAAGATAATACATCTTGGAGAAGGATTCTTATTCAGTTGATTGAATTATATAAGGGATAGAAATCATTATAGCAAACCACGTTTTCAGATTTGGTGAGAATAAGATTTTGAGAGCTGAAAACGGACTCCCACAGCACAGTGTACAACACAGAGTTCTAGTAAGTTAAGGTTTCTAAACATCGATTGTAACGATCCTCTATTTGCTTGAATAAGAAGCACGCTTGTGAGGAATATTTCTTTCTGTAATTCTTATATTATAGAGAGTAGCAACACTTAGGGTTAAGTGTTGGGGAACACTACTAGAGTTAGTAGTGGGGGAATCGAATTGTATCAAGGGTTTGGTATTTTACGATTCAAATAATAAAAGAGTAGTTTGTGTGGACGTAGATCTCAGAGGTGAGATTGAACCACGTTAAATTCCTGTGTCTTATTATTTGATTTCATTGTTTTACTGTTTGATACAATTTCGTTCGAGCAAAAACCATCAATCGGAGAGTTTACGAGTGAATAACATAGTGCACGTCACTGTGCTATAAGAGTGTTTTTGCGAAAATCGATTAGTTTTAGCTACTCAATTCAACGCCCCCTTTCTTGAGTGTCACCTTGTGTTCCAACAGAGTGGTCAATCGGAAGTCTCAAACCGGGAGATAAAGATAATTCTTGAGGAAAATGTTGATCGAGCAAGAAAGGATTGGTCTAGTAAGCTTGATGATGCTTTATGGGCCTATAGAACGGCCTACAAGACTCCTATCGGCACTACACCTTATAAGCTTGTCTATGGCAAGTCATGTCATTTGCCGGTTGAGCTTGAGCATAGAGCATATTGGGCTATCAAAACTTTGAATTTCGACCTCAATTCGGCCGGTGAAAAACGGATGCTTGATCTACACGCATTGGAAGAGTTAAGAAGAGACGCTTATGAGAGCTCTCGCATTTACAAGGAAAGAACAAAGGCATGGCACGATAAACATATTTTTGAGAAGAGACTTCAATGTGGGTGACCGTGTTCTTTTGTTCAATTCAAGACTTAAACTCTTTCCGGGCAAACTCAAGTCAAGGTGGAGTGGTCCGTTCGAAGTCAAAGAAGTGTATCCTTATGGAGCGGTGCTTATATGGAGTGAAAGAACGGGGGCATTCAAGGTCAACGGTCAAAGGCTCAAGCTTTACTTTGGCGAGCTCATTCCAAAAGTTGATAGCATTGATCTCAAGGAGTACGACTACTCCTCCTTCTCTCATCATTGAAGATTTTCAAGACCGTCAAGCTAATGACGTAAAATAAGCGCTTCTTGGGAGGCAACCCAAGTGTTTGTTTGTTTTAACTTCATATGTTTGTGCTAGTTTTTCGAACAATTGGGTTACGTTGTGGATTATTTGTATTTTATAAGGTTGTGTTTGTGATATGTTGTAGGTTTGTGAGGCAAAACGAGCTAAGCTTGGGGGAATTTGAGCTCAAAGTATGATTAACTCGAGTTTGGAGAAAGAAATAAGAAAAAAAAGGTGGCAAGGCTTGGAGCCGCCCAAGCTGAGCGAGCGCTCGAGATGAGAACGAGCGCTCCTTAGCAGCTTTCCGGGAAAATTTCAACTGCCAGATCCGAGCGAGCGCTCAGGCATAGAACTAGCGCTCCATAAAGGTCAGAGCGACCACTCAGTCAGGGAGCGAGCGCTCTCGAGAAACTGCTTCAAAAAAATAAATCCCTGCCCAATCCGAGCCGATGCTCGCAACGAGCGAACGCTCCTTGGAGGAGCGGGCGCTCCCAACAGCGACTGACAACACTCAATCCGATTAAAACACGGTAAAAGCCCTAATCTCCCTCATTTCTTTCGAGCTCTTCTCTTGCACTCTTCACACTCTCTCTCTCTCTCTAACCCTCCCTAAAACACTCAAAACTCCCTCACCCCCACTCAAATCCCTCACTCTTACCCTCTCACAACCACAAATCTTCATCCTCAACCTCCAAACACCATTAAAGACCTTCATTCTCTCTCTCTTCAAGCTTCATTCAACCACCCAATCAAGGTTAGGGGAACAATTTTCAAAGCAAAGAGAACCAATTTCAAGCAAGCAAAGCGTTCAAATACAAAAGGAAGACTCAACTCTAACTTTAAAAAGGAATTCACGCTTCAAGGGTAACGATTTCTTCGAAACCCCCCTATTTTGTTCAAACCCTAAGTTGAGACTTGTGCTTTTTCAATCTTGCATTGCTTGTTTTTGTTTCTTATTGGGTGATTTTGTGATAAATTGTGTTAAACTACATTCCTATTGTGATTTGTTGGTTGTTGTTTAGGTTGGGGAAGTCATTTTAGTTAAGTAGTTGTGGACTCTTGTCTTTGTTTGTTTGATTGTTTGTGCTTGCCTTTGTCTCCATTGTTATGGCTGGAAATAAGAGAGCTCGAAACACTAGTAGGCCTTCCGGTTCTCGTGCTTTGCCCGAACCGGAAGTAGAAGCCCCCAACCTTGTCATCCCCCGACAATTCCGCCACATTTATGATGCCGTAGAGTCAAGGAATGTAGTTCAACCCGATTTTATGACCAACGAACATGTAGGAAGTTTGGTATTCATCGAGCCATGGACACCTTATTACAAAGAATTGGTTGAGATAAGTTCAAAACCGAACCCCCCAAAACAATTAAAAAGGCTAACTTTGGAATTTCTTTCCACCTTACAAGTTGTTGTCACTTCCGTGGAAGGTGTCTTGCCTCCCGAAGCCCAAATCACATTCCGCATTTTCAATCGGCAACAAAACATCTTCCTTGAGAGATTGAATGAGATTTTTGGGTGGGATAAAGAGGCAACACACCTTACTCCTAGTAGTCCGGAACGAACTTTCAATGCCACATTATGGTGGAAAGAAATAACAAACTCTTATACCTATGTTCGTTTCCTAATTTTGACTAGTTGTTTGTATAAAGGAAATCTTCTTGTAAATAGAAGAATCAAGCTAGTTTGTTGGTGTTTGGCTCCCGTCCCGTGTTTTGTTTTAGTTATGGTTCTATCTAAAGTAGTGGATTGATGTCTCGGTTCTCTTGACTTTCATTATCTCTCCAACTCCACTAGGACCTTTATAGCACCACATTCCCAAAATCTTCCCGCACCCGCTAACCTTGCCAACATTACAAGCCATTAGAAGACCCCTCGACTTTCTAGTCGCATTCATGGTCCCTCAAGACGGTTATGTTGTGAGCATGTGTTTAGGCCTTAATAGTGGTGGTCGTCCTTACTTGAGGGTCGAGCAATTGGTGAGCGGTTTGATTGGTCCTGACTTGGTATCCGCGCTCCTTTCTCCCCCATTTATTACACCATTACCCCTTTCTCAATTGCGAGTGTTCTTGCGTTCGGTGGGGCTTTGGGATGAGCTATGAGCTAGATTGAGAATGTTCCTCATGCACAATTTTTTTTTGAGTTTTGTGTCCTCTTTCCTCTTTTTTGCTTGAGGGCAAGAAAACCTCAAGCTTAGGGGAGTTGATGAATGAGCTTTTGTGCTCATTCAAGGTCGTCTTTTAGGCATAGTTTAAGCTTTGGTCGAGTCATTTTCGTTAGTTTTTAGCTTATTTTCCGTAGTTTTGTGTCTTTGAGTCTTTTTAGAGTCCTAGGATAGTTTGTCGTTGCGTTTTGGTGTTATTTGTGATGCTTCGCAGGTTTTCGAGGTGGCTCGTGGCTTTCGTTGGTGTCCTCTCAACATGTGGAAGCTTATAGGACGCTGATTTTATCGCTTCAAGCTAGGAGCTACCGCTCCTCACTGGAGCTTCAGCTCAACTTGGGCAAGAATCGTGGAGAGGCTATAGACCAGCAGGAGCAGGCGCTCCTGCTAGGAGCGAGCGCTCCGCCAGACCCCAGAGCGAGCGCTCTGAAGAGGAGCGGGCGCTCCCCTTGTGTTTTCGCCAAACCTTGTTTTCTCCTCGCGATTTAATGTTTTATTTTCAGTGTCGTATAAAAGCAAAAAGGCGAAGAATGCAAAAAAAAGGGGGGGGCTGATTCGACTTCATAAGTTTAGTTTTTAGTTTTTAACTTTCAAGCACTTAGTTAGTGAGAGAAACTAGAGAGAGAAGGGATGACAACTTCAAACTCTTGTAGATATCAACCAATTTATGCACTCTTATTGGATGTTAAGGTTTAATCTCGACATTTATTCCTTGTAATCAGTAAGTTTGTACTCTTTACACTTGATTTCAATCCAAGTAGTTGCGTGCTTTGAGTTTCTTTAGTTTATCCAATTTCTCTACTTGATTTCTACTTGCATGTTAGTAAATTGTGTTTCTATGTATGCTAGGTTGTTTATCATGAGTAGTGAGTAGTCCCATTTTAGGGCTTGGGGGTGAAAACCTCTCTTCTTGCCTATGAATAGTTGATTGTAGCATGTTAATGAGATTGTGAATGTGAAAATTGAATTCTAGTGTAAATTAATTGTAGGTCTCTTTGCTTGATCACCATTGAAGCTCTTCTAAGCTCTCCTAATAGTAAGCGAGAGGTGAATTTAGGATGTGTAACTCACTAGACTCGCTTGTCTTGAATTCACTAAGAGATTAGGTCTTTGAGTCAAGATTGTGTGAACTTGATGTACTTATACATGTTGAATTGAGTAATTACCATGAGAGTAGGAGTTGCTTAGTATAACATAGTACTAATTTGCTTGAGAAGGTAGTTAGTTATTGCATATAGTTCACTTATATCACATTCGTACCTCGATTAACTAATTCCCCATTGACTATCTCATATGAACTTAGATTGGAGCCTCATCCCCAAGACCTATTTTCATGATATTGTATCCTCATTGTAACTTAATTGCGTGTCCTAGTATAATACAACCCTCAATCCTTGTTGTAAACGAGACTCATCCTCCAATAGTCCGAAACTTGTATTCACTACCGGTCCTCCCTTGGGTTCGACCCCTTGCTTGCCCTTGCTACTTGTTATTGGGTTGTGTCGAGGTGTTTTGGCACTTAGGGTGTCGTTCAGGCCCCAATGATCCCAGATGAGTATTTGATTGATAAACTGAAAATTACAGAAAATAAAAGATAGATTGCCAAGTATTCGAGTGACTTGACACACTCCCAAATGAACTCTTAAAAGCTCTCTAATATTCTCAACAATTTTCAACATCATTTTCCCTCTCTAATTATCCCTATATATAGAGTAATTTCCCTAGTACAACTACCTAGCTTATTCCCCAAGCTAACTAATTATCTTAATTACCCCTCCCCCTAATATGGATTCATAACAATAATTTTTGGTAAATGTTAGGTGAATAAAAAATGGGCGTCTATCCTATATGGTGCGTATATAAGAGATGAGATAATAAACTATACACATATACAGATATGTGTAATACAAAAGAAGATCTTCATGCCATATGATGGCTGCAGTAATCCAAATTGTCAAAAGAAAACTCTAATTGTCCAACTCTATTATTGCTTTATGATAATCTGATGCATACTTTGCTACTCAATGGTCATTACGGAGCGGCAGAAGAGTCAATACTCAAGACAATGATAAGCATGAAACCTACTATTCTTCTGCGAATAAAGATACTTTACTATTAAAAGTAGAAGAAATAGTTCCATTAAGATAACATTATTAGAGGACAAACAATGAGATAATATATGAGGCAATGTTCCATGGATTAAAAGATAAGCAGCATATTCATGTTTTCATTGATGCCCAATGTAATATATTTCCTCCCGAAATAAATGAAACGCTTCTCTCAAAAAGCTCCCACATAAAAGAGAGAAATGTTCATTTATTTAAGAAGAGAGGAAGTATAAAAAAAAATTAACACGCACGGATTCCTCTACTAAAAGGAAAAACCATTAAAATGTAGGTAACCTTACCTCAAACTGTAGAATTGTATAAACTCACGGCTTAGCCTTTCATTAATTAGGGCAAAACATATATATGCAATGCTAATTCCTATGCAATGCTAATTCCTAAAGTTACCTTAATTAGGTTACTAGAAATTAGGAAACAATATAAAAGATAATACCAAATATTCCACAAAATATATCCCACAAAATATATCCTCAATACCCCCCCTCAAGTTGGAGCACTAGGGTCATAAGTGCCCAACTTGGACAAAAGATGGTGAAACTGTGACTTCCCAAGAGCCTTCGTGAAAATGTCGGCCAATTGAGAAGTTGTAGGAACATAAGATGGAGAAATCAAGCCTTCAACAATCGCATCTCGAACAAAGTGACAATCCACTTCAATATGTTTGGTCCTTTCATGAAAGACCGGATTCTTTGCGATGTGCAAAGCAGATTGACTGTCACAAAATAACTTGATCGCCTGAGGGTGTTGCACACCCAAACTCAACAACAAACCCTTAAGCCACTTGAGCTCACAAGTGGCTGCAGACAGTGCCCTATATTCGGCATCTGAAGAAGATGTCGCCACAGTTGGTTGCTTCTTAGTCTTCCAAGAGATAGGCGAATGCCCCAAAAACACCAACCAACCTGTGACAGAACGACGAGTTAGAGGACAAGCCGCCCAATCCGAATCACACCAACCTTCCAAGGTGAGATCACTGGTAGCACTCAACAAGATACCCTGACCCGGGGTACCCTTTAAATAACGAACAACACGAAGAGCTGCTTCCCAATGCTCAATGCGCGGCGCTTGCATAAACTGAGACAAGATATGAACGGAGTATGCTAAATCCGGCCTAGTTACCCCAAGGTAAATCAAACGGCCAACAAGCCTACGATACACTTCCGGATCCGCAAGAAGCTCACCGTGGCACGACCGAGCTTGGGTTTTGCTCCATGGGAAAACCACTCGCTTGCCCCTAATAAACCTGCTTCAGAAATAATATCCAACGTATATTTTCGTTGACATAAAAATAAACCTGAAGCACTACGAGCAACTTCTATGCCCAAAAAATATTTCAAAGGACCTAGATCCTTCATTTTGAAACAATCACTGAGATACGCCTTGAAACCAACAAGTGCGAGGAATGATTACCGAAATAATAAGATCATCAACATATACTAAGACATTAATCGAACGTGCCTTTAGTATATGTAAAAAGAGAATAATCGAATAAGATTGAATGAAGCCGTACCCTTTCAAAGCCGTTGTTAGCTTTGCAAACCAACACCTCGGTGCTTGTTTCAACCCATACAAGGACTTCCTCAAGCGACACACTAATGAAGGATCGCACCTTCAAACCCGGGAGGTAATTTCATGTATACCTCCTCAAGCAAGATCACCGTGCAAGAAAGCATTATGCACATCCATTTGATGGAGTTCCCGGTTCTTTGATCTTTGCAATGGCAAGAAAAGCCCGAACCGTGGTCATCTTTGCAACTGGAGCAAACGTTTCACCATAATCTATGCCTTCCGCGGATGATTACCAAAAACGACCAAACGAGATTTAAGTCGTTCAATATCACCAGAGAGAAATATTTTGTCTTATACACCCATTGACTCCCTAGAGCACGTTTGCCAGGAGGAAGGTGCTCTAAGGTCCAAGTGCCGTTATCTTCCAAGGCTCTAATTTCTTCCTGCATAGATTGTCTCCAACCTTCATGTTTCATGGCCTCTCTAAAAGATTTCGGATCATGACCACCAACAATAGCTGCCAGAAACTTACAATAATTCACAGAAAACTTGTCACAATTTATATAATGTGCTAAAGGATAGGGAGTACCTGAAGGAGTATTGGAAGACGGAATGGAGGAGACGGATTTTTAGCAAAAACGAGTGAGTCACAAAATCACGAAGACGAACCGAGGGAATTTTGTCCCGAAAACCTCGCCCCAAGGGCGGATCGCCATTTTCATCATGGCTTAAGGATCGTCTTTGAAGAACCTGCGCCCACAATCTCCTCCCGCGGGTGAGCGAAGCAAGACCTTGCCGGGTCCGCCGTAGCCGCACTCGCAGGTCATGGTCACCCAAATTTCTGCCCTCAAGAACACCATTGGGCATATCACATTCCACATTGCCATCACACTCCTCAAACTCAACAAAATCATCGTGAATAGCATATTGAGAATCAAAGTCATTAGGCTCAATGTTAACATCTTCCGGAGTAGCAAACGGAAACACATCTTCAAAAAATTTAACATCCCGGGACACAAAAAAAACTTTGGAGTCAAGGTCATACAAACGCCACCCTTTCTTCCCAAAAGGATAGCCCACAAAAACACACTTCCGACTTCTACTAGCAAACTTATCTCCATTAGTTTTCGATTATGAGCAAAACATAAACATCCAAAGGTACGAATGGCACCAAGCATAGGGGTTTATCAAATAGGATTTCGAATGGAGTTTTATTTTGTAGCAATGGAGTAGGAGTACGATTAATTAGGTGAGCCGCGGCAAGGACACACTCACCCCAAAAATAAATAGGTAAGTTTGCCTGGAATCTCAAAGCTCTCCCAACGGACAAAATATGCTTATGTTTTCTCTCAACCCTCCCGTTTTGTTGCGGAGTACCCACACAAGAGGTTTGGAAAATAATACCCGTAGTATCAAAAAAATCATGCAAACAATTAAACTCCGTACCATTATCACTTTGCACAATTTTTATGGTTTGAGAAAATTGTCTTTCCACCATAGCAACAAACATCAAGAACATACAAAAAACCTCCGTTTTATCATTCAATAAATAAATCCAAACGGCTCTAGAATAATCATCAACGATTGTCAAAAAATAACGAGCACCGCATGACGAAACATGTCTATACGGACCCCACAAATCACAATGTATCTTTTCAAAAATTCTAGATGCTTTATTGTCACTCAAAGGAAAACTATCTCTAGGATGCTTAGCACGCATACATACTTCACATCCTTTATCTAAACAAGCTTTATTACTAACGTGGGAAGCAACTTAACTACTTTCTCGAAGGATGACCCATACGACGATGCCACAACTCCAACTCGAATTTGCAGTGCTCACATGATGCACCGAATCCATTTTGCTAAAGTAATACAATCCGTCCCTCCTAGTTCCCGTTCCAATCGGCTCCTTCGTGTGGTCCGTATAGCACAAATATAAGGGTTAAATTGGACAGTACAATTAAGGTCATCGTTGAGTTGCGAAACGAAATCAAGTTACAACTCAAATTAGGGACATAGAGTACTCCGGTGAGAGTAATCTTGTCCGATAAACAAACAGAGCCAATAAGAGACGACGACACGTGTCTCCATTGGGCAAACCAACCGGGCACTCGAAGCTTTTGTGTCAAAAAGCCAATATTTTTCTCCGTTACGTGATGCGTAGCTCTCGTATCAATAATCCAAGAGGTGTCATCAAACTTACCACTCAAACGATTATCGAAATTGTAGCATTACCCATCAATCCCGTAATTGCCTTCCATTGTTCACTAGAAAATAAACGACCCGAAGCAAAAGAACTTGTATCCTCCGATCGAGCCACCACCCAAACCGCATTAGCCTTCACCGGACCTCCCCGACCACGACTAGCCGCGGGTGGCCCCCCAGGCCGGCGCCCCTCCGGCCAGCCATGTTTGTCATAACAACGGTTTTCTTCATGGCCTCGTTTTTTACAAGAAGCACAATTTTATCGGACCAACACTTCACGGTTTCATGACCCACTTTCTTACACTTGTCACACACTGTTAGCGCTTGTCGAACCACCGGCGCCACCCGCACGACCCTCCCCGCAGCAGTCCGTACAAAACCCGAGGGCGGGAGCAGGATCCTCCTTTGTACGAGAAATCCCTCTCACATTCTCCTCCCGTGAAACCCGTTGGTATGCTCCGTTCAAAGAGGGCAAGGGATCTTGCGAGAGCAATGTAGAACGCAAAGCAAATAATATTCGGAGTACAAACCGAGCAAAAATTGTTGGAGACGATCCCCATCACGCCTCGTGCGTGTTGCTTCCCAACATTACAAGAGCACTTCCCACATTTACAAGAAATTAGGGGTTCCAATCTATCAAGATCATCCCACAAAACCGCTAATTTACTATAATAAACCGCAACCGTCATGTTTTTCAATTGTTCACATCTATTAATTTCGATTTAATCATTGAATTCTAGGGCCATTAACGAGACAAAACCGCTCATGTAAATCATCCCACAATTTCTTAGCATCATCATAATGTGAAAGCATAGATTTTACCTCGGGATCGATTGTGTTCATGAGCCAAGAAACTAACATACATTGAATTGTTACCCAATCATCCTTCGTACACGGCGGCTCGAAGGTGGTGATACTACCATCAAGGAAACCAAATTTCCGGCGAGAGCTAAGAGCAATTCGCACGGCATGAGACCAATCGTGAAAATTATCTAATTTTAGACGTTGTGAGGTGATGTAATCCCCGGGCCGATCTTGCGGTCCAAGGTAGAAAGGAGAGTTTGATTCAATTTTTGTAGGTGGCGGTGGAGGAGGTGTGTCATCCCCGACGGCCATTGTTGATGTTTACAGAGAAAAAAATCAAGGCTCTGATACCATGTAGAATTGTATAAACTCACGGCTTAGCCTTTCATTAATTAGGGCAAAACATATATATGCAATGCTAATTCCTAGAGTTACCTTAATTAGGTTACTAGAAATTAGGAAACAATATAAAAGATAATACCAAATATTCCACAAAATATATCCCACAAAATATATCCTCAATACAAACTTGTCCAGCAAGGATTCCATTCACACAAATAACGTCTAGTTCGTGAAACTCGTATTCGAGTTAAGTTGACAAGTCATACTTGTGTTTTGAGCAGATTCATGATGTGTGTGGTCCGTGTCGTCATACCAATATCATCTCCAAGATTGCCAACTCCATTTCCAGAATATGAATCCTGTTTCATCTCCATGACTGCCACCTCAATTTCACGACTAAAAATATTACCATAAGAATCTATCACAATTTAATAGAAGAGCCCAACTGCAGAAAAACAGAAGGATCTACTGATTTTTCACAGACGAAGCGGCCATAGAAAATTAAATTCAGGAGACTTGCTTCAAAGAATTAGATAGGACATTTTGGAACTGATCTTTGAGATGGATGATTAAGAAAAACACAGCTTTCTGGCAAACCACATGAAACAAAATAAGAACTTAAATACGTAAAGTGAACAAATCATAACCCTGGCTCTTGCACAAGTCAAAAACTGCAGGAGAGTAGTAGTAGGACATAAAAGAGGGGAAAACAGGATAAGGATTGGCAATTTACGCTAACATAAGGTATTTCTCACAACTTCCATCCATGTTTTAACCGAAAAAGTAAAAGAAAGCAAGTTAAGTGTGGAGCTGCAAGGTATAACCTAAGCAGAAATTAAACTCAGCCTCCAAAAAGGATAATATTCTGTGCACTAAAATTTATTAGTTTTTTCTATTAAAAATCTCTCTCTCTCTCTCTCTCTTGTCTCTATGGAAGGGGATGAAGAAACTACAACAACAAATACAAGTAACCATTCTGTGAATCCGCAACATCTACTAATCTCTAGTCCCAAAAGAACAGTTATCATAAGATTTATCGCACAATGAAACATCTCAAGAGTTGCAAAAGGAAAATACAAAATCACTCATTTCCATGTTTCTAGCCTCAAACCAGAGTAATAAGAGTGCTTGTGAACCAGTATGCTCATGAACAAGCTCAATCATAGCACATTCATTTATTCATAAAATGAGCACAAACAATAATTACAAGCTTCTTCAATGAACAAGACTGAGCTTGAACGCCATAGTGCTCAACTTATGTATGATTTTGAACAACTAAATCACATATTTTGCATAAAAATTTTATGTAATAGTATGGTAGTGGTGAAATATGCACCATTTATGGGATATTGTACTAAACTTCATGTACTTACTAAGTTAATGATTATTGATAACACATTCAACTCCTCATCTTTGCCATTATTTTTTGAGAATAACTTTCCAATTGAAATTGTTGGGAATTATTTGCGCCTTGCAAAAAAGCTCTCTGCAAATCAAAAGAGCTTGAACAGACAAATTAATGTCTCAACTAAAGCTCGGCTCTATTCGACTTCAAGTTAAACATACAAATGTGAGAACTCCACTAATAGCTACTTTTGCAGACGTACAAAATAACTTTAAGTTTCCATGCCACTTCGACCACCGACAAGTTCTAGTGTCATTTTACATAAAAAAAATTGTACATAAAGTAAGCCAACATTCTAAACATGCACTACAATTAGTAGAAATCATGTCAGTTTCAGCAGCATCTAATAATTGGATGCAATGAAGTAACAGACTAACAGTGGAAAAGATTGTTCACATTACCCAGTATTAACAAGCCAGCTCCAGGGAAACCTGCCCTCACTGATAGTTTCAAATGCAAGGTAGGAAAACGATATAGAAAACGTACCTCGAGCTTTAATAAGAATGTAACCTGAGAATGTATAATTGATCTTCTTCAGTCACACTTCTATCAACCAAGTTCAAAAGGGAAGCACTATCCAAGGGGAGAAACAGTATTTCAAACTTAAAAAACAATGGATCTAAGACGAAACTGTTATTTACTTATTTCACTAACATTCCAATTTTATATCATCCATGCGACCCGGAAGGTAAAGCAACAATGTGCAGTCAACGGCACTCTTCTCACATCTGCAACTCTATCACTAGAAAATGTCCAAAGAATTAAATTAGCTCAAAAGGAACTGGTCCGTATTAGCCTATTAGGACAATACGTTCTCCTCAAAAAACAATAAAACCCATAGCCAGTTGATGAGCACAAAAGGTGCTACTAGAGCTGCGAAACTTAGCTACTCTTTCTTCAAATCAATTCAAATTATCAGAATCAGGCTATAAGCTATTGCTTGCTGTATGTTGTCAAAAGCCTCTACAACTAAACACCGGACATCTCTAATTCCAATGTTCAGTGTTTCCTCATATCTTATCCTGTATCTTATTGTCATTCTTGTTCAATCTGCTTTTGCCTGCACCGGACATCTGCTTTCACTTCTACATTACTTCACCACATCTAGTACCATACTCCAGTGACGGAAGGAAATTGCAAACATTAATTTTCCAGTCAGTCCCTGAATGCTACGCAGCCATGTTTGCTTATCCTACAGACGTTAGCTTCCTTTTTTCCCATTTGATAAAGTCAGATGTTAGCTTCTTCATCTTTTTCTTGTCAGTCTTGGATTTAGCTTCTGATAGTACTGCCAACAGTAAACATCTACTTTCTTCCCTCAAATTACGCTGCACTCTACTGATCTAGAATAAACTTTTCTTAGGACCTTAATTCCTGAATATCTTTACTAATTACTAGTCAATTATATTACTTTTAAAGAAACTTGATATCCACCAACTATGCCTAAAATTGAACCTCTTTTCAAGGCTTGAAACTGTTTCAGTGTCAGACAGCATATATAGGACTTACATTTTGTACATCATGTACATAGTTTTCCATCATTTTTGTTCCAGAAGGTCGCAACTCATGAAAGGGCCTTACTCTGTTCTATTGGCCAATTAGGCTTCTAATATTTAAATTAGTGCATTTTGAGTTTTTGACCTATGACTTTATCATTTAAGCGCTGCTAGTTACTAGCAGAATCTTAAGACCTCAAGATCGGCAAGTTAACAGCTTCTCCTTCAGCTACACAGTGACGCGATAATGTATAAGTGCAGGTTTGACCCGTTGTGGAGTAATCAGCATATCCTTAATGCACAACATGGAAAATGCCAATGACCAAATTTCGCAAAGATTAGCATTCAAACTCCACTTTATAATCCTAATTCCTTGCCCTATTATGAAAGACATTAGAGGTTCGATGGGAACAGACTACGCAATATTCATTGAGCTTTAGAGTAGTAGATCGAATTTCCTTCAGAAGACTTATACAAGAATTACAATTACTCAAAAGATCAACAAAAAGCTTCAGAGGATATATAACTATATGAAGCAAAAAAATTAAATCAGAAGGGAGACTCAATAGTCGCAGAAAATCTAAACTAATAAACACTGAGAAATGCTCAACCAAGGAGTAAAAGGAGCAACAGCAGCTTCGGAAGCAAACAATTCATCTCAACGTGAACATTGAAGATCAACCCCAGTGGAAAGAAAAAGAGCTCTCTCTATCCCATAATTTCAGTTGTCCTATATAAATTGCTATGTGAATAATTTCATGGTACACAAAGTAATACATACATATCCCCCAAGTCTGTGTGAACTTCAAAATATTACCAATTTACGGGATGGAGGGAGATGCATGAATGGCATCATCATACTGGGAAAGCTAACAGAAAGGACAGGACAAACGATGAATTCCATAATTTCACAATGATAGGGATTAATGTGTAGTGACTACAACAGCAGCTCTTTGCCCCAGTTATTTTGCATATTGTTGATTAAGGATAAGTTGTTCGTGAGATTGACAATGAGTCTATGACAGCAGTACCAGCAAGAACACCCACCAACAAGTATTAGTTGTATTCAAGTAGGGTTCCAGAGGTCCACATGTACGCAGCCTTATTTGTAACAAGTGATTCACAATTACTTGGGAATGACTCATATTATTGTCCCTCTTAGAAGGCTGCATATCTTATCCTTGAAATAATGCTAAAGCTCATTTTCATACCTCACTTGCTCCTCATGTTGGTGATCTTGTTCGTTCCATATGATTAACAAAGCAAAGCCTAACTCTTATGCACCTGTTCTGGGACTTCAAATTCATTCAACCAGCTACAATTAAAATTCATTGTATGTGAATTTACCAATTAAGTGTTGTCACTCACTAAATCCTGAAAGCTGGGATGTTGGCAAGTCATTGCTTCTCCTTCGGCAACACACAGGGAAAAGCTAATAGACAAAAATATGAATTTCATGAATCACACTAAAGATCATTTATATTTCAGTTGTAAAACCAAAAGTAGCTAGACCATTAGATAACAGAGCAATTCATTGTACTTCAAAATAGAAAGGAAATTTTCCTTTCAATAAGCCTACAGACACAAGTAATCAATTCTAGTTAAAGACCTAGCTAAGTCCACATCTCAAACTAGGACATAAAAATAGTATGAAGCTACAAGTGAACTTCAGAGTAAAGGCTCAACAACAACAGATAATCTAGAGCAAAAGAAGCTAAGGAAAGTATGAGAAAATGCTCAGCCTAGGATAGATAGAAGCAGTAGGTAGCTGCAGTACCATACCATCCTTCTCGAGATGAATATCATCTAATAAATAAAGTAAAAAACACATTTGTCATCTTCAATTGTGAATTTCAGCGTACTACATGCCTACAATGGAAGAGCAGCTTCAACCTTCCCCCACGACACCAAGGCAGGTCCTCGTAGCCTTTTCTTCATCTTCTTAACCATCTTAATTGCCTCCTTTCTATTCGACATCTCAACCAAGCCCTTAACTAGACCTTCCATGGCCTCAAAAGGAGGTATCCATTTTCTCTTGAAAATCATCTTACATGTATCCAATGCCGCTACAAACTCTCCTTCTTGCACCATATGTCTAAACAAAGTATAATACGTCAATGATGACGGTGCAGCAGACCCGTCATTAATCATCTTCTCCAAAACCAATTTCGCCGATTCCAAATCCCCTACCCTACAAAATCCATAAATGATCCAATTATAACAAGCAGCATTCGGTGTAACACCTTTAGCCACCATCTCATCCAACAACTCCTTGGCTCCAGCACAATCTTTATCCTTACACAACCTCACAATCCTATGCTTATAAGTAGTGACATTACCCTCTAAACCCTTACTCAAAACATCTTTCACAATTTCATCAAACTTCTCCCAACTCTTCCTCTTCAAGTAAGCCCCCAACATCACATTATACGAATGAATAATCTCCGGCGAAACTCCAAACTCCTTCTCCAACTTCCCAACCAACAACTCCTCCGCCAATTCCACATTCCCCTCCTCACAATGCGCTCTCAATTTCAAACTATACAACTTAACACCAGGCGAAACCGGACCCGACCTCGAACTCGACTCAACAACATCATCGAAAATCTCATGGAATTTCTCAAACTTCGAATTGTTCAGCATTGCAGTAAGAATTGCACAAAATAGTTTAGGTTTTTCACTAGAATGAAACTGAGGCATAAAATCATAAAACAAACGAAGAGCATGATCAACCATACCAGCTTCAGAGTAAAGCATGATGAATCGAATTACAAAACCCTCGGAAATGTTCTTCTTCGTCGCAAGATGATCCTCGACGATTCGCGCGACAAGGTCGCAACGATTGGCGCGGGCGAGCTTGCGGATTGCGTAGGGGTAGATAGGGCGGTAACGAGTGAAGGCGGAGAAGGAGGATTGAGAAAGGAGAACGTCGGCGATTTTGTTAGGGTTTGATTCTGTAATAATGGTGGATTGAGCTGCGCGGAAGGAGGAGAAGGGAGAGGGAGAAGTGCTGGTGGAGAAGAAGGAGAGTTGAGAGGAATGAAGGAGGAGTGAGTTTGGTTTTGTTGTAAGTGCTCTGTGAAGTGAGGAGGCCGCCATTGTTGAGGAGAGATGAAGGTTTTTCTTTGAAATGGGAAGACAGAAGTGGGAAAGAATTTTAGTTTAGTGGTGACTGGTGAATGGTGACCAACATTGAGCCCGCCCGTTCGGAAAATTAACGGGTTTTGGGTATGATATTCAAACAAAAACGCACTTGCTAAATAACGCCTTATTTTTTCTTACTAACGTCCTAAATACACCAAAATACATACATGTCCCACCCCCCATGTATTTATACAACCAAACTCATTCCCACTACTTCCCCACTCTCTCTCATCACCCATTAGTTCATTTTTTTTTTTAAGATACCAATTAGTTCAATTTTAGCCAAATAAATGCCCAAGAAAAGAAGAAAAGACAAAATAAAAGAGAAGAATGAAATAACAGAAGAAAAGAAAACGAAGAAGGAAAAAGAACTAACAGACCCTGCACTTCATCCTCTTCAATGCTTCTATCTTTTATCACCATTCACCAAGACCACCAAATCAACCTCCAATTACAAGGCATCAAAGATCTAAATCTGCAAATTATAATTCGCTCAACTTCTGAATTTTTTTTTAAAAAAAAAACAAGGTGAGGCGTCCACCATGGACGCCCCACCACAGGCACAGGCGTCCATGGTGGCGCCTGAACCTGTGGTGGGCGTTCATGGTGGACGCCTCACCCTATTTTTTTTTTTTTAAATTCAGAAGTTGTGGTATTAGAGAAAAAAATACACAGGCGCCTCAAATGGACGCCCCACCACTGGGGTAGGCGTCCATGGCATGCGCCTTTTCCTGTGGAGGAGCGCCTGCTATGGACGCCTACCACAGTGGTGGGGCGTCCATCGCAGACGCCTCCCTGTTTCTTTTTTTTTTTTTTAAAAACACCATAAGGTGGAAGGTGGGGGTGGTGATGGCGTGAAGGTGGGATAATGCTGGGGCGTTGGTGATGGCGTGAAGGTGGGGTAGTGCTGGGGTGTTGGTGATGGCGTGAAGGTGGGGTAGTCTTTGGGGCGTTGGTGATGGCGTGAAGGGGGTGGTGATGGCGTGAAGGTGGGGTAGTGTTGGGGCGTTGGTGATGGTGTGAAGGTGGGGTGGTGGGTGAAATGAGGAGAGAGAGAAAAGGAGGGTGAAAATGAAAATCTCAGGCGCCGGTGGTGGTGGTGGGGCGGCGGAGGTCTTGGTAGCACGGCTCCATTGATTCTTGTGATGGTGGTGGTGGTGGTGCCGGGGGCTGCAGTGGTGGTGGTGGTGGTAGGGAAAGGGAAAGGGGAAGGGAAAGGGAGAAAGAGAAAGGAATAGAAGTATACAAAAATACGGTATAAAAATACTGTATTTATGGCGTTATTAGGAAATTATAGGGCGTCATTTAGCAAGACCCATGACAATTTATGGATAATTTAGATCCCAACTTTTAGGGTAAACTTCGGCCTAGTCTGAAGTCTACTTTACCCGGCCTGAAATAATGGGCTTTGGTGCGAAAAAATTGGCATGAGGCTTGGCCTGGCCAGATCCGAGGTTTTGGCCTGAATCAGACAACGTTTTTTGTGTGTAGAACTCGCTCCATCCCATGATCACCTCTACTTGTGGGTTGTGGGAAGGAGAAGTGTCTAAATCAAAACTTTTGGGAAGTGTTGGGCAGTGACTTCCATGGTTATGAATTATAATGGTTTGAAGTTGGCACTTTAAATCTATGTAAACCTTACTCTTATTTATTCGTGTAATAATAAACTTCTCATTTGCTCAACGCCAATTATAATTCGTTGCTTACACTATTAGAAGATTGCAAAAATTAATCGAACATCAATATTGTGTGTTTGAAAGTAATAGCCAGTATAATGGTCAATAATAAATACTAGGTTGTAATAGTAATGCACGAGATATTAACAATCGAACAAAATTATAATCCCTTGAAAAATTGACCAATTTTAGTTTTAGGTTCCAAATATTAATTGTTTACTTTGTTTGTGAGAGAAGATCAATAATAATCAATTGTCCCTCAAGTGAATTCAATTTTGAATAGGCTTTCTACATACTTTGTTGCCTTAATTTATACTCATGACGGATCCTCGTTCGTCCAACCAAAATGGCTGTATAATTAAATTTGACAACTCGAAATGCCCCCAAACTCAAGATCAATTTTCCTTTGCCAACTACTCCAAGCCTACCTACTAGGGATATTTAGTAAAATGCAACATGAACATACTCGACCACTATTCTTTTTGTCAAATAACTCCTGAGTTATTACATACCTCACCTTTTCAGTACATGCAAATACATAATCTCAATTTGGACCTCTGCCCTAAACAAAATTTCATATATCTACGATGCTTCCTAGATCAATTTCTCGCTAACATAACACATACAAACTTCAATCATTCCCAATGTACCTATATCCAAATAAGTATTTGGAAAGAATGCAATAAGATCATTTTCTAATCATAAACACCCGCATTAGAAATGATCATTGGTAGTGGTAGCTTTGCTTTTTATGAGTGGCAAGTCTGCTTAATTAGAAGATGATCCTTATACTGAAGGATTTATGTCCTCGACTTAAATGCAATTACTAATTATATTATGGATCGTATTATAGAGATAATAAATTCGTTCTATTGGGTCGTCTATACGTCTTGCTAGAGAATGCTATAGAACTTTGGGTTAGGAAATAATAAACTCAAAGCCCAATATAATGGATCTTATAGGTCACACAAAATACTTGGATCAACAAAAGAAACCTAGAGCCCGTAAGGGGCCCTAGGGTGGCCGGCCAAGAGGAAGGGAGAGGAGAAGTGATTCTCCTCCTAACCTAAATATATCTCTATATTTGGTTAGGCAATAAGGAAATATACGAGATATCTTTCATTATTCTTCTCTCTCATATTCTTTCCAAAAGTCACAAAAACTCCATTAAAGTAGAAGAAGAATTTCATCCTTCCAACTAGCATTGGTGGAGTGTTGATCCGGGTTGGTGGACCAAGTAGAGGAATCACAATTGAGGTTCTTAATCCGGGTTATTCAAGCTTTGTGGAATTCACGCTTCAAAGGTAAATTCCCAACTATTATGTGATCCTTGAATGTATATGCATGAGATCCTGTTTTAAGTGCTTATGAATTTGATTCATGAAATTCCGCTTAGAGTACTTATATAATCCTACAGTGGTATCAGTTTTAGCCTCTTGCATATAATTTTTGGTCATAATAATTATGTGTTCTTGACTAATTTTAATTGATTAAGGGGAGGAATTGAATTATGGATGTTTTGTTTAATTGGATTAATTAAATTTGATTTAATCTGCCTAAATAAACGATTTTATTTTCTATAATTCGACCTAATTTTTTTTTTTAATTATTCGAATTACTTTTATTTGGCCGAATTTTATGAAAATAAAATCCTGATTTTCGAAATTAAAATTAAATTTTAGATCTCAATTTTTTCGAAAAATTCGAAAGTTAGATTTATATTATTAATATGTTTTTCATATTTAAATTGTTTATGTATGAAAATTAATTCATGTGAAAAGAGTTTTATGTGAATTAGAGGTTAATACATATGAATAATGCTAAAATTAAATTAAAATAGATTTTATGTTAATTTCGAATATTCACATTATATAATTAATCTGAATTTTCATATTTAAATTGGTTATGTATGATAAATTAATTCATGTAAAAGGAGTTTTATGTGAATTTAAGGTTAATTGGTATGAATAGCCCTAAAATTAATTAAAATGGAGATTTAAATTAATTTGCAGAATTAGGCATAAAGGAGTTTATGTTTAATTTATTTTGATCACTAAATTAATTTACAAGAAGTTGTGATTTAATTTATTTCCCACAAAAAAAAAAAAAAAAAAAAAAACAAAGGAGGGAAGAGGAGCGACCACGGCCGGGCAGGCCGCCGCCACCCGTGGGGCCACGGTGGCTGCTCCAGGTGGTCCTTGCTGGGCTACCGAGGCTGCGGCAGCAGCAGCCATGCTGCGGTGGCAGCAGCAGCGTGGCTTGCTAGCCACGTTTTGCTGCTGTCCAGCAGGTTTTAAAAAAAAAATTTTTTTTTTGGAAATCATTAAATCAGATTTTCAGTATATTGAGCAGATTTTCAGTTAAATAATTTCATAATTTTATTCTTTAATCTAATTAAAATTAGTAGGAAAGTATAATAGGATAGAATCTTTAGGTGGTTAGGAATTACTTAAATATTTTATCAACTTGCTATAATTAAGAATATTTGATATTTTGATTGATGGCAAGTATAATATGTGATATTATGATGTGGCTTTTATATATATTTTGATATAATTGCTATGTATGACTAGTATGACCCAAATTAAGTTAGAAAATACGATCTGCGTATCGTGATGTATTCTTGTAATTTTAAATACGATATGCGTATCGTTAAGTATTTTTGTAATTTATTTAATTTAGTTATTATTTAAATTATTTTGATACTTATGTAATCCAAAGACGAAGTCCATCAAGAGAAGGCCCATGGATAAGGTGGATGGAGATCCATGAAGAGTCCAAGAATGAGCCATTGATGATTAGTTCTTAGGATTAGGGGCCATACTAGATCATTTTATTTTCGCATTTTATTATTCTTTAAAATGCTTATAAGTTTATTGTATGTTGGTTGATGATGCGCTAGAGTTCACTAATTCATAACAACATAATAAACTTAGGTCCCGTAAATATTAAGGTTGCTTTTCCAAACATAAAGTACTTATCAAACCCTTAATTAATAGTAATAGGTCATGCCTCCGCAGGGTGTTATCATTAATTTTGGGAATATAAGGTAAAATTGCGAATTTTACAACTTAGTTTGGTTGTCCTTAACAAAATTATCAACAGCGTTTTGAATTTTGAAGCAAGAGATAGTTAAGCATGCGATGTTTATCCATCTAAACAAGAGTTATAATTTGTTATAATTAGTAAAAGAGTTTACTTACCTTGATAATGTAACGTTAAAGATAAGGCCTCCGTCTGCTTAGTGTTGCATGTTGATAGGATCTTGTAAAACACTTATTCAAATGGGACATTAAAATTGAATAGGTGATCAACCTAGAAACCTTTGCATGTTTTAGGTTACTTTATAAACATAAAATTGAAATTTGCTTTATTTTTCTGTCTGTAGATACTATGTCTAATAACAACAACAACAACAACTCCGGTTTCAACATTCGTCCTTTTTCGGAAAAGGACAGGGCGAATGGTGAAAATTTCCTTAATTGGGAAAGGACCTTAAGACTTGTTTTGAGGTCTGAGGGTCGAGAGGATGTCTTAGAAACCCCACTTCCTGTGATTACTGATGAGTCGACTGAAGCAGACAAACGTCGTGCTAAGCAGGCCAATGATAGGTCTGTACCTATCACTTGCTTGATGATAGTAGCCATGGAGCCGGACCTCCAAAGGAGATTCGAAACCAAGGATGCTTATACCATCATGCAAGAGCTGCGGCTATGTTTCAAACACAAGCCCGAGTTGAGCGGTATGAGACTAATAGGGAGATACTTGAATGTCACATGAAGCCGGGTCAAGCTGTTGGCCCCCATGTTTTTGCGATGATGGGTCTTTTCGAAAACATGGAACGACTTGGATTCCTTATAGGGTTGAGTTGGCTACTGACATTATTCTCCACTCATTACCTGACAGTTTCAATCAGTTTAGAATGACCTACAATATGAATGAGTCTGAAAAGACTTTGCAAGAGTTGCATGGATTGTTGGTCAACGCTGAAAGGAACATCCCTAAGGTTGAACCAAATAAAGAGGTTTTGATGGTTCAAAAGGGAAAGGGTTTCAAGAAGAAATGGGCAGGAAAGAAGGACAAAGGCAAGCAAGTTGCCACTGTTGCTGAAAAACCTAAGCCAACCGCCAAGCCAAAGGTCGCTGCGGAAAGCAAGTGCTTCCATTGTCACAAGATAGGACACTGGAAGAGGAACTGCCCGGTATACTTGGAGGAAAAGAAGTCTGGGGCTTCCACTTCAGGTATATATGTTATAGAAATCAATTTGACTTCTACTTCTTTATGGGTATTTGATACCGGCTGTGGTTCTCACATAGTTAATGATGTGCAGGGACTAAAAAGAAGTAGGAAGCTGGCAAAAGGCGAGGTAGAGCTACGCGTTGGAAATGGAGCACGAGTTGCTGCACTTGCCATAGGAAGCTATAGTCTACACTTGCCATCTGGGCTTATTTTAGAACTAAATAATTGTTATTTCGTTCCTTCAATAACTAAGAACATAATTTACGTTTCGGTTTTGGATTACGAAGGGTTTTGTTTTGAAATAAAGAACAAGTGTTGTTCCATTTCTTACAATAATATGTTCTATGCCAATGCTAAATTGATAAATGGCTTATATGTGCTTGGTAGGTCGTTACAAATCTATAACATAGATAGCAAGAAACAAAAATCAAATGATTCCAACCTAACCTACATTTGGCATTGTCGAATGGGTCATATAAACCAAAAGCGTATTCACAAGTTACAAAAGGATGGTATAATTCCATCATTTGATTTTGAATCATTTGATGTATGTGAATCATGCTTAATGGGGAAGATGACAAAATCACCATTTATTGGAAAAGGTGAAAGGGCCAGCGATCTTTTAGGACTCATACATACAGATGTGTGTGGTCCTATGAGCACAAAGGCAAGGGGAGGGTTTAACTACTTCATTACATTCACTGATGATTTGAGTAGATATGGATATATATACTTAATGAAACATAAGTCGGAATCTTTTGATAGATTCAAAGAGTTCCAAAATGAAGTACAGAATCAACTTGGTAAGACAATAAAAGCACTACGATCCGATCGTGGTGGTGAATATTTGAGCCAAGAATTTGATGATCATCTAAAGGGTTGTGGAATTCTTTCACAATTAACTCCACCAGGAACACCACAGTTGAATGGTGGTATCTGAAAGGAGGAACCGAACCTTGCTAGATATGGTTCGATCAATGATGAGTCTTGCTGATCTTCCGATTTCTTTTTGGGGATACGCTCTCGAAACTGCTGCACACACACTAAATAGGAGTCCGTCAAAGGCTGTAGAAAAGACTCCATATGAGTTATGGAATGGAAAAACTCCAAACTTGTCTTTTCTTAAAATCTAGGGATGTGAGGTCTATGTAAAGCGGTTACTATCAGACAAGCTTGCACCCAAGTCAGATAAATGTCTCTTTGTGGGATACCTAAAAGAGACAAGGGGTTATTACTTCTATAACCGTCAAGAGAACAAAGTGTTTGTTGCTCGTGATGGTGTCTTTCTTGAAAAGGAATTTGTTTCTAGAAAGACAAGTGGGAGTAAAATAATTCTCGAAGAAATTCGAGATGAGCAACAAATAGACGTGGTTCACACCATGTCAGAGACGGCCCGACAAGACGAAAGTCTAGTTCAGGAGATGATGTATTCAACGCATGAACCTCCTACCGTCCTAATTGAATAAAGTGAAGATCTTCAAGGAGTTGAAGAGAACACTTCTCTTGATGCTCAGGCCCCGCGTAGATCTAGTAGAGAAAGGATTCCAAACAAGAGGTTGGTTGATTTCCTGTTAACTGAAAACTCTGAAATTATGATTTTGGAGAATTCAGAGCCTACTACCTACAAACAAGCTTTGACGAGCCCAGACTCTGAGAAATGGCTTGAAGCCATGAAATCCGAGTTAGACTCCATGTCTGAGAATAAAGTTTGGACCCTGGTCGACTTGCCTAGTGGGGTTAACCCTATTGGATGCAAGTGGGTGTTCAAGTTGAAAAAGACAAAGATGGGAATGTCTATGTATATAAAGCAAGACTAGTTGCAAAAGGATTCAGACAAATTCATGGTATAGACTATGATGAGACCTTTTCTCCAGTAGCAATGCTTAAATCAATTCGGATACTTTTAGCGATTGCTGCATTTTATGATTATGAAATTTGGCAGATGGATGTCAAAACTGCATTCTTGAATGGGTTCTTGAATGAGGATGTGTACATGACACAACCTGAGGGTTTTGAGGATCCAGAAAATCCAAAAAGGGTTTGCAAGCTTCAAAGATCCATTTATGGATTGAAGCAGGCATCTTGGAGCTGGAATCTTCGATTTGATGAAGCAATCAAGAAATTTGATTTCATCAAAAGCGAAGAAGAATCTTGTGTCTACAAGAAGTTTAGTGGGAGCAGCTTAGTCTTCTTGGTATTGTATGTAGATGACATACTACTCATGGGAAATGACATACCAATGCTTGAGTCAGTCAAGGAATGGTTAAAAAGTTGTTTCTCTATGAAGGACCTGGGAGAAGCTGAGTACATACTGGGAATCAAAATCCATAGAGATAGGTCCCGAAGGATAATTGGACTAAGTCAAGAAACTTATATTGATAAGGTTCTTACAAGGTTCAACATGGAAAACTCGAAGAGAGGTTTCGTTCCCATATCACATGGCATATCGCTTAGCAAGAGTCAGTGCCCGACTGAACCTGATGAGTTAAAGCGAATGAGTAGCATTCCTTATGCTTCGGCTATAGGATCTATCATGTATGCCATGATAAGTACTCGACCAGATGTTGCATATGCCTTGAGCATGTGTAGCAGGTTCCAAGCAAATCTAGGAGAAGCACACTGGACTGCAGCTAAGAGCATCCTCAAGTACTTGAGAAGAACTAAAGGCATGTTCTTAGTTTATGGGGGACAAAGTGAGTTGGTTGTTGAAGGTTACACGGATGCAAGCTTCCAAACCGACAGAGATGATTACCGCTCTCAGTCATGGTATGTCTTTCGTCTAAATGGAGGAGCAGTGAGCTGGAAGAGCTCAAAGCAAAGCACTGTAGCAGACTCTACGACAGAATCAGAATATTTAGCAGCGGTTGAAGCGGCTAAAGAAGCAATTTGGATCAAGAAATTCTTGACGGAGCCTGGATATCATACCTAGTGCTCGGAAGGGATTGAGTTGTTATGTGATAACAATGGTGCTATTGCGCAAGCAAAAGAACCGAGATCACATAACAAATCCAAACATGTAATGAGGAAGTATCACCTCATTAGGAAGATTGTTGACAGGAAGGATGTCAGGATCTGCAAAGTTCACATGGATGAGAATGTTTCTGATCCGCTCACTAAACCACTACCTCAACCCAAGCATGAGTGTCACGCTAGGGCTATAGGCTTGAAGCAAATGTTAGAGTGGCTTTAGATTGTACTAGGTTTAGAGAAACTTGTTACAATGTAAAGACATGGTTTTGCTATTTATGTTTATGAGAATAAATTTTACATTATTTAATTATTGGTTTAGTATTAAATAAAATGTCCAAAATATATCTTGAATTCTATGGTTTTGTCAAATATGTGATTTGATAAATGAAACACCATAAGTGAACAGAATTCATAGAATATTAAAATTTCCTAATCTAAGTCATTATACTGGACATGAATGACTTGTTAAAGGGATTAGCATATAAGATTGATTGATAGCACCGTTTCATGGGCTATAGAAACATAGAGATGTTTAATCAATCATATGGATATGTATAGTTGATACATAGTCGAACTAGACCTGCTTAGAAGTTTTATAACTTCAAAATTATATTAGTAGATTCCTTAAACATGAGTGGAACATTACTTAGCTCAATGTTTGGTATAACTTTGATACTGTCAAACGTCATGCCGTAAAAGGGGACTATAAAGGCAGCATTCAGGTTGTGCTAAAAATTGAGTGGGAGTATTGATTACCATAAGATTGAAAAGGTCCTCCTATATAAGATAGGATAGGTGTCTTGGCCCCTTGAAGAGCGAAAATTGAAATTGCATGGCCGTGCTCAAATGGATCATTCGATGATCATTTGTTTGTCAATTCGAACTCGGATTTCAAGGATTAATTTGAAAACTAGTATGGATGATATGTAAATATGATCATACTATCAAATTAAGACATTAAGAGACTTGAGGAAATTAAACATTGCACACTCGTCTCGGACAAGTGGGAGATTGAAGGATTTATGTCCTCGACTTAAATGCAATTACTAATTATATTATGGATCGTATTATAGAGATAATAAATTCGTTCTATTGGGTCGTCTATACGTCTTGCTAGAGAATGCTATAGAACCTTGGGTTAGGAAATAATAAACCCAAAGCCCAATATAATGGATCCTATTAGGTCACACAAAATACTTGGATCAACAAAAGAAACCTAGAGCCCGTAAGGGGCCCTAGGGTAGTGGCCGGCCAAGAGGAAGGGAGAGGAGAAGTGATTCTCCTCCTAACCTAAATATATCTACATATTTGGTTAGGCAATAAGGAAATATACGAGATATCTTTCATTATTCTTCTCTCTCATATTCTTTCCAAAAGTCACAAAAACTCCATTAAAGTAGAAGAATAATTTCTTCCTTCCAACTAGCATTGGTTGAGTGTTGATCCGGGTTGGTGGACCAAGTAGAGGAATCACAATTGAGGATCTTAATCCGGGTTATTCAAGCTTTGTGGAATTCACGCTTCAAAGGTAAATTCCCAACTATTATGTGATCCTTGAATGTATATGCATGAGATCCTGTTTTAAGTGCTTATGAATTTGATTCATGAAATTCCGCTTAGAGTACTTATATAATCTTACATATACAACTAACCTTAGTCATGGGTGCAGCCCTTGCCGGTCTCGTCATATAATAATCTAAGTTAGATGGTAACCTCGAAGCTCCTCCAAACAGCGCTAAACTAAATTTTGACGGCTTTACTTTTTTGCATTGAGTTGTTCTAGGGTTTGCCACCTGACAACCTTTAGGAGATATAATCAGAATCATTGTCTACATACTAATCCCTACTTCACTACAAGAAAAAGCAAAATCAACGACGGCTTAAAGCCGTCGCTGACTCCTAAAAAAACAGTCGCTAGAACATCAACGACGGCCAACGGTCGTTGACTGCCAGTCGTTGCACAGTTGGTCGCTGATTTAGTAATCAACGACCGTCAGGCCGTCGTTATCAAAATCAACGACGGTTTTCATACTTATCCGCGACCGTTTACAATGCCAACGTTAAGGATATGACACCGACCGTTTAGAGCCGCCGCTGATATCAGACAATTGGCTTAAGGCAGTTGTTGATATCAGCGACGGCTTAAGGCAGTCGTTGATATCAGCGACGGCGTAAGGCAGTCGTTGATATCCAACCTTTTATAATGCATAGACAAGCCTTACAATCTGCAAAAAGGAAGAAACTTGAGAATAGAAATAAATGAGGAATAACAATTGAATACTCAGTCAATTAGAGAATTCAATTGTCTGATATATTTCAACCAATAAGAAAAAGATGGAAGAACAAATTAATATCAAAAAGCAAAATTGTAGACAGACAAAAATTTGCCATTCCATAGTAATGGTCAGAGTACTTTGTAAACTAAATAACTAATTTACACAAAAACTCCCTAAAAATCAAAAGACTACAAGATTGAAGATGACCACAAAGATCATAAGCGTGCTATGACAACAAAAGCTTCAAAGTCACATTTCTTCAGATATTCTAAATTCAACTCTCGTAAATTACAAAAATGTTTTGAAGCAGGGACTAACTTCCCTTGATGGCTTGCTGCATCATCAAATAAATAATGGGATTGTGTATGTATAACCTGCCAAAGTTGAAATCACTCGATAAGTTTATCGCACAAGTCAAACCATAAATAAATCGGTAACAAATAACATTTAAGCACATAACCAAATTTGGGAATTATGACAGCACAAACCAAAAAAGAGCGCTATTTGACAGTTTTATAGATGAGATGCAAGCAATCACTGGAACCAGAAAATGCTTAGGAGCTTCATAAAGCAGCAGATAGTTTTCCTATTTTGAATCAATCAACACGTAAATGCAAATAAACCTCTTAATATTACAGAAGAGATGCACAACATAACACAACCCTGCTTAAACATCTCATAGTGGAACAACCAAAGGGTGGGGAAAAGGAGATTCTAACACTTGATTGCATCGTCAAAGGAGACTATTACTATGATTTCAAGTGCCACTAGAGAACAGTTTTTTTTTTTTTTTTTTGTTCTCCAAAAGGCTTGAATGATGCAGAACATCAGGTCTGCAAGAGCATATAACACTTTGACCCTTGGTTACTGAGCATCAGCACTCGAGGATCCTTCTCCCCAAAAAAACAGCTCTATACTCTCTAGTATACCAATCTAGTATACCAAAATGGGTGCAAGGAGAGGTTAGCACATCAGATTTAAACATGTGCAAATCCAATTTAGAGACTCAGTGAAGGACCTAATTGCAATATCATAATGGTCAATTTCTGAAGTTAAAAAGACAAGCCTTCTGATAAATAAAACAAAATAATACAATAAATAAACAAAAGTTAAACAAAATCACTTGTCATTATCGGTGGTAATTGGCATGAACAATCCATCAAGAATTCATGATACATGAATGGTCCTTCCACCAATCAATATAATGTAGTATAGTCTTAGTCACAAAACCTATTAGCCTTGCTATAAAGAATTAAAGATAACTCCACCAAACCATATATCATGATTCATGGAATGAACTAATTTGTTTGTGCAACTTGTACTCCTCTGTTTTTAGATGCTTTTTCACTAGTTGTAGCACAGAAATCAGGAAGAATATAGAAGTTAGTAAAAAGGGAGTCCATTTTAAATGTTGGGTAAGAGGTGGAAATTTGTATAAAGAGTACACCTACGATAATTATTTCAGATTAGTAATTGAACTAATCCATTATTTGTTAACATAACATAATTATGAAACTTAACCATTTAACATGAAGAACCGTTAATTTTTCTTTTTAGGCTTAAAGTGATATATACTTCCTCCCTTTCTTTTATAAGTCTTCCCAAGCACTTTGACATGCAATTAAAGTAGGATAACTACTATCTTCTTATACTATCAAATAGATCAAATCAATTTATGCAATTCTGAGGTAAAATGGCTAGTTCAAGTCTTTGCATTTCTTAATTATAATAAAGCTACACGCGTTCACTGCATATCAGATCAACTATCAATCTGTTTGTTATAAACTAAATAATATCCAAATAAAACTAGCAATCTGCCAAACAGAATTAAACAAATTCCACCTTGATTTCTTTTCATTGCCCTTGAAACAAGCTACTCTTAAACATTGAACTTCACATTCACATCAAACAAATAACAATCACCATCCTTAACTACATATTTGCCAAAAATCAAACAAATTATACCTTGACTAGCAACCAATTCCCGGCATGGATTACCACAACCCACGGTCTCACCATCGGCATCGCTGCTGCCACGACGAAGCTCCTCTCCCTCATCCCTAACCAAATTCGCCACCAATTCAAGATATGTAGGTCCCATACACTTCCAAGCCTTCTTCACATACCCTTTAACAGCCTTCAAAGCCTCATTCCTAGTATTCCTCCAAATCTTCTCACAAACACCAGAATCCCACACTGCCTCTTCGATATCTCCCAACCAACGGTTCGATTCCTTCGATATCAACCCCTCCATTCTTAAAAAAAACAATCAAATAAATTTCTTAAAAAAAAAAAAATCAAAACTAAACATAAAGAAACATGATAAAACAGCAACAATAAAATCAAATTAGTGAAAAAACAGAAACACACTACAATTTCAACTCAAGAACAAGAGTAGATCTCTTCGATTTCTCCGCCGAATGTGACACATTTTCAGATCAGTACCCAAAAAAATCGAAAATTGGAAACCCTAGAATTCGATAAATAGAAAAAAGAAGAAGAAGAAAAGAAGATAAAAAATTGAAATCAAAATCTCTTACCTTCTTAGAGATGGAGTTGAAGAAACCTTTTTTTGGATTCTCTTTTTTTTTTTCCTCTGTCTCTATCTCTTTTTTAAACAGTCCGTTGCCCGGTGGATTGAGAGGGAGGAGGGAGGAGCAGATCTGAAGAGGAGAGAGGAGGGATTGAGAGGGAGGATGGAGGAGCAGATCTGAAGAGAGAGGAGAGAGGAGGGATTGAGTAAGGAGAGAGGAGTGACGACTGACGAAAGAGAGGAGTGACGACTGACGAAAGAGAGGAAGCCAAATTTATTTTGTCGCTTTTAATCACATCACCGTTTAACACACATGCTTAAATTGATAAAACCTAAAATAAAATTAACGACCGTTTTAAACGGTCGCTGATTAATAACGACGGTTTATCCGTCGCTGTTACCTTAGAAGCAGTCGGTGATCAACGACGGTTTTAAACAGTCGCTGAATGCAATAATAACGACCGTTTTTCATACTGTCGCAGGGAAGCAGTCGTTGTTTTGACCTTTTCTTGTAGTGCTTCTCCCTCAATAAATAGTAGTATCCCTATGTATAGCGGCATATGTATCTTGGATGCTATTAGGCTAGGCCTAAACAATCTTCTCATTGAAGGTGACGAGACTGACAACATTCTCCTAATCAATATTCTCTATAATAAAGTACCTCACGCTGGTCCATTCTCGTCTCATCGCGGATATCAAAACCAAAGCTTTTAGTCTCCCCCCAAATTGTATATTTCATGAAACAAATCAAGTTGTGGACTACTGCTAAAAAATTGGATAATATGTCAACACTTCGAGGAAAGAAATCCCTCCAGATATTGGGTGACTTGGGTCTCATCTTCACCACCTTATTTTATTTGAAAAAATTAGCTAGGGAAGTTCCTTCATAAAAAGGATTTCCAACTTTATTTTTTTTTCGTGCTTTTTTAAAAAAGAATGAAGAGATGCATTAAAAGAAAAAAAAAAAGTGCCACCTTGACTGGTTGATCCTCAATGACTTCTAGCAAATTTGTTTTTATGTTTTGAAATAATACTAATTAATCTTAGCAAAATCAATTAATAGTACACCTGTTTTAAATTACCTGCAACATATTTTTTAAGCAACATTATTTTCGGGTTGGTAAAACTATTTTCGTAAAAATACACTTGTACTCTTAATTATCTCATCCAGCTACCCCATGCACTACTTTATTCTTAATCGCATGAGCAAGAAAGACAACTTATACTTTCTATCTCCTCTATCTTTGTTTATATGCCGTGTGCATGAAAAATATATAAAAAGTTAGATGAGCCTGTACAAAATGATTATTGCACCAACCATGCATGTCTATTGTCCGCCCATGTGTACTTTTTTCCCCCTGAATATGATTGTCCAAGCTTGCTTTTCTAGCCCACCGGATGGGGCTGGTTTAGCTATATGGGAATTTGAATACACATGTTGCGTGAAGATGAATTGAAGTTAGGTGCCCTACCATCTTCTCAACATATGCTATGTGACAGATCGATGCATGCATTCAATATACTACAAAGCAGATTTTGGTCTCTGATGGTTTGGCGAGAAATACAAATATACAATACTACCTGTTTCCAGTCTCGGACGCTTAAGTTAGTACTCAGAGATAAATAAATATGAGAGAGAAAGTAGGGTAGTTTGAAGAGAGTGGAGAGGGATCCCCTTGTCTTGACCCTTAGTCGAGTATTTGTAATTGTTACTTATTAGGTTAAACAAAGTAATAGAGTCGCCTAAGGCCTATGGGCCATATCATGAGTTATTCCAAATAGAGGAATGATCATACTCATATTGGGTCGGTATGGTATTGGGCCGTTAATAGTAAATAGGCTACTAAAGTACTAACATAACTCATGATGATCCATACCATATTGATATTGAGTGTCTCTAATATTTATGATTATTCGGGTTGGTGGACTAGATATCAATATAGGCTTCCGGTATTGTTAAGGTAATCCGGAATACATATACCGCTTTATTTGGCATTGTTATTATACCAATACACTAATATTTTTTTTTGAACATGAGGTAAGTAATGGTTTTAGGTAAACTAAAATCGTTCTTTGAGGTAGTGATATCGTTGCCCATTAAACCCCTAGCTTCCATAGTGATCTTAGTTGAAATTCAAAAAATGCTTCGTGTTACTAATCCTACTTGGATATACAGTGTGTATGTAAATAATTTTTGAATTGATGTAAAGTATACATTTGTTTTTCCAGCATTATCCACGAATAATGTTCATGTTCTAATCTCTTTACACCTTGCTTGCAATATGATATTTTATATCAAGAGTGGTGCAGTGGTGCTTTTGATATTGTTGTACTTATAAGTTTGTTCTAGGCATGCAAGTAGCCATTGCACCAATGCACCGTCCCGATAATTTTACAGTTGCAACAAACAATGTGTTAAAAAAACATACATTTGCAAAATGTTCAAAGAAACTTTCATGTGTATTGAAATAAGTTTTCTTGCACTCAGGAAAGAGGATGACTAACGTATAAGACTAGTGAAAAACTCCACCTATATATTTTCAATTGGTTCAAAGGAATCTCGCTAGCTATTACATGTTCAAACTCTCCATCGCAAAGTTCTGTTTGTACATACCTAGTGTCACAGGAAATTTTTTCGAACACTCCTTTTCCGCACTTAAGAGGTTCATGTGGTGGCGTCTAGACAACGTCTAAACCAGCCCACAAACACTCATGCACTATTAAGCTAGGATCAACGTAAGTAATAACAACACACACGAGAACACAAGAGAGCTTTATTTCTTTGAGAAAACAACTTTCATACAAGGCTAGAAAGTTTACTGAATCATCTACTAAATGCCTAAGGCAAGACTGCTATTTATAATACAATACAGTGGCTACAGCCCAACCACATAAGCAAAGTAACCACCCACTATCTGATAACTACCCACTAAGTTATCTATCATGCATGCACTCCCTTATACGTGGGAGTTCCTCCACTATCCGCTGACTAGGCGCCATATTTCAACGAGAGTAGTGAGGAACGTGGGTGGTTACATAACTACCCACTTCCGTCACTCACTGACCAACCGTCGCATGTAACTGCTCGTCCGGTAGAGTACAAGTGTCTACTTTACTCATTGTAACCGCCCATGTCTGCAGCCGTAACCGTCCACCAAGCCGAGCGTAATCGTCCACGACTATAGACGCAATTGCAACAAGCCAAGCGTAACCGCTCGTGGCCTTAGACGCAACTGCTCACTAGTCACGCGTAACTGCTCACGAGCTCAGCGTAATCGCTCCTTATTTGTAGGAGTGTGCCCTCTCACACTCCTAATAACCGTTCCCCCTTTTAAGGGAACATGAGGCAGCGTGGGTGGTTAATATAACCACCCACTACTCTTGTTAACATCCCATAACCACCCCTTATTTTAAGGGAATAACCGCTAGCACTAGGTGCACTCTTGGTAACTGCCGCCAAGTTACCAAACCACCTAATTGATAACTGCTGGGCGGTTACCAATGCATGGTAACCTGATTTGTCTATTTTATATAGATTATTTACCCCAATTCCCTTAGCTTTGATAGTAGATTTGAGCTCTTTTGAGCTCGATTTTTGTGTGATTTGATATGTTTGGACTTGTTTCTGTGTGTTAGATGTTTTTGTGCAGATTAGGCTTTAGTGCCTTTATTTGAGCTGCGGAACGGAAGTCCTATGGTCGCATATGGCCCATAGAAGATCCGGGAGATTGCACAAGTGTTTTGGACGAAGATTGCAAGGAAAATGGCGAGAAATCACTCTCGCCCGGTCGACCGGGCTAGCCACAAAATTGAGCAAACTCCAAGGCTTGTTCGCCTGGCCAACCGGGCGAGAAAAGGGCCAAAACTGCTTACACGCCCGACCGGGCAGATTCTCCCTTTTTGTCGTAATTTCAGAACAACGTTGCCCGACCGGGCGGTTTTTGGGAGACCTAATTTTTGCATTTTTTGTCGATTTTGTAAAAACTATAAATAGCCTTTTAGTATTTTTGATTAAACTATCTTTAATCTGCGTTTTAGGTTTAAACACTTAGTCTTTTTCTCTCTAGCTTTGTATTAACTCTTGCCCTTGAAGATTATAAAGATTATTGATTTCATTTTAAAAGTTCTTCAATCATTCGGTATTCTTCTTTACTTTGCTTACTTTAATGAATTCTTCTACTTGCATTATGTTTATTGTGTTTATTATTATCATGAGTGAGTAGTCTTTTTCTAGGGCTTAGAGAGGGAAGCCATGTTTGTACCTAATTGATTGTGGTTTAAAGTTCTTCGACATTTGGATTGAAATTAAAATAATTCATATTGATTTGCTATGCTTGTTTAATTCATGTAATTGCGCAATATCATGGGTTATGCTTAGCTAATAGGAGTTAGAATCGAAAGATCATACTCATTAGAGGCTTGTTACGATAGGTAGGTCTGATTATGTTGAGCGACCGTACTGGCATATGTTGATCTAAGAGTTGTTAAGGCCCGACCGTAGGATTAACGAAATACTCTAATTATTCGAACCTCAATCCAAGTATTGTTGAATTATATTGTAGTGATTAAATTGGTATAAGCATGGTGGACCGATCGATTGCCCTAGGTTTTTAATTATTTGATAAACTTCCATCTTTTTGTGTTCTAGCTTTCTAGTTTAGTTGTTAATTATTCAATCAAATTCCTCTCTTGAAGTAGTTATATAATTGCGCACAAATTTATAGAACTCCTCTCCCTGTGGATCGACCCGTATTTGCCAGTTTCTGCTAACAATAGACACCGTGCACTTGCGGTATATATTTTAAAACTCATCATAACCGCATCCCATTATCCCACGCCAGCCATAGCCTTGGTAACTGCCCCAAGTCACCAAGCCACGTAGTTTACAATAGCTGGGCACACAGTTTACAACTGTTGGGCGGTTACCAACGCATGGTAATCACTCCCCATGATCCCACAACGTGGGAATTCATGTAACTGTTATGCTATGGATCCTTTTATGCTGGTTTAATGGATAAATCCAGCACCACCACACGTTGTAACACCCCGTAATTTTCACCCTTTAATTTTGGCGTTTGTTTACATTAAAATGATATTTTTTCGTAAAAATAAAATAATTAATTATTAAAACTATTTTTTTACATGTATAATTGTTTAATTGTGGTATTGTGTTGTTGGGTTTATTAATTTAAAGTGTGTATATTTATTTAGGTATTTTATTAGTTATAATTATTTATGCGCGTTTAGTCTTGCGAATTATTTTTATAATGCTACTTTATATATTTTGGACCAGTAACGAAACTCCGTCACTTAAGATAGGGGGGCCGAATTCTAGTGTGTTCTAGAGTCTTCTAGTGCGTTTTAGTTTACCTTGGCAACGGCTTTGTAAAGTTAAATTACCCAAGAGCCATGCCTCTTCGCTTGCCACCATTAACCCCCATTAACCAACCTTAATGCACACTTAAACCTTTGCTTAATGAGGTGAATAATCACATTCTTTTACTGCACTCTAACCCCCTCTCACGATAGCCTTAGAGTGGAAGAGAAGAGTTCTTCTCTCTTTTCGCATTTTCGTCCATTTTTGCACACCTATTTTGTTTGCATCATATCTCCTTCGTTTCTTATCGGAATTGGACATGTGAGTAGTCAAAATCCATCTACTCGGAAAGATTTTACTCGTGGTGTAATTTTTTTGAAGAAGGTGAAATACGTGACTGTAGTTTCCGTTTCAAATAGACGAGTCAACCGGTTTTTCCTGGAGTTTTCGGGAGCGATGTTATTCTCTTCTTTCTCTGCCATTCTAGTATTATTTTTCACCTAAAATCAAGGTAACTAACGGTGATCCGAGTACGATTAGAGTTTGTTTAGGATTTATCTAGTTTTAATACTTAAGTTGGGTTTGTTGGAAAATATGCTTCAAAGTACTTTTAACTGTTTTACCTTATTTTAGGAATCAATGTTAGTGACTTAATGGTTGTTAACTACTTAGGAGTACTGCACTATAAACGTGGGGCTTCTCTACCCACTTTATCCTATTATTATGCCATTTTGTAGTTAGTGATGTTAGGATGTAAGCCTTTAAATAGGCATGTTGCTTTGTTTAATGAAGTAGTATTGGTTTTGTTCATTGCTCACATCTCTTTTATCTCAGTTAAAAATTCTACATTGTATCAAGAGCCATATGATCCATAGGGCTTGAAAAAAAAAGGAGGCCAATGAAGAAGAAGAAGAAAAAAAAGGAGAGAAAGAGTGTTCCTAAAAAAAAGGTTAGGAGAGAATATTATAAAAACACAAAAAAAAATTGTGAATGTATGTGATTAACCATGGCAAGTAATGGTTTTTTTCTTCGATGTGTGTGGATGGGTTTCCTTTTTGGCCCATGAAAATACGATTTTTGATTACTCTAAAAAGAGGTAGACAAGTCATATGAAGTGAAGGGCAGTCTTCACAAGCAAATCAGATATTGGCAATCTAATAATGGTGGAAGTCGTAGTCAATGCAGACACAGTTTCCGGAATTCTAGTAGTGGATGTGGTCAAATTTGCAAGACTACGTCGAAGAGAGTTTATGGAGAGAAGTGCTCCATTCATTAAAGCTTGATGAAAAGTGCATCAACAAATTTGAAGATGGTAATGAGAAGTGCATTACATTAGGAAGAGAAGTGCTTCCATGTTAATGGAGAGAAGTACTCCATGAAGATTAAGAAAAAAAATTTGAAGGTCCATCATGCGGGAAAAATTACCGTCAAGCAAGATTGTGACACAATGTTTAATGTTGGCTCCTACAAATTTTGGAACAAGGGGGTGTGTTGGATTATGCTCTAAAATTAGTCAAATAGTTTTCCTAATAGTTAGGACTAGTTGCTAATAATTAGTTAGTGGGCTAACAAGTAGTGGTCTACATAATGGTCTATTTAGTGGGATAGCAAGTAGTGGGCTACATAGTGGACATGTTATTAGTAGTGTTTTGTCTGCCTATTTAAAGGCTGCTTTGTTTATTCATTTATGTGTGAAATATATATAAAAATATAGTATTTTCAATTTCTCCAAGTTCCTCTTTTTCTCCTCTAAAAATTCTAAAAATTATGAACACAAATTATGGTGTTGGTGATAATGTGCATCAACAAAAGAGGTATGTGGTGAGAAGTGCATCACAAAATGTGATAAATACTTCACATGTTAATGGAGAAAGGTGCTCCATAAATATTAAGAACACAAAAAATTGACGGTGATGAGATGTGCATCATGGATGAAGAGATATGCTTCATTTATGTTATGAAACTTTGAAGCAAGGAAGTGTGTTGGAAAATATGCTTCAAAGTGCTTTTAACTTTTTTACCTTATTTTAGGAATCAATGTTAGTGACTTAATGGTTGTTAACTACTTAGGAGTACTGCACTATAAACGTAGGGCTTCTCTTACCCACTTTCTCCTATTATTATGCCATTTTGTAGTTTGTTCTGTTAGGATGTAAGCCTTTAAATAGGCAATAACGTTGCTTTGTTTAATGAAGTAGTATTGGTTTTGTTCATTGCTCTCATCTCTTTTATCTCAGTTGAAAATTCTACAGGGTTAGTATTAATTTTAGGGATCTGGGTGGGACTAACTTCATGTTATATGCTAGTTTTATGAGTTTTTTTTTATGAATTGTATGAGTATATGATTGTTTGGAGAATTTGTGATTTTGTTGTCTGGTGGGAGGGCTTATTATGACCTTGATTTATATGTTTTAGTATCATTGTTTCAGGATATTTTATGCTAGTTAACTTTTTTCGTGCGATAAATTTTCTGTTGTGGTGAACATGGTTTATGGGAGGGTGATGATGTGATCAGTTTGTGTATAGTATGGTGTCTCAGCTTCTGTTCGCGAAATCCCTGGCTGCCAGGAGCTTTGCTGCTCATTTTGTAATATGTGATTGCTGTGCGTTAATTATTGAGAGTTCAGCATGGTTTTGGTTAGTGGTTTCATTTTCTTTTATAGGCATGTATTGCTTTGTAGGATGTAGCATGCGTGGCAAGTATGGTAAAGTTCAAGAGTTTTTTCTTGTTGTAAGTATTACATTATAGTATGCTTGGTATTGATTTGTTGGTCTGCAACATTTTTTTTTGATAGAGTATAAAACTATTCAAGGGACTCCAACCATCAGCTTAACCTTTTGGTTGGAGTCCCAGGAATAGTTTTATACTCTATCACGCCCCCTCATGCGAGAGCCCATTGGGCTTGAAGTGTGGAGGCAACACATGCCTCCCTCATACATGGCTCTAAATATTCCACTTAGAAAGGAGGGGTGGATGAGATTTGAACTCGTGACCTATATGTCACGCTGGCTCCGATACCATGTTAAAGGACCAACTCAACCAAAAGCTTAAGCTGATGGTTGGAGTTCCAGAATAGTTTTATACTCTATCATGCCCCCTCATGCGAGAAGCTTAAGCTGATGGTTGGAGCCCTAGGAATAGTTTTATACTCTATCACGCCCCCTCACGCGAGAGCCCATTGGGCTTGAAGTGTGGTTGCAACACATGCCTCCCTCATACATGGCGCTAAATATTTCACTTAGAAAGAAGGGGTGGATGAGATTTGAACTCGTGACCTATATGTCACGCTGGCTCCGATACCATGTCAAAGGACCAACTCAACCAAAAGCGTAAGCTGATGGTTGGAGTCCCAGGAATAGTTTTATACTCAATGGGAAATTTCCTGAGGTATCCTTGAGGTTTGGCTTAATTCTCAAAATACCCTTATTGAATTTTGAACTTCGAAGTTTAAGCTTCAAGGGTACCTTGGGAAATTAATGCACTTGATTTTCGGTGTATGATAAGGGTATTTTAAGCCCAAACACAAACTTCATGGGTATCTGAGGAATTCCCCAAATGTGAGGGGTAATTTGAGAATTACGTCAAACCTCAGGGGTACCTGAGGAAATTTCCAATCATTGTTTTTTACTTTCTTTTCATCTTCTTTTCTATTTTTGCTTGGTGTGTATTATATGGGTTGCAGCTTGAACGTGTGTTTATGATTTTTGTTTATCATGTTGTCAGATTATGCATATAATGGTAAGTCGTTTTTTTAAATTTTATTTTGAAGAAGGTGGTTATAGTATATTGGGCTTATATGTTAAGATATATATTTTTGTGATTTTATTATGATTATTATTTTTATTATTATTACTATTACTTTGAGAAGAATATATATCGTTGAAATGAGACTTATGGATTGCGATCCTAGTTTATGCTGATTTTGGGTGTAAGGCCTTAAGGGCATCCTTATTATTTATATTTGAGGATTAATGATGAATAAATTATTGTATTTATTTGTAGTACTATTTTATTGAGATTAAGATATCCGGTGGGATAGACGTAGTCTCCAGTGAAGAACATGCCAACCACCTAGGTTGCGATTTAGGGGTATTACCTGGGTTAATTGTTGTCGTCCGAGAGGTTGGGAAGTACTGAGCTGGGGCACTATCCTGCATTGGGAGTTTGGCTATTCTTAGACACATGCAAGTAAGGAACGTAAGCCCATAGGTTGTCTGTAGATTTCGATCTGACAAACCTTAGGAAGTGGGTTGCGATCCACTAGCGTTATGCTCTTTCTCAAAATCTATTATATTGTTTTGTTCTATTATTTTGGAGGCTTATGCTATGGATCTTATATGCTTATATTAAGTTAATTATGATTGATTTACTTTAGTTAAGCATGTTAAACTGTTAGTTGTTGTTTGGCTGTTATTTGGTTCAGTTTGATATTTTTTGTTGATTGAGACTTATTTATTAATGCTTGATAAGTCCTATGTGGATCCTAATTAAGCTGGGAGAGCTGTTAGTTACTCCCCACTGATTGTGGATATTTGTTGTATATTTTTGCAGGTTATGTTGATGGGAATCTGCTTTGGTTTTGAGCCCGGGTTGAGATGTAAGCATTAAAATGTTATAATGTTTTAGGCCTAGACTTTTTTTTTTTGGTCAGAAAGAAGAATTTGTATTGCTTTAATCAAATACAGCCTAAAGAATAACACGCACTCATCAACAAACCAACTATACAGGACAACCCAGCAACGCAAAACACCACAACCACAACTATACACTCAATTACAATCTATAAAACCACTGTACATCCTCATCCTTAGTTTTCCTAGGAATTCTATCACGAATGCACATTTTTACATGATATTTAACCTCATCTATCACCTTGTTAACAGGGTGAACTTGAAGGTTCCATAGAGCATTATTCCTTTCCTGCCACACATTGTAAGTCAGTGCTATTATGCCTGCTGTTATAACTTGTTTCCTAAACAAACTCCCAGTGTATCTTCTGTGTATCCACCTGAGAATGTGTGGAATTCCTCTAGCAGCTATAGTAATGCCAACCCAGCTTTTAACCATCTGTAAACATGTCTTGCTGTAGGGACATTCAAAGAAAATCCTGCCAAGTTGTTTAAGAGTTAGTTTGTTTAAGAGTTAGTTTTCTCTTTTGGTTATTAATCTAATAAATTTAATTTATTTATGCTATTTATTTATGTTGGTTTTATCACTTAGTTATTTAAACGTTTTTCTTGTAGCAGTGACATTCCCAGAAGACGTTGTTTCCGCCATCGTCCTATAATACTATTATTACTTCTTTCTTTTCCACTTTGAAATTCTGGGGTGTTACAATTGGTATCAGAGCAAAACACTCCTAAATTCTGAAAAAGAGTTGCTAATGATTCTTTAGAATTATTAATTAGCCATAGGAGATAAAATTTGTTTAGACTTAAGTTTAGTAGTTTCACTATAATGAGAGTATGATGGGTAGATTTAGTAAAGGGAAGCTTTATGGGAATGTGGTGTGCTCTCATGCTTATGGAACATATGTTATATGTATAGTTACTTGTATTATTGGTGGAATTAGTCTATCAAGTTTGCTAATCTTATTTGCAGGGCTTCTTACGTGTAATTTATTTTCTCTTTTATCAGAGTGCGCAGCGAAAGCGAAGTAATTTATAGCCTTCTCGGTTTAGTTGTGTGTTTAATTTGTTTTGTGCTATGCAATTTAAAGATAAACTTTTATTTTATTTTGATATAGTCATCTGTGTTGCATTGCATTATTTAATTTGCTGGATGCTTAGTAGTATATGTTATTATGTGAGACGGTATATATTTTATGTTCTTTTCCAATTAAGTGATTTTTTTATGTGAGTACTACGTATTCTTTTTATTATTTACAAAACTTTCTAGTTTGAGTTTATATTCCAAATTATATTTTATATCTTTGATCTTAATAAATTTCATACTTATATAAGAGTCATATTGTGGTATCCAAATTTTGTTATTGTTAATATTTTGACATACACTTTTGAAAAACGTTTAATTTCAATTGTTTTATAATCGTTTGGAAAAAGAAAGGGGTTTTGAAATTGTCTTTCAAGATATTCTTCAAATTTCTCTTATCGTCTTTTGTTATGGTTTTATTTTAATGCCGCAAGTGTACGGTGTCGTAGCACATACGGGTCGAACTCAGGGAGGTATAAGATTAACCACTACTTGATTTTAGATTATGAAATAGTTACACAATTCAGAAATGAGGAAGAGTCTATGAACTAAAGGCTGAACAAACGACAGAATATGACAAACTATATGAATATGATAATTAAAACACTAAGATTAAGTATCACCACTACTATGAATTGATCAAATCATAACTCACTTCCCAATTATTCAATTATAGCTTAGGTAAGAATGACATTCCCTTTTGATTTAGTAATAAAGCACAGCTGCGAACCGAAACTGAATCCCAAATCATCCAACAATACCTAAAGCTCACTTTCGTGATAGAAAAAGGCCTGACTAACATGTATGATTCCTATTTTCATGGCTTACATACACAATTAGAAGCATTAAGAGCCAATGTCAATTAAATCCTAATTCCAATTCTCACCTATTTTCATGGAAGAATTTGAATCAATGACAAGATTATCCGAACTAAGACCCAACTTTCGTTGATGAACTTAATTAATGAAATGATAATTTAGCAAACAAATATATGATCCTAATTTCTATTCCAACTTTCGTTGATAATAAAAAGTAGGGTTAAAGTAAGATGCAAAATTGACTACAAACTCAATCTTGTCAAACCCTAAGCATATAATTCAATAACATGGGAATTGGAGCAACAATCTACATGATCAATCCATAATAGGGCTCAACTTAATCCTAGATAAAAGTACTACTCACTAATCATGGCGATAAGAACGATAAGCATAATTGAGTACATAATTAAATAGATTAAGAGAGAGAAGAGTAAAACTTATTAAGACTGCTTGAATTGTAGAAGAATCCCAAAGTACTTGATCAAATTCGTCTTCAAACTCCAAGTTTTTGCATACAAAATGAAAGCTAGGGCTAAAACTCTAATGAAAATCGTGCATAAAAAACTGCCCACGAAAAAATGACATAACTTCTAAACATAAAAGCGAGAAAATAACATAACGGACGCTGCCCGCGTTACCGCGATCCGCGGTGTCTACCGCGAGTCGCGCCACACACCGCGAGTCGCGGTAATGACCGCGAGTCGCGGTAAGCTCTCGGCATTCCACCGCGAGCTGCTGCCAACGCCGCGACTCGTGGTGGAACCGATGACTCTTTTCTTCCTTGGACTCTTCAAGTGCGGCTTCCAACATAATTGGACCTTATAGGAAGCCCAATTACTTCCATCTTGGACCTAGCATGGTGCCATTAAACCTGTAAATGAGCCACAAATGCATACTCCTCTCATAATTTCAACATTTCTCATCAATTCCTATCACTTGGGTATAAATCTACTCAAATTCATCCAAGTCACAACATAATATCCCTCAAAATGTGCCAAAATAAGAGTAAAATGTGGACTTAACAAACTCCCCCATGCTTAGACCTTGCTCGTCCTCGAGTAAGCAAGAGGCAATGAACAACTAGATAACCTCACAAGGCCTAAAACATGCACCAACAACGAATAGCGATCCATGTCCAACGTCAACTAACATCCACTCTAGCGCCCCTCTCATACTCCATAGTAGCAACTAACCTACACCTAACTCCGCTACTCTTAAGCATACTTCCCCCATGCTCAACCAAAAATAGAGTCATGTGTGACCATGTTCTGAAAAGATCTCAAAGAACACTCACACATCTACTACGCACACCCACCATCAAGCCACAAATCACAAAAATATATCGAGTCAATCACAAAGGGTCAAGTTGACACCCCTATGCTTGAACTCATCAATCCTCCCTACAATCGAATCTCCAACATCCTCAAGTGAGACTTACATTTCACACACCAATCATCAAGCCTAGTCCTACCCAAAACACTCCTATACTCCTCCATCCTTATGTCAACCACGCCGGCAAATGAGATGAGTAACTTTTCTCTCTTTTCTTTTATCTCTCATTTTGCCTAGGAGCCCTTTCGGGTTTTCATCCTAGCCACTCAAATTTTTTTTCATTTTGCTCACTTTCTCACCCGCTCGAATTAGCCACTTTTTTGCCTAGGTTGCCCTTTCGGGTTTTCAACCTAGCCGGGCCCCCAATTTTACCTAAGCCGCCCTTTCGGGTTTTCAGCTTAGCGGGTCAAAAAAAAAAAAAAAAATTTTCTTTTCTTTTCTTTTTTTTTTTTTTTTGTTTTTTTTTTTTTTTGTAGAAGAATATGAACAAGCATATATACAAGTGATGAGACATCCCCTCCCCATGCTTAAACAAAGCATTGTCCTCAATGCAGAAGAAAGGACAAAAATGAAAGAAGGAAAGGGGAAAGAACTCACCAACTAGGAGCCGAAAGGCCCGCCAGTGGTCACGACGTGATCTCTCTGGAGGCACGCTCCTCCATACGCTGTTGTCGGCGCCGTGAAAACTCGACCTCGGGGTCTGTATATGTATCGGGGTAGGTATGGAGATGAAAAGTGTTAAGTGAAGTCATCATGCAATAGATAGCGTCGAGCTGGTCCTCAGTCCCATCTAGGCGAGATGAGAACTCATCCTGCCTCAAAGAAAACGCCGTCATCCACTCCTCATATGATGCAAAAGGAGGGGGGACATGTGTGTGAGAGGACCCAGCTTGGCCATCATGGCCACCAATACCTCCATCTTGAGGAGTAGGCTCCTCCTCATCCTCATCCCCATCAAACTCATCTTCTTCACCATCTCCATCATCCTCATCATCCATAACATCCACCAAGTGACCGCCCCGACCACGGGTTTGCGAACATCGCAACCGCTGATACTCAACACGCACTACCGCTGCAAAAGCGGCGTCAGGGGCAAGGAAAAAGTGCTCTGCTGTGGCATTGGGAGGAATGGCCACCCGAGCAGGTTGAGGTAGGGTCATGAAAGTGACATGCCTACCTCCATAAAGCCACACAAAACGGCCTTTCACCCCTGCAAATGAGATCATCTTTGCACTAACCATCTTTGACAGATCATACAGGTAAGAATCGTCGGTCAATACTCGAACATTATCATTCGGTTGCACACCAAGGTGCTCAGCAATCAAGGTGATCATGCCACCCACACTGATCTTGCCTTTCTGCAGCTTAGAAAGCTCAAGACATCGAGCTACCCAAATTGCAGCTAGATCGGGCGTACCCCGCCTGCTTGGTGTCATAGACCATAAAACCTTCAATTCTAGGCTAGGGATGTTAGTGGGTTCCCCTTGCCCAAATACGGCCATAGAAAGTAACCGGTGCACATAACGAAGAGGGGGTGGCGCAAAAGGAGCTCTTGTCATTAGGAGTCTTACGCAACTGAGTGAGTGCGTGCCAAAAGGTATCCTCATTGTACTCATTGGTGCGGTGGAAGTTCACGGCGTTCAAGTTTCGCCAACCAAAAATAGCTTTCAATTGTGGCATAGTTAGGCTATAGGGTTTGTCATTAAGGTGGAATTCAATGCCAGGACGCTCACCCTCGGTTTTTTTTAGAGTAGAAAGGAATTCTAGGGTAAAACGCTCATAGGTTGGTGCCCATTTGCTCACAAAACCCTCAAGCCCAATTTTTTGAAGTAGTTGGGTGACTGGCTCAGCTAACCCCAACGTCTCTAATGCGGAGTAATCAACGAACTTAGTAACCTTGATGTGACGGTTAGGCAGCGTGAGACGCGCCCAACGCCCACGGTGCTCAGCTGTAAGATTACGAAGTCCCAAGGTGTCTACCCTAGAGGTTGATTGAGAGGTGCTAGCTTCTCCTGCTTTGGTTCGTTTGGGTCGGGGTGGCATGGTTCACAAGTGTAAGGGCTCCCAGTTCAACAAAAACAAACACAAGTACTCCAATCCACACTCCAACAACAACCAATCCACAACAAGGCACAAAAATACCAACCACAATCCAATTATCCAACCAACAAGCACCAACAATCACCGAAAACAATCAACCACAATCATATATATCCAACCAACATAATTTCAACAATCCTAGATATGAAGCTAGAACAAGGAATTCAAGCTATATCAAAGGAAGGTAGGAATGTGAAATTTATACCTCTAGGAGATCAAGGGATGCACTCCAATGCCAAATTTACCAAGCTAGTGCCCAATGTGGTTGATTGCACTCTCCAATTGCACCAAATAAGCCTCTATGCAAAAACCCCCAATTTCTAGGGTTTATGATAGTGGATGGATTTTGTGTAATGTGGGTTGAAATGAGGTTTAGGAGAAGGTGGGGGTGGATTTTTGTAGTAGAAGGGGTTGAAAAGAGGAGGAGGGTGGTGAAGAGAGGTGGTGGTGGTGGTGGTTGATATGGTGGAGGGAGGGGAGTGAGAGAAGAGAGAGGGACGAAATTTTGTTGAGGGAGAAAGGTAAAGTCGAGAGAAAAGAGTGAGGGAAGAGAGAGAGAGAGAGAGACGCGGGTTTAAAACCCGCTTGGACTTACCTCGGAAACCGCGAGTCGCGGTTTGTGCCGCGATGCGCGGTTAAGGCCGCGAGTCGCGGTAAGCTCTCGGCATTTCGCCGCGAGCTGAGGCAATGCGCCGCGACTCGTGCCTTTGAAAGTGTGCTGCAGCTTCTTTGTCCACGTTTTTTTTTTTTTTTACCACCTATAGGCACACCAAAAACAAACACAAAGCCATTAATGTAAACAAAATCACACAAAAAGAAAAAGGGACAAAAAATGGAAAAGAAAGTAGGTGTAGAACTCGGGTTGCCTCCCGAAAAGCGCTCGTTTAAAGTCAATGAGCTCGACTCCTTAAAATCATGGGACAGTTGGTGGAAGAGATAGGCAATAAACTTGCTTGCCTTCAATAGGGTCACCGGTGACATAGTGCTTGAGGCGACTTCCATTCACCTTGAACGAGCCACTCGCTTCACTAGTGACTTCCACCGAACCATAGGGAAAAACCTTGGTGACTCGGAATGGTCCAGACCACCTAGAACGCAGCTTGCCTGGAAAAAGCTTCAATCGGGAGTTGAATAAGAGGACGGAGTCCCCAATGTGGAACTCTCTCCTCATGAGCCGCTTGTCATGCCACTTCTTAGTGCGCTCCTTGTAAATGCGCGAGCTCTCATAAGCATCGAAGCGGAGCTCATCAAGCTCATTCAATTGCAAAGCGCGGCGTTCACCCGCTCGATCAAAGTCATAATTAAGGCACTTGATAGCCCAAAATGCTCTATGTTCTAGCTCGACGGGCAGGTGACATGCTTTTCCATATACTAAACGATAAGGCGTGGTACCAATAGGAGTCTTGAAGGCCGTCCTATACGCCCATAGCGCATCATCTAACTTAAGAGACCAATCTTTGCGCGATCTAGCCACGGTCTTCTCAAGTATAGATTTGATCTCCCTATTTGAAATTTCAACTTGTCCACTTGTTTGTGGATGGTAGGAAAGACCGACACGATGTTGCACACCGTATTTCTTAAGAAGAGCTTCGAACTTACGTTCAATAAAGTGACTTCCTCCATCACTAATCACAACGCGGGGGACACCAAAGCGGGGGAAAATTACCTTCTTGAAGAACTTGGAAACCACACGGGCATCGTTCGTTGGAGAAGCCAAGGCCTCTACCCACTTAGATACATAGTCAACGGCTACCAAGATAAACTTATTCGAATAAGAAGATGGGAATGGTCCCATGAAGTCAATACCCCATACATCGAATATCTCAACCTCGAGAATGAAATTGAGAGGCATTTCATTTCGGCGCGAAATATTCCCCGTGCGCTGACATCCATCACATGCCTTGACAAAACGGTGGGCATCCTTGAACAGAGAAGGCCAATAGAACCCGCATTGCAACACCTTTGCAGCGGTTTTAGAAGTACTAGCATGGCCTCCACAAGGCATATCATGGCAATGAGACAGGATAGAGGTCACCTCCTCTTCCGGTACACAACGGCGGAGGACCCCATCCGCACAAGATTTAAAGAGACAAGGGTCATCCCAGGAATAATATTTGACATCATGAAAGAACCTCTTGCGTTGATATGATGAATAATCGGGAGGGGGTACTCCACTAGCAAGAAAATTAACAATGTCAGCAAACCAAGGAGATTGACCAATTGTAGTAGAGAAAATACCAAACAACCGATCATCGGGGAAGGAGTCATCGATTGGAAGATCATCTCGGGCGTCCCAATGTGAGACGGGAAAGATGGTCACCCACAACATTATCGATCCCTTTCTTATCCTTGATCTCCATGTCAAACTCTTGGAGAAGCAATATCCAACGAATCAAACGGGGTTTGGCATCCTTCTTGCTCAATAGAAACTTGAGAGCCGCATGATCCGTATGCACGATCACCTTCGATCCCACCAAATAAGACCGGAACTTCTCCACTGCAAACACAACGGCTAGCAACTCCTTTTCAGTGGTGGTGTAGTTCACCTGAGCACCATCTAAGGTTTTGCTAGCATAGTAAATGGCGTGCATCTTGCCATCACGCTTTTGCCCCAACACAAAGACCCACGGCATGATCACCGGCATCGCACATCAACTCGAATGGAAGAGTCCAATCCGGGAGGTTGAATAATAGGTGCTGAAATCAATGCACTCTTCAACCTCGTGGAAAGCTTCAAGACAAGCATCGCAAACACAAATGGAGTATCTTTGGCTAGGAGCTCGGTCAAAGGCCTAGAGATCTTAGAGAAATCCTTGATAAAACGGCGGTAGAACCCCGCATGACCAAGGAAACTCCTCACCCCTTTTACATTGATCGGGGGTGGAAGCTTCTCTATGACTTCGACTTTTGCTCTATCCACTTCGATACCCTTATCAGATACAACATGACCCAAAACTACTCCCTCTTGTACCATGAAATGGCACTTCTCCCAATTTAACACTAAATGGACTTCTTGACACCTACGCAACACTTTTTCAAGGTTTATCAAACATGCATCAAAAGAAGGACCATAAACAGAAAAGTCATCCATGAAAACCTCCATAGAGTGTTCTATAAGCTCAGAAAAAATAGCTATCATGCATCGTTGAAAAGTTGCTGGAGCGTTACATAGTCCAAACGGCATCCGTCGATAAGCAAAGGTGCCATAGGGACATGTAAAAGTCGTCTTCTCTTGGTCACTTGGGTGGACGGGGATTTGAAAAAAACCAGAAAATCCATCCAAGTAACAAAAGAAGGAATGTTTAGCAAGACGCTCCAACATTTGATCAATGAAGGGAAGAGGGTAGTGATCCTTACGTGTGGCCTTGTTCAACTTACGGTAGTCGATGCACATTCTCCATCCAAAGGACAAGGCGAGTAGAGATGAGTTCACCTTTTTCATTCTTCACAACCGTCATGCCGCCCTTTTTGGGAACAACTTGAACCGGGCTTACCCACTTACTGTCGGAGATAGGGTAGATAATGCCGGCCGCAAGAAGTTTCAAAACTTCTTTCTTCACAACTTCTTTCATATTAGGATTAAGGCGGCGCTGTGACTCAATAGATGAAGCATTTTCTTGTTCTAACAAAATTCTATGAGTACAGAAAGATGGACTTATCCCCTTAAGATCATCAATAGTATACCCAACAACACTTATGTACTTGCGAACAAGACATAGCAACCGTTCAAGTTGAGAATTATTAAGTGCACTATTGACAATAATGGGATAGGTTGAGTTTTCACCCACAAAAGCATATTTTAACTGAGAAGGGAGGGGTTTCAACTCTACCTCAGGAGGCTTAGAACACTCCTTAGTTGTGGCTTAAACCTGTAGAACCTCGATTGAGGGACTGTCGGGCGCACAAACCGGTGCATCATCTAACATCTTCTCATATGCCATAGTATCTTCATCACAAGCCCCATTGTTGTTTAAGCATCGCTGAAGAGCATCATCATCCGTACTCTCCATAGGTAAATCTTCTTCCCATCTCTCAACAACATCAACCCGGTAACAAGTGTCTCCCAAAGAAGGAGCATTCAACGCCTTGTGCAGCTCAAATTCCACCTTGTCTTCACCCACATTGAGAGACAATTTGCCACTTTTCACATCAATCAAAGCTCCCGCAGTGGCAAGGCATGGTCTGCCCAAGATAATTGGCGTATGTACATCTTCTGGCATCTCCATGACAAAGAAGTCACATGGAATAGTCAATTTGCCCACTTGGAGGGGTACATCCTCCAAAACACCCAAAGGGTATCTGATAGACCTATCCGCTAGTTGTAGAGAGACGCGGGTAGGGCTAAGGTCACCGAAGTTAAGCTTCTTGAAGATAGTGTTAGGCATGAGGCTTACACTAGCTCCAAGATCACAAAGTGCCCTTTGAATAGTCACGTCCCCAATAGAGCATGGAATGGAGAAACTTCCAGGATCACTCAATTTTGGAGGAAGCTTGTTAAGAAGAATAGCACTACACTCTTGAGAGAGTTCCACCGTAGAAGCTTCACAAATTTTATGCTTACCGGACAAGAGTTGCTTTAAGAACTTAGCATATGTAGGAATATCAGAAATAGCCTCAAGGAACGGGATGTTAAGGTGCATACCTTTCAATAACTCAAGAAATTTCCCGTATTTCTTCTCAATTCGAGCCTTTGCCAACCGATGAGGGAAAGGAGCCGGCTCAACATAGACTCGGGTAGGCTTTGGTGATGCTTTCTCAACCTCTTCAATAGGGTCCTCCTTATCAACTACATCATCAACACTCTCGGAAGTGTCTCCCACAACCTTTGATGGTGTCACAATTAGCTTGCTAGGCTCCTCTAAAGTTTTTCCACACCTCAAAGTAATAGCACTCACATTTTGGTGACCCTTTGGATTCGGTTCCGGCTGCCCGGGAAATTGGGGTGGTCCCTTTTGAAGTTGAGTCACCTGTTGAGTTACATGAGACATTTGTTGAGCTAGTTGCGCAATTTGAGTGTCAACTATCTTGTTATGAGCATCCATCCTATCAAACTTCTTGTTAGTTTCCTCGGAGGTAGCAATGAGTCTCTCGAGCAAGGAATCGGTATATGATTTTTGAGGAGGTTCTTGAGAAGGTTGACCTTGTTGTTTGTCTTGGGAACCCGGGAGGATTGGAATTGCGTGGTGCTTGAGGTTGGTTGTTGCTCCAAGAAAAGTTCTCATGATTCCTCCAACCCGGATTGTATGTGTTTGAATAGGGGGTCGTTTCGAGGTCGAGCATTACCATACACAGCATTGGCTTGCTCTTGCTCTACAAAATCCATGTCCCCATAAGTAGAACTTGCATTATTCCCTTGGAAAGCATTCATCTCGGCACTAGGACCAACTGATATGTTCCTGATCTGTTGAGATAGAGCGTCAACCTTACTAGAGAGTGAGGTTAGTGCATCAACATCATACTTGCCACCTTTCTTAGAAGTAGATCGATCACTAGACCAATGGTAATCGTTAGCAGCCATCTCCTCAAGCAAAGCCTTGGCTTGATCGGCCGTCTTACCCATGAGAGCACCACCGGCCGCAAAGATCAATAGAGATTCGGACTTCATGAGTCAACCCATTATAGAACGTCCGAATAAGGAGCCATGTTGGGATCTCATGATGAGGACACTGCCTTTGTAGATCCTTGTATCGTTCCCAAGCTTCATAAAGTGATTCACCATCCAACCGAGTGAAGGATGTGATTGCATTGCGTAGCTTGGCCGTTTTCCCAGGAGGAAAGTACTTTTGACAAAAAGTCGTGGCTAGTGAAGTCCAAGTTGTGAACTTGTTTGCTTCATGACCTTTCAACCATTCTTTTGCTCTGTCCCGCAAGGAATAAGGGAACAAGCGGAGGCGAAGAGCTTCATCAGAGGCCCCATTAATCTTCACTGTATCACATTTTTCGAGAAAAGCATTGATATGTTCATTAGGGTTCTCCATAGGACTGCCACTGAACTGATCTTGTTGTATGAAATGGATCAATTGGATCTTGATCTCAAAGTTGTTGGCATCAACAGTAGGCCTGGCAATGCTAGATGTAGATGTGACATCCGGCATATTATATTCGCGAGGAGGACGAGCCATTGGTTCTCTCCGAATATTTTCCTGCTCCCTTCTTCTTCTCTCAGCGTTGAGTCTCCTAGCTGTGGCTTCTATCTCGGGATCAAAGACCACGTGATCTACGATCGCGATCGCCCGCGCATTCGAAAACAACAACTAGTGAAGAAATGAACAAGAACAAAGGTAACAGGTGTAATCTATTAAATCTATAATCAAAATAATTCTAATCCGTTACCTCCCCGGCAACGGCGCCAAAAACTTGTTATGGTTTTATTTTAATGCCGCAAGTGTACGGTGTCGTAGCACATACGGGTCGAACTCAGGGAGGTATAAGATTAACCACTACTTGATTTTAGATTATGAAATAGTTACACAATTTAGAAATGAGGAAGAGTCTATGAACTAAAGGCTGAACAAACGACAGAATATGACAAACTATATGAATATGACAATTAAAACACTAAGATTAAGTATCACCACTACTATGAATTGATCAAATCATAACTCACTTCCCAATTATTCAATTATAGCTTAGGTAAGAATGACATTCCCTTTTGATTTAGTAATAAAGCACAGCTGCGAACCGAAACTGAATCCCAAATCATCCAACAATACCTAAAGCTCACTTTCGTGATAGAAAAAGGCCTGACTAACATGTATGATTCCTATTTTCATGGCTTACATACACAATTAGAAGCATTAAGAGCCAATGTCAATTAAATCCTAATTCCAATTCTCACCTATTTTCATGGAAGAATTTAAATCAATGACAAGATTATCCGAACTAAGACCCAACTTTCGTTGATGAACTTAATTAATGAAATGATAATTTAGCAAACAAACATATGATCCTAATTTCTATTCCAACTTTCGTTGATAATAAAAAGTAGGGTTAAAGTAAGATGCAAAATTGACTACAAACTCAATCTTGTCAAACCCTAAGCATATAATTCAATAACATGGGAATTGGAGCAACAATCTACATGATCAATCCATAATAGGGCTCAACTTAATCCTAGATAAAAGTACTACTCACTAATCATGGCGATAAGAACGATAAGCATAATTGAGTACATAATTAAATAGATTAAGAGAGAGAAGAGTAAAACTTATTAAGACTGCTTGAATTGTAGAAGAATCCCAAAGTACTTGATCAAATTCGTCTTCAAACTCCAAGTTTTTGCATACAAAATGAAAGCTAGGGCTAAAACTCTAATGAAAATCGTGCATAAAAAACTGCCCACGAAAAAAATGACATAACTTCTAAACATAAAAGCGAGAAAATAACATAACGGACGCTGCCCGCGTTACCGCGATCCGCGGTGTCTACCGCGAGTCGCGCCACACACCGCGAGTCGCGCCACACACCGCGAATCGCGGTAAGCTCTCGGCATTCCACCGCGAGCTGCTGCCAACGCCGCGACTCGTGGTGGAACCGATGACTCTTTTCTTCCTTGGACTCTTCAAGTGCGGCTTCCAACATAATTGGACCTTATAGGAAGCCCAATTACTTCCATCTTGGACCTAGCATGGTGCCATTAAACCTGTAAATGAGCCACAAATGCATACTCCTCTCATAATTTCAACATTTCTCATCAATTCCTATCACTTGGGTATAAATCTACTCAAATTCATCCAAGTCACAACATAATATCCCTCAAAATGTGCCAAAATAAGAGTAAAATGTGGACTTAACATCTTTGACCATCTATATTTATAAATTTTTTGTTTTAATATTTTTATTTTTCATGCTAATCCTTGTTTAGCCTTTAATTATGGTAATAAGTTTTGTAGTCTTTGAAAATAAAAGTACCCTGATGAATTATTGTGGGTTATAGATTAAAATGTAGATGTAAACTATTTTGTTTTAAAGGTTAGCATTCAACAACTTTTACTTTACTAACTAATTTACTTTTCTTATTAGCATTATTTTTGAAACTCAAATGCGTGAAACGATCTCGTTTACTATTTGTTGTTTCTTATCCAAATATTTAGTGCTTGCTCATTTTATAGAAAAGTTTTGTTTTATTTCTTTACTTCTTATTCAATTGTCCGACTTTAACTATTTTGTTTTATATTCGTTGAAAAGGAAATTTATATACTCAGTCTAAATTTTAAACTTGTTTGAGTTGATATTAAGTGATAAGTGTGTCGCGCACCTAACAAAAATAAATAACCTAAATAATCCTCCTAACTATGTAGTAGGGTAAGTCAGGGTCGATCCCACAAGGAGAAAGTTGTTCTATGATTAGCCCTTAAATAACGGTAAGATTAAAGGAGATTAATATCAATGATCGTCGAATCAACTATACTATTCAATCTATAAATAAAAGACTCTATAGTTAAGTATCCCCTCTAGCATGAATTAGTACAATAATAAATTCTACACCAAACTAGTCAATTAAATGTTCACAAGGAAAAGTACACCCTATAAAATACCATGAACCTCTTCCGAGTATCTATGGCTTCTCTAATATGCACTCAAGCCTATCCCGTGGAATCATGCAAATTAAAGACATTAAACGCGGCACTTTAACTTCCTAACAATCTATTCTACCTACTCCCGTGGAGAATTTCATGTCCTTAATTGAAATACCAAAATCCGTGAAAACCCAACTCCCGTTGTGATCAAGACAATGGAACAATACTAATTATCCTAATCTAGTATTGGAATATGCACAATCAATTAAGCAAGAACAATTAACAATTAATTTGGAAATTTAAAGAAATAATCATTAATTAATTCATACTAGGGTTCAACTTAACAATAGATAAAAGAACCCTCAAGCATAATTGAAATAAATAAAGAAACTAGAGAAGAATAATTAAAATTCATAATAGAAAAAAAAGGAAAAGAAGGAGAAAATAAATAATTGAATTGATGTAAGAAAGGTAGAGTCTTGAAGAACAATGAAGATTTACAAGTTTCCCTCTCTAACTTCTCTCTAAAAACCCTAATAGTGTATACAATAAAACTCCCTCGTCATTAAACAAATAAAAGAGTATTTATAACTTCCTAAAATAATAAAACCTACTTCACGAAACACGTCATGGAGCAGACCAACACGGGAGTGTCAATAATGACACGGACGTGTTGACCTGTAACCGTAAAAAGTAATATACGAAAATAAGCTACTGCCTTGAAGAAATCAGAGTGACACGGACGTGTCAAAAGTGACACGGACGTGTTGCCCTGCAATCGTCATATTCCCCAACTCAACTTCGAACAACTATAACTTTTGATCCAGAGCTTTGTTTGGTTCATGTAATATATAGTTGGAAAGCTCTTCATGTTTAGTTTCCAACCCAGTTGGAATCACCTCATTATCATTTTTTTATCAAAATTTATGGGTAAATGGTGCAGAGGTGTCATATTTCGCACAAGTACACAAAGTCGTTTGTATCTTCTTCAATTCCAATCAAGTTTTGGGCACATGATATACCATTTTGAAGGTCATACAAGTGCCTTAATCATCATGTCCTTAAAAAGGAGTCCAAAGTACCTGCAATTACATCAAAATACCAAACAACCCGTGAAAGCACTGTAGCTTATAAAAAGGGACCTAAATATGCATAAATGCAATGTAAATGCTCTAACACTACATGAAAATGCACCCTATGCAACTAGATGTTATTATATGCACTTATTATTAAGTCATAATGGGTGATTCCTTTGACTTTTATGTCAATTTGATAAGTTGTCACATTTTATCTATTTTGATTTAATTTCCTTTTTGAGTTGATATTAAGTTTATATTGGGTGATTCCTTAGTCGCGTGCGACTCTCATGAGTTGTATACATTAACCGTCATGGCCTCGTCCAACGTCTAGCATTTCGCCTAGACGTAGTCGACCCTTTAACAAGTGCCAACAAAAGTGACGGTCACAAACCTCCCCCAGGCCACCAAAAAGGAGGCTGACGTCCTTGTTAAATTTCACTACTGAGGCATTCGTCGAGAAATGTACTCTTTCACTTCGTACATATTCTCATGAGTAGTCGTCACTTTCCTTACGGACTCGTCTTATTCATTATGAGTCTCCTTGATCTTATGCCCTACATGATCCTTAACTGACCAATGGCATTCGCAAACTTGCGGGCCTTGGATTTTGGCCATCTCATGGTCTTTAGTCACAAGCCAACGGGATCTATGATAATTCTTATAAGCTCATCGCCATTATTTCCTTCAAAGCGGGCATAGGAATATATGGCTTACTTCCCACATCAATGGAAGTAAGCATTCCAGGTACCTCCATTTCCACGGAGGAGGGGCATCTTCCCCTTTTCCAAAAGTCTCCGTCATCACGGGTCTCTTTTAGTGCGAATGATAACCGTCACCCGTTATCCATCCGCGTGCTTGAGTGCTCATGTACTCGGGAACCACATGTAAACCCTTTCCTCAAGACTTTGGTTAACCATCATTAACCCATGTCGACAACAATAGTCATTGTTGTACTCGACACACCACATTCCAAGGTAAACCAAATGCTTAAATCTGTCTACTCTCCTTACCCGAGCCGGAACTCAATTCGGCGAGGAGAGACAACACCCCATGCATGGAAGACTTCACAGGGTTCTGTCCATCGATTGTGCTCCCCCAATTTCAAAACTTGGAATGAAAATCCCACTAGAGTGGCCTTCGATCATTACGAGCAATGTTAACGTTTGCCTCGCTATGATTCCAAATTATGGCGCACCTTGCCCTAGTTAGGAGACAACTCGCTCAAGTGTCTCCGTAATCCGTATGAGTTCAAGCTCTCACACTTCTGCTGGCAGCAAGCATGTAACCCCTCAAACCTCAGCGACGTTACGAGAGTAAACTCTCATACCCCTACAAACAGTAGGTAACCTTTTCATTCCCATATTCCGGACTCCGCCGAATAAACGAGATCAAGCACTCATATTCCTACAAATGGTATAGGCAGTTTCACCTTTAATCCTTTGAGCTTCACCAAAGATACAAGGTTACATACTTTTACTTCCGCCATCAGTTGGCAGGTTCTTCAAATTCTGTCGGAGTCACGAGATCGCACACTTATGGGGTCACTCTTAGTGAATCCCTCCATCTTACCTTTGCAGATCATTTTTATGTACTTGTTAGAGCTTGGTTAACACACAAGATCAAGACTTATGGTTTCGAGACAACGACTATTGAGTTTCATGTTCTGGCTTGACCAACATGGCTCCGTGTTCATGTTCTATCCCAAGGTACTGGCGTAACCCACAACATAGTAGCCGAAAGGATAGACTCACTCTATCATTTCCGGGATCCTTTAGGTTAAAGCCATGAACAAGGTCTACAAGCGAAACATTTCCTATCAAATCATTCCTCTATATTTTATTGCATAACCCTCTGGACAGAGCCGAGGGTCATCCCAACTGGCGTTTGTTCAGATGTTCCCAAGTCTGATCAACGTTAAACTCGCGAGCTTGTGGCTCCGAGTCAATCAAACACTAATAATAAACGATAATGCGTTTAGAATTGGCTATGTACAAGCAATGAAAAAGTGAACCCAGATAGCTTTCCTTAATATAAACATGTTAATGTCTTACATCATAATCCAAATTACTTAAAAGCAAGAAACAAACCAAAGCTTTAACATTAAGCTAATAAATACAAACCAACAATAACAAAACAAACAAACCAACATAAAGAGCAGGGGCTTCACCGAGCACACCAAATACTAATCGCCTCATGGGTGGAAAGGGCCAAACTAGAACTTTGACGGGGAAGTAGAGGTGTATCCCTCATCCTCGTCACCGAACCTCCAACCATACCAGTAAGGGTTTAACCTTGCCCAATGATCTTCACTTTCCTATTCATCGTCGGAAATGTCGACCACTTCTATCGCCATCTTCTGCGACACCGGGGCCTCGTCTTCCCTGTTGGTGACAAGGGGGAAAACTAGGTCGTTACTAGTCTTCTAAAGTCAAACAAAACCTAACTAGACCACTAGACTAATTAGAGTGGTAAGCAAGGGTCATTCTTCCACAAGGACTAAGGAACATCGAAATGTGTTAATTTAACAATAAGCTAGGCCGAAGAAATCTTCAAGTTTTGGTTAAACTAAGGGTATAAACTATTGAAATCAAATTAGGAAAGGCACTAGGAATGGGAAAACACCACAATCATAGTTCACATCCAACAACCAAGTAGAGGTAAGGGGGTTGACATGTATTGGGGATATGCAAAGGGAAATAAACAAACCTAAACACCTCTAAAATCGTTGTTAGGGAGTTTAGAGTCCTAATTATGGCAACAAAACCTATATTTCGAGGTGTTATCACCTAACTAGGCCAAGTTAGGAATTGAAATCAAACCCAAGTTAATACCAATCAACAAGTGATGTGTAGCAACTAATCAATCGATCATGAAGGTCAACCACATAAAAGTAAACCATTAAATGGGCAACAAAAGGATCAAAAGGTGATGGAGCTCACATCAACTAAGTCACCAATCAACATTAAAGATTGAAATTGCACAAATCCCAAGCATAATCAACCCAATAAACTCTACTCATGAAAATAGGATGCAAACAATGATTGGGCTACTCCCAATCCTAGTTAATGAACTACTCACTACCCATTATACTACCAAACATCCTAAACATGGAAAAACTAGCATTTAATCACCAATCTAAAAATAGCAAAACCAAAAATCAATACTTTAAAGTAAAAGCAAAACAAAATCTTAAGAACAAACAAGAAGAAACTAGGCAAAGATGAAAACTTTAATCTAGATTAACTATTAAACATTAAAATAAAGCAATAAAAGAGGAGAGAGAGAGTAAGAAATGCTCATAGATAAATTGTTGAATCTCAAATACAAGTTGTCACCCTTCAATCTCCAAACTTCAATCTCTCTTTGAGTTTTCTCACTTTTCCCTAAACTAAGCTATGGAAGCTAATCCTCCCTAAAACCCTAAAAATATTCTAAAACTAAGAGTGGTGAATCAAACTTGGCTAAAACTTTGCTAAAAACTTCCTCCCCCAAAGAAAAGAGGGTTCAAGATATTTATACTACTCCTCATAATAAAAGAGAAAAATACAAAAAGGGAAAGAAAATAAAAAGTAAAGAAAGCTAATAGGAAAAAATGAGAAAAAGAAATTACAAAATGAAAAAAAGGGTGACAACCGTAAAAAGGGAAGCAGTAAAAAGGAGTTAAAAAAGATGTGAAAGAAAAGAAGGAAAAGAAAATAAAAAAATGAAAAACAAAAGAAACTCATCAGACCCCCTTATCTCGTCTTCTTCGCTGCGAGGGAATTCATTCCCTGGTTCACACTTCGCCAGTTCGCCGCACAATATTAGCCCATCATCAACGCATCATCATCAACGATGGCCGTCGATTACCTGATTGAATTTACTGTTACTTGAATCGCAATATCAAACCATGGAATTTCTTCAATGAATTGCAGCCGTTGATTCATTTAATGAGGGATTGTAGCACGTTTTTCTCCTTTGTCGAGGCAGAATCTCAGCTCTCCAACAGCCCGGGCGGGCTGGGTTAGGCCCGGACGGGACAGGCTAAACGGGCTCGGGTACAGCTACCGGGCGTGGGACTTTTTTTGATGATATTGGCAGGAACTTCTAGTATCAAGCAGCCCGGGTGGTCTTGATGTATGCTCGGGCGGGCTTCACAGCCCGGGCGGGCTGATTCTTGCTCGGGCGGGCTTTTGCTTGCTTGGGCGAGATTTATGCGTGGAGTATGGTGGTGTTTGGTTGGTGAAGAAAGATGGTGCTTGTGGCTTGGTGTGGTGTAGGATAGGTGGGAAGTGTGGTGTAGGATAAGCACTATATTATAGCATTAAATCAAGCCACCCCTCTAACTTTGAAACTCGAACATGTAGCTCAAAAACGCTGACCTACATAGAAAACCAAACACGACGGGAGAAAATATACATATAAAATAATAAAATGAAAATAAATAAAGAAAACAATAATAACTATAAAAGAAATAAAATTAGAAAAATAATTATGAAAATTTAACTAAAACGACTCTAATTAAGCCCAAATTACTACCTTATGAGTGACATAAATGTCTCTCATCAAATGCCCCCAAACTTGAGATTTTGCTCGTCCTCGAGCAAAACAATTGGACACAAAAGGGAAATAGGATAGACGAATTGAGCGAAAAGATTTATTAAAAGCTAAACTAAGAAAGCAAGAGATCTAACACACTTTCGTAGGAATCACGGTTGCATTTAGCATATGCAACAAGCTCTTTAAACCCCTAGATCGCTCTAAAGGGCGAGTGAGATCTCGCGAGGGTTTCCTAAGAAGCTTAACCCACAACTCTAATCAAACACAAACATATAGTAAGCCAAAGTCATCTCTTTAAACATGGTTCACAAAGCAATGGACGATCTAAGCAAACTTTCAAAGCATAACCATCATCAATATGTATCCATGACTTAGGAATATAGGGGATAGGCTAATATAAGGTGCAACATTGACACTATCGAAAGATTCAAAACATCAATTAGAGTCTACTAAGGCATTCAAGAGTTACAAATTGTTCTCAAATGGATGAAGAAGTCCCAAGATCGTTCCTAATCACTTATAGTGCACATAAACTCCCACTAGTAGAATAATTGTTTATTGCTGCGGTTTTACCCATACGCAGCAATATATCACGTAAAAAAAAATATATATATATATATATATATATATATATATATATATATATATATATATATATATATATATATAAAATACCCATATTGCTGCGGTTTCCGCCGAAAACCGCAACAATATGGTTTTAGAGAATTTTTTTTGAAATTTTTTTATCATTTGACCAAACATATTGCTGCGGTTTCTGTCAAAAATCGCAGCAATATATTAAAATAATATAAAAAAATATTATTTGGACCTATTGCTGCGGTTCCTACAAAAAACCGCAGCAATAGGCTTTTAAATTAATATGAAAAGAGTTTATTTAGGGTTTCACTCCTTTCCCTCTCATCAGTTCAGCCTCATGCCTCTCCCTCTCCCTCTCATTTCTTTCACGCCTCTCCCTCTCCCTCTCCCTCACTCACCATTCTCCATCTCAGAGCTACAGAGATTAGAGAGAGTCAGAGAAAATGGAGGCTTGCAAGGCCGAAAGCGACAACACTAGACTGAATTTGTATTACTGTATTAGAAATTTTACACACTAGTTGACCAGTACTACACCACTAACAAGCTACAGTAATTCAGTAAGGCAAAGGTGAGTCCTTCAATTTTTCTTTAAAAACTTTTCGTTTTATTATGTTAATCGATGTTTGTTTTCTGTTCCTTTTTTTTGCATAATTTCGTAATTGGTAAACTAAATAATTACCCCCAAATACTGAATTAGTAGTTTGTAATTGATAACAAGTTTACTTTAGTTACGAAAATATGAATCCTTTGAAGGAAGAGGAGTCTCTTTCTCTCTCCTCTGCTCGTGGTTGGCCCTCATCCTCTTTCTTCCTTGGACAATCAGTTCAGTCCTTCACTCCTCTGCTCTCTCTTTCCTTCGCGCGAGGTTTTCCGGTGAGTTCATGTCTTTTTTTTCCACCATTTTTTCATTTTTGTTTTCGAATTTCTCAATTTTGGTTGGATTTTCAGATCTGGACGATTTTCAACGACGATTGGTTGCCGGCGATTTTGTTTGTGCGATTTTCAACTACGATTGGTTGCCGGCGACAACGACGGTTTTCGACGACGTTTGGTTGCCGGATTGTGGACGACGATTTTCAGATCTTTTGTTTTCTTTATTTTTTGTTTTTTCACTTAAATTTTATAGAGGTTGATATTTTCGTTTGTTCAGTGTAGTGTAATTCTTGTTTCTTGTAATTCTTCTATATCTCAGATTTTTTTTCTTCATTAGTTTCATTTTTTTTAGTTTTCTTATTGTTGTTTTTTACTTTGTTCAATTTTCTTATTGTTATTTTTTTCTTTGTTAGTTTCATTTCATTTTATGGTGGAAGTTTCTGATTTTTTGCTATTTTTCTGAATTTTTTTTATCTTTCGAATTTAATGGAAAAATGCCAAAAAAAATTTTTTTTTTTCTTACACCTGTACCTATTGCTGCGGTTTTTCCAAGAAACCGCAGCAATATGCCTATTTTTTATTATTAAATTTAGCCTATTGCTGCGGTTTTTCCTAGAAACCGCAGCAATATACTTTTTGAATCTGATATAAAATATATATATTGCTGCGGTTTTACCCAGAAACCGCAGCAATATGTTCAAATATTGCTGCGGTTTAAAACCGCAGCAATATATTTATTACCTATTGCTGCCCTCTTTATTGCTGCGCGGCTAAAACCGCCGCAATAGGCTACTTTATGACCGCAACAATAAGCATTTATTCTACTAGTGTCCCCCAAACTTGACTTTTGCTAAGAGAAAACTATGATTGTAGTATTATAACGATTGATCAATGGGCTTAGAGTCTCAATGTTTAAGCCATAATGACATTCATCATTACTAGGGAAACTATACTTATTAAATTTTCAATAGCTCCCACTCAACCATTTCGACTAACCCACCTTCTCAAATCATGTGGTAGTTACCACTTATTGACTCTTTTTCGATTTTTTTTCATGGACTTTAATAGGCTTATTATGCCTTATGGGCTCATTGGCTCCACTTATTGGACTCAAGACATAAACCACATTTTTTTTCTTTTTAACAATCAATTTAACTCTTAGCATAGCTTATTTGGAGGCAAATCACTTGTGCACCAAAGAATATTTCAAGATTCAACTAGGGTTACTACAACTTCCAAAAGAGAACTAGTTCGACTCTTTTCAACACAAAGTTTCACAACATTTTTTTCAAGTAGAAAATCAAGCACCAAAGATTAATCGATCCCTAATCGCCCCAAATTACATATACAAGTAAGCATCCAATGGAAATACCTATACTCATCTACCCAAATGACCAAATCAAAGGAATCCACAAAAATTTGTCATCAAGAATCTTCCCTTGGACCCAAAATGCTTTGTACTTGCCTTTATTCCTCAATTTTTTTGGATTTTGCCGAACATCCTTTTTCATTTGTTTTTTCAATTTTTTATTTTTTAGGAAAAAGAAAAGAAATTAAGCAAAACATTTTTGGATTTTGAATTTTTTTTTTTAAATGCAAAAAGTAAAAATTAAAGTATATACACCTCCCCCAAGCTAGCGAATAGCTACACCCCCAAGCTAGAATAAAGCATTGTCCTCAATGCTTGAATAAGACGATCAAAGGGAGGGAGGGAGGGAGGGAATAAACATCCAAATTAACAAGCATATGATCCACAATAATAAAGCATTAGAGAAAGAGAAAATGAATGATGCTACCGGATAGTATGTGGGTGTAAATACCCGCATTTGACCCAATTTCTCCATTTCTAATCAACTTCCTCAAAATCATAAATTGCTTTCCACGTGCTATTGAGAATGAGTCTTATTCCAATTATGCGCCTAAATCAAAATCAAGGATAAAAAAGAAGATTAAGTAAATTAAAAGAATGAAAAATGAAAGCAATAAATCACGGGTTACTTCCCGAGAAAGGCTTATTTAAGGTCCTAAGCATGACCTTTCTAGTAAATATCCCGACAAAGATTGCAAGAGTTTGTCAAATGCATTGGCGCACATTTCAAAGAAGATATCATATGCAACAAGTAAAGGGTGAACATGCACAAGGTATGGTGCAATTCTATGCAAAAATCTAGGAAGAGAATGCCTAAGAGAAGGAACAAAAGGAGAATCAAGAAAGTAGGAAGAACAAGAATCAAAAGAATACAAAAATGAAGGAAAAATCGGCAAACTCTCCTCGGCAAACTCTTTTTGCTTAGCAATCTCAATCTTTTCCTCAAAATATATCAAACGAGGCACTTGAAAGGCAAAGGAGGAAGGAGACTTATCTAATGGAGGTAATTTGGGTGAATAAGGGAAAAGGATAGAAAATGAAGGAAGTAGGTTAAGTTTTCTTAAAAAATGGGATATAAGGTGAAGGAATAGAAACTAAGGTTTCACAAATGGCTTCTCCTGTATCACAAGTTTTCAATCGCACACTATTTCAACCAATGACTCCTTACCAACATCTTTTTCATCCTCTAAAGCCTCAAAAACATCACCAACCTCCAAATGATGTATCTCACTCTCAAATTGACCAAGATCTTCACTTAAGCAAGAAGGGGTAGGAGAGGATGGGTACTCTAAAGCACGAGGAGGGAGAGTAAGGTTCAATTCATTAGAGGAAGACACATTAGACTCAAAAAGAGAATGTATAGACTCATAAACATCCTCAATTTCAACAATATCCTCAAAAATGGATCTTTTCTCCTCAAGAGCATACTCCTCATCATCACTACTCCAAAAACCATCATCAAGATCTAGGCTACTCTTTCCCAATTGATTTTCAACTTCAACATCCCTCAAATCAACATCATCATCAATAATCTCATCATGGTCATCATAAGATCCATTTTGCTCTTGATTTGCAAAAGTAGGCTCCAACCTAGACTCCAACAATTGAGAAACTTGAGTATCAATCATTTTATTATGAACTTACATTTGTTTTAAGCTTTCTCTCAATTCACTAGTCTCTTTAGCTTGATTAGTCATGAAGGTTTGCAACATACTCTCTAGACTAGTGGTGTTGGTGGACGGTCCTAATTGAAAAGGTGCTTGGAGTCTAATTTGGAGACCATTTTGGGGAGGGGGATTAAAATCAAGCATATGAGAATCAATATCGGGAATATGAGGCACTTGATTGAAATCCATGCACAAATTCGATAAATATTGAGAAGTAGCATGAATATCATCAACATTAGAGTGCACATCATTGTTATAAGCATAAGAGGGAGGGGGGGGGGTTAAAATCATGTATAATAGGGTCACTAGTGGGAACATTTGACTCATCAAAGGAATTCATGCAAACATTAGATGAATTATGAGAATTTGCACAATCAAAATCATAAGTATCCCTAGCTAACCACATATAAAAATCCCAAGCTTCATCTAAAGATATAGCTCGAAATTCACCATTAAACATATTTTCAACCACTCCTCTAGTATGCTCATTTAAACCCCAATAAGTAATCTTACAAGTCTCCCAAAGACCATAACCATAGTCTTTTATAAAGTCCTCAAGTCTATCAAAGTAAACCCAAAAGGACTCATTCTTATATTGAGGAAAAGAGATATTTGCCATTTTTTTTAGTGAGAATAAGAAAAAAAAAATCAAAGAAAAACAAAGAATATTCACAAAAAGCCGAGACTCATCTAATCAACACAAATCAATGTTAGCAGAAGTCCCCGGCAATGGCGCCATTTTGACAAGGGGGAAAACTAGGTCGTTACTAGTCTCCTAAAGTCAAACAAAACCTAACTAGACCACTAAACTAAGTAGAGTGGTAAGCAAGGGTCATTCTTCCACAAGGACTAAGGAACATCGAAATGTGTTAATTTAACAATAAGCTAGGCCGAAGAAATCTTCAAGTTTTGGTTAAACTAAGGGTATAAACTATTGAAATCAAATTAGGAAAGGCACTAGGAATGGGAAAACACCACAATCATAGTTCACATCCAACAACCAAGTAGAGGTAAGGGGGTTGACATGTATTGGGGATATGCAAAAGGAAATAAACAAACCTAAACACCTCTAAAATCGTTGTTAGGGAGTTTAGAGTCCTAATTATGGCAACAAAACCTATATTTCGAGGTGTTATCACCTAACTAGGCCAAGTTAGGAATTGAAATCAAACCCAAGTTAATACCAATCAACAAGTGATGTGTAGCAACTAATCAATCGATCATGAAGGTCAACCACATAGAAGTAAACCATTAAATGGGCAACAAAAGGATCAAAAGGTGATGGAGCTCACATCAACTAAGTCACCAATCAACATTAAAGATTGAAGGGTTTTCTAATTTACCCTGTTTTTAAAATTCTATAATGTACCCTAATGTTTTTTTCCCCCTTTTTAGTTTTCTACACACCCCTACGTTAAAACACGTTTACCGATCTTTGCACCCCCCCCCCCAACAAGACTCCCCACCAAAAAAAGAGAGGAAAAGGGGAAAGCCAAACCACCAACCTTTCACATAAGAGCGAGAGGCGTGGTGATTTTTTTTTTTTTTTTTTGTGGGGGGGGGGGGGGGGGGGGGGGGGGGGGGGGAGGGGGGGGGAAAGATTTTTTTTTGATTAAAAAAAAAAAAAAATATACATAAAATTTTAAAAAAGGGAAAAAAACCCAAGATTGAAATTGCACAAATCCCAAGCATAATCAACCCAATAAACTCTACTCATGAAAATAGGATGCAAACAATGATTGGGCTACTCCCAATCCTAGTTAATGAACTACTCACTACCCATTATACTACCAAACATCCTAATCATGGAAAAACTAGCATTTAATCACCAATCTAAAAATAGCAAAACCAAAAATCAATACTTTAAAGTAAAAGCAAAACAAAATCTAAAGAACAAACAAGAAGAAACTAGGCAAAGATGAAAACTTTAATCTAGATTAACTATTAAACATTAAAATAAAGCAATAAAAGAGGAGAGAGAGAGAGTAAGAAATGCTCATAGATAAATTGTTGAATCTCAAATACAAGTTGTCACCCTTGAATCTCCAAACTTCAATCTCTCTTTGAGTTTTCTCACTTTTCCCTAAACTAAGCTATGGAGGTTAATCCTCCCTAAAACCCTAAAAATATTCTAAAACTAAGAGTGGTGAATCAAACTTGGCTAAAACTTTGCTAAAAACTTCCTCCCCCAAAGAAAAGAGGGTTCAAGATATTTATACTACTCCTCATAATAAAAGAGAAAAATACAAAAAGGGAAAGAAAATAAAAAGTAAAGAAAGCTAATAGGAAAAAATGAGAAAAAGAAATTACAAAATGAAGAAAAGGGTAACAACCGTAAAAAGGGAAGCAGTATAAAGGAGTTAAAAAAAGATGTGAAAGAAAAGAAGGAAAAGAAAATAAAAAAATGAAAAACAAAAGAAACTCATCAGACCCCCTTATCTCGTCTTCTTCGCTGCGAGGGAATTCATTCCCTAGTTCACACTTCGCCAGTTCGCCGCACAATATCAGCCCATCATCAACGCATCATCATCAACGGTGGCCGTCGATTTCCTGATTGAATTTACTGTTACTTGAATCGCAATATCAAACCATGGAATTTCTTCAATGAATTGCAGCCGTTGATTCATTTAATGAGGGATTGTAGCACGTTTTTCTTCTTTGTCGAGGCAAAATCTCAGCTCTCCAACAGCCCGGGCGGGTTGGGTTAAGCCCGGACGGGACAGGCTAAACGGGCTCGGGTACAGCTACCGGGCGTGGGACTTTTTTTTGATGATATTGGCAGGAACTTCTAGTATCAAGCAGCCCGGGCGGTCTTGGTGTATGCTCGGGCGGGCTTTTGCTTGCTTGGGCGAGATTTATGCGTGGAGTATGGTGGTGTTTGGTTGGTGAAGAAAGATGGTGCTTGTGGCTTGGTGTGGTGTAGGATAAGCCCTATATTATAGCATTAAATCAAGCCACCACTCTAACTTTGAAACTCGAACATGTAGCTCAAAAACGCTGACCTACATAGAAAACCAAACACGACGGGAGAAAATATACATATAAAATAATAAAATGAAAATAAATAAAGAAAACAATAATAACTATAAAAGAAATAAAATTAGAAAAATAATTATGAAAATTAAACTAAAACGACTCTAATTAAGCCCAAATTACTACCTTATGAGTGACATAAATGTCTCTCATCAGTTGGTTGCATGGGTCTGCGGTTCCAGGGCTTCCTCCCTTGGCTTGAAATCTTTGCCTTAACCGACGAACCATCCTCCTAAGCATCGCATGACCAAATTCCACACCACTGATCTTCTCTCGGGGGCTCTAACCTTAGTGAACTCAGGGAGAGGAGTCGGCAGCGGAGTCCCTGCTCGTTCCGAGAGATCTTCCATCTTCGCACACCATCAGTTCAGAAGGTAGGATAATTTCTCGTCGATTTCAAACATACGACCATTGGTAAAATCATTGTTTCAATCGCTCTAGTGTCCGGGTTGGTCAATACCAGTGCCCTTCTAGTTCTTGTGCACATTGCTTTGAAAGGTTGCAAAGCCTCCAGTGGACGGTCGACATCCAAAGAAGGATCCGGCTAAATCACTCATGTACTCCATTGTCTTGGAGTACACAACATCTCCCTCACTCATATGATCAGAGTCCACATCCGATTCCTCGACGGAAGGAGGGTGTGGTTCCGGGACAGAAGGAGATACCGCCGACAACGGGGGAACTAAAGAAGGAGAAAGGGCCTCCATGGTCGCATTATGGGAAAATTTACGGGAGATGAGGAGTGTTTAAGAGAAGAGTCGGAACATAAGATACCTTTTCTGTGTCTCTTTGGGGTTCTCATGGTGTAAACGCGTTTGATTATTCCGGCAGGTCGGACCAAATTGTCACTGGAAATTTTTGGAATACTCCTTTTCCCACTTAAAAGATTCATGTGATGGCGTCTAGACAACGTCTAAACCAGCCCACAAACACTCACACACTATTAAAGCTAGGATCAACGTCAATAATAACAACACACACGAGAACACAAGAGAGATTTATTTCTTTGAGAGAACAACTTTCATACAAGGCTAGAATGTCTACTGAATCATCTGCCAAATGCCTAAGGCAAGACTGCTATTTATAATACAATACATTGGCTACAGCCCAGCCTCATAAGCAAAGTAACCACCCACTGTCTGATAACTACCCACTAAGTTATCTATGATGCATGCGTTCCCTTATACGTGGGAGTTCCTCCACTGTCTGCTAACTAGGCGCCATATTTCAAGGAGAGTAGTGAGGAACGTGGGTGGTTACATATAACCGCCCACTTCCATCACTCACTGACCAACCGTCGCGTGTAACTGCTCGTGCGGTAGAGTACAAGTGTCTACTTTACGCATCGTAACCGCCCATGTCTGCAGTCGTAACCGCGCACCAAGCCGAGCGTAACCGTCCATGACTATTGACGCAATTCCTACCAAGCCAAGCGTAACCGCTCATGGCCTTGGACGCAACTGCTCGCTAGTCAAGTGTAACTGCTCGCGACGTCAGCGTAACCGCTTCTTATTTGTAGGAGTGTGCCCTCTCACACTCCTAATAACCGTTCCCCCTTTTAAGGGAACGTGGGGCAGCGTGGGTGGTTAATATAACCACCCACTACTCTTGTTAACATCCCATAACCGCCCCTTATTTTAAGCGAATAACCGCCAGCACTAGGCGCATTCTTGGTAACTGCTGCCAAGTCACCAAACCACCTAATTTATAACCGCTAGGCAGTTACCAATATATGGTAATCGCATCCCATTATCTCACGCCAGCCGTAGCCTTGGTAGTAACTGCCGCCAAGTCACCAAGCCACATAGTTTACAACTACTGGGCGGCTACCAACGCATGATAACCGCTCTCCATGATCCCACGCTAGTAGCCTTGGTAACTGACGCCCAGTCACCAAACCACACAGTTTACCACTGCTGGGCGGTTACCAATGCATGGTAACCGCTCTCCATGATCGCACAACTTGGGTATTCATGTAACTGCTATGCTAGGGATCCTTTTACGCTGGTTTAATGGATAAATCCAGCACCACCACGCGTTGTACCGCCATACAAGACTTGTTGGGACCAACCCAGGGCTCGTCCGCGCGTTCCACTACTTGCACCCATCTCGGGCTGTAGTCCATCTCTTAGGGTACCCACTTTGGACATCCAAGGTTCAAGTATAGCTTCTTAGTCGCGTGTGACTCTCATGAGTTGTATACATTAACCGTCATGGCCTCATCCAACGTCTAGCATTTCGCCTAGACGTAGTTGGCCCTTAACTAGTGCCGACAAAAGAGACGGTTACACCTAGCTATAATGGTAATCTACTTAGTTTACTAAACGTAAACAAATTTCTAATAGGAAACTAGCATAACCTCATACTATATCGTATTATCAAGAGTATTTGAGCAAACAAAAATTCTAAACACAAGTTTTAGCAGAAGATTTGATCTGAGTTATTATATTGGAGGAAGATAAACCAAGCACAAAGTGTAGAATCAAGAGTCCACACACATGTTCCTGTATCTGTATGATTTCTTCGACTATTGTGATAAGTGTATCATCCATCCATTTTTTCAACATATAATTTCATTAATTATTGTAAAATTACAGATTTATACCTTCAAATAATATCAACATGTGTTTTTAAAATGTCTTATGATTAGGAACAAAAGATCAATGATAGGAAACGGCCAACAACTTTTAGCATGCTCATCACCCCTTATATCTTTTGCCTCGTTTTTTCATTTTTTAAATCTTTTGAAAGACTAAATCTCTATTATATATAGGAACTTTTGACCTTTTGGTGTCCAGTACTCTCTTTACCCAAAATACCCCTAATAACCAACCAATATTCCTAATTGTATTCTCTCATTTTTTTTAAGAAAAGGGAAAAAAATGATCTCTACAACTGCAAAGCAGTTACATCTGTACCGGTAAAAACAGAAAAAATTGAACAATATACTTGAATGACGATTAAATTAAAAACTTCCACAAAATCACTTTTACGTGATGGCACGCACGCATCGCGTGCAAAAGATACTAGTTTAGAACTATGAAAACTATAAGAAGTAATTTTTAGTTTTCTCTTGTCGCATTCAAATTATACATAATTAGTATAAGTATGAGTAACTAATTTTAAACTTCTTATACAATCCATATCATATGATATGAAAATCTTAAAACCGAACACTAATGTGTGTTGTTTGGTTGTATTTGGGAAGTTACACTTGCCTTATTTTTGCAATTCATAAGTATTCTCACTTCCTAGGAATTAACAAATGTTGTTTGGTTGATCATAGGAAGTTGAAATTCCCAATGGAAGTTCTACTTATCTGGGGGGCTATGTAAGCAACTTCCTTCATTTTGTGGGAAATATAACTTTTTAGAAGTTCAACTTCCTTTGTTCATATATTAACCAAACAATTTCTTTGATTCTAACTTTCTAGGAAATTAAACTTCTCATGAATTAGATAGTTAACCAAACAACCTCTAATAATACTACCAAACGAGCCCTTAATTATAAAATTTAAAGTACTTCTTTATGGAGAAGCAAGATTTTATTTTGATTAACCCGTTATAGTGGTTGACATAAAGACAATCACGATCTCACAAAAAATTGCGTGGGTTTAAAGGACTTTATGAGATGTGTTCTTTTAAAGAAGATGATATGATTATGTTTTTGGAAATTAGAGCCAAGAAAGGATAAAAGGACGTGCATCCAGTTAATGAAAGAATATAATTTTAGTTAGTAGGAAGTGTATATTGCTTGTCCTAATGGCCATTTAATTGGTTTCTTTTGGGTGGTAATTTAGAATATCTTTTTGTCATATTTTGTTGTTGTTCCGTCATTATATATTCTGGTTGTTGTTCCGTCACTATATATTCTGATGTAGGGAAACAATGGTTATTTGAAGTTTATGCAAACCACGTCAACCTTCTAGATTAAGGAACTTCTAGTAGTGCTTTCTCTATACATCGTTCTAGTAATGGTTACAATTATTGAAAACTATACCTCAGTATAAATTGCTTATTATAAACTTGTTGCAACAACGTACGCCTTCTTGTCTAATGGCTGCGCTTATTGTCTTCTTGCCTCATGATCCACTATGGAAGTGTGCATGCTATTTTTGAGCTTGTTGCATCAATATTTAATATCATCTTACATAAATTAGAGTCCCTATGTCTCATAATATAGTCTTTTTTTTTTTTTGCACTGTTTTCAAGACGTATTTTAATCTGATCTTCGATATCTTAAATTTTGTACTAATAAGAAATATAAAAAGTTGATATTATGAAAGTACACATTAATACGAATTAACAGGATCCCACATGTTTTTTTTTGTATAACGAGAAATATTTGGTCAAATATTTTAAAGTTTAATTTGACCACCGAAAAGGAAACAAGTACTATATTATGGGACAGAGCGAGTAGTTTTCTAACATCCCTTTGGCTCAAAAGTAAAATGTATACGAGTCCCATACTATTTATATCTCGTTTAATAAAAAATGCACAATTTTTACTCTCCTCCAATCGGAAAAAATCAATACGTCACTAACTTTTATTACATCTACCTTTTGATAAAATAACACTTAATAATCACATAACAACTTATCTTTTTAAATTGGAAAATTTGTCAGAAACAACCTTTTATAAGCCACCTTTTGTCAAAAACAATCTTTCAAATTTCTTTTTGTCATGACAAACCTTAAATCAATTTTTTTTTTGTCATGTTAAACCCGCTATTGTCACTCCGGCATTGACCTTGTTTATCCGACATTGACTCAGTTAATGATCCATATTACCATCATTCTTTTTATTTTTTTTACCCACCACCGACCACCTTGAACTGAAATCCACCGGACCATACCACCACCACTTGTCGGCGTCATCACGGCTCCTTCGTCTCCTCCCTTTCAGAGTCTCCCTCCTTCCTCCGTCATCATCTTCTTTCTCTCTCCACCCAACCCCCTCCACCTTCATCTCCACCACCATCTAAAACCCAAAATTATTCAATCCCAAATTAAAAACAAAAGGGCACAATAACAGCAAGCAACAGCCACACAGCCCACCTCCCGCTTCCGCCGTCTTTGGCCATCGAGACAGTGGGTTAGCCACGCCCCTGCCCACCTCTGGCCATCACAGCTAGCACCGCTGTGTTCGATTCGGACTGCCCTCCTGGCCCACTCCTTGCCATCACATTAAACCCCTGAGCAGAATGGTAGAGCAAAGAAGAAAATTGACTTCAATTACAGTAAACTTGTTGGCTTCAGAAGTTTCATGGAGGAAATGAGAAATTACCTTTAATTCGAACAGACTTCAGAGCACTTGAACCAAATTGTAGTTAGGTTTTTTCTAGAGATAAAGGAACAAGAAAGATTGTGTTTATAGGGAGCACAAAGGGAAGGAAGATCGTTTCGAGTGCTGAAGAATTGGAGGAAAATGGTGTGGGAGGGATTTTTTTTCAATCTAACTGAGTCAACGCCGGAGAAATAAGGTCAATGCTGGAGTGACGTCAGCGGGTTTAATGTGACAAAAAAATTTGGTTTAAGGTTTGTCTCGACAAAAAAAAAAAAAATTTAAAGGTTGTTTTTGACAAAAAGTAGCTTATAAAAGATTATTTTCAATAAATTTCTCTTTTAATTAATGTCCTAAACTCCTAACAAATATTTTATGTTAGAATGGAGTAGAGAAAAATAATTTCTCACCATATTAATTGCGATTATAGAAGACTTAATTTATGCATAGATTTACAAGTTCTCTGAGCTGTCATCATTTGTCCAAATGTAGGCTTAGTGTGCTGATTGTAAAGAACAAATTGAAGATAGATGATTGGATCGGAGATACTAGATACTTCTACGACGCTTACAGGTGACTCACAACTTTCCATTTTTCTTAAATAATAACTTTTCCCATTAATACTTCCTTAACTTTTAACCAAAAATTTGAGACAAATTAACCCTTCATTGCAGAAGATTTCTGAAATGGGGTCTTTTGGAGTTTCAATTTACAATTTAGCTTTGCGCGGATTTTAAAATCAATCTTTCACATTTCAAAACTTTATTATATACTTCCTCCATTTCAAAATTATATACAATACTTCCTCCATTTCAAAATTATATACAGTATTAACTAAGCACACTTGCGGATGCACAACTTTGACCATCAATACCTTCAATTATATATTATTAACAATTATAAAAAATATCATTGTGAAAATATACATTGAGATAGACCCAACAACAATTAAAAAAATGACATTTATTTTTACAAAATAGTAACTAAAAATGGTCAAAGTTATATCCAAATAGTGTCAAAAGTTAATATGATGCATCTATTAAGAAACAAAGGAAGTATATATTTTCCGGATTAATTAAGGCCTTCAATCCGGACTAAGTGTACAACGGGTTATCCAATCACCAGGTGTACATTCATGCAGGGGCTAGGTATAGGGGGTAGAGCGAGGAAACGTAGTGAGTTTTTTATGCGTTGTGGTGGTCGATCTAGGAGGCAGTGGCGGACGAAGAAAATTTCAGCCGGCGAAAGGGGGGTAGAGCGAGGAAATGTAGCGAGGAAGACACAGTGTGGGGAGGAATGCGCGGTCTAGAGCAGCTTTTATCGTATTCGACACGAGGTTTAACACTAATATCCATAATAATCACGTATCCCTCTGCATGTTAGCATTAAATTGGAAATGATGCAGACATGAGTAGTTAACAATTCTAATGGATCAGAAAATTCGAAGTTTCCAACGAAGATCTGGAACAATGACTCAAGCTTAATTATTTACATCCAAGTTGATAAGATAATGATTTGCATGTTAATATAGAATTCGGAAATGATGCAGTAGGGAGAAAGTGGCCTGTGCTAACTTTTTTGGGTTTTTGACTATATACATATATATTACATACATATGCTATCGAGCAATGTGACGTACGATGTACCTAGGTTTGGTTTTTTCACTAATTTGTTTGGATAATAATGTTTCCTTGGCAAATGTTGCCAACTTAAGGACATGAAAACTAGTTACATACATCACTATACAGTAATGCCTGTCGCATTCTCATTCATCTTTTTCTGCTTCAACCCTAGCAGAAATAAATATTTGTCGTAGTACATGTTCATAAATTATATTCTCACCAACACCAAAGTAGCTAGTGGTTTTAAGCTTTTAGAAAAAAAGAGAATAAGTAAAATATATTCTATGTTCTATATATGAAGTCATTTTCACATATTTATAAATAAGAAAGAAATTGCATAATTAAAGTTAGACTGTACATTTCAATTGCGGATACACTATATTGTTTATAGTCTAATACTTTTTTTTAATACTTACAATATTTTTTTTATTTTAGAAAGTTATCTTGTACTTGCAACATTGACAATTTTGACAATATATTTTTTTCTTTCTCTCTCCTAGTACAGTTTTTTTTATTTCTCACTATCTCGCTCCTCTCTTTGATTCTTGTGCACTTTTCAACATTACAAGTACTAAAAGTGGAGGTCGTATGCAATTTATATAATCTAAACATAAAATATATATATGCAGTTTTCACGCAAAGTTATGATTAAATAACCATAAATAATGGAGGTTCAATGAAACAATAATTAAACAAGATCTGTTTCTCTCAGCAATGCTCTGAGCCTTCGTCCCTTCTCAAATTCATCTCTATATATACGTTTTCCGTTCTTTCTTAATTGCAACATATCTTTTTTATGTACTTCAATACAGACTATGATTATTAAAATTGCTAATTAGGTATAACCAAAAGTTATAAAAGACGAATCTAACAATATATCACTTGATAATTAATATTGATTACATTTGGATATATATGCGGTCAAAATTTGTCAAGTTTAACCTTAAAAATATATGTTGCAATTAAAAAAAAAATAGAGAAGTTATTTTTTATATGTTTTATTGTTATTTTTGGGTGGAGGCATTGGTTGATGTAGTCAATTGGAAGCACTATGGACAAAATCATATATGAATGACTCCGCAATGCACTTGCTAATGGCTAATATACGTACTAATTGCCGTGAGACCTGAAAACATCTAAATGGATCAATTGCAGCACGTAGTATCAAGAAAAACCACCAAAGTACGTAGCCCACTAAGCTACTAAAATAACCTTATCAATGGCCGTCGTGGAATCCTTGGCAAAAGCTGCATCTACCATTAATTATACACTGGCCTCTAAACTAAAAAACTCGTAACTTAATAAGAATTAATTCTAGTTGTCATGGATAAGAACAATCAAGACTTTATCAAAAAAGATTATTCCCATCGACACCCTCAGGAAGAACCTAGCACCAAATTTCTAAAACATCAACCCATCAATATACATGATGTATCCCACCAAACAACACAACTTCAACTAATAAAATGACCTGATTAATTTCCAATACAAATTAAGAAGGATTAACGTAACCGATTATGAACACTAACTTTATCTATTAATTATTTTCAATTCTAAACATAGTGTCATTGCATCAAGAAATAATAATAAGGACCAAGTAGGTACATCATGATGTCACAAAGCATTGTTAATCCTTGCTTTCCAAGTGCCATAAACGGTAACACATATGAAAGCACAACAAACTTGTTTCCTGAATGTGGAGCGCCTCTACTAGCACTTTCTCCACTCATTATTAAGGATGCAACGTACTCTCTAGGGCCACAAATAAATGTATACATGTATATTAGTTTCTTTATATCTCACAATAAACTACTCATTTTGTTTCATTTCAATCTTCCTAAGAGAACTCGATGATAGTTAGTAGTTACATAAGATTGTCCATAAATTGCCACCCAATAAATAAGGAAATTACGAGAAATTTAACATAGCAATCATATTTTCTTATCAATCAAATCTACCTATTTCGATGGAGAAATCACGTCCTTCTTTAGGACTAAGACGATCCATCACGATCAAACTCCAATTGCTAGCGCATTAATGCCTCTTAAATATAAAAATGGAAAACAACTAATTAACGACAACTATTACAAGATTGAGCGACCTCGCTTCAAAATAACAAATAATACTACTATTCGTACTTCTAGTAATCCGAACCCTTCAACGTTAGAGAACTTCAAATCTTGAACCTGCAACAGGTAGAGCACTGCCACCCACCAAGTGACAGGCCACAAAAATCACAAAATAAAATGTACACATATCAATAAAACTGAGTAGTAACCCATCACATGTAATGAAGACATAAGGATTCAACTCAATGCTAGTATTCCTAATCTAGTAGTGATTGTAAGCACCACCAACATTAAAATAAGGAAGAGCATAAAACCTAATTAATAAATGAGAAAGTGGGAAAATATTATATTACTATACTCATGGCTAAAAACTACAAATAGGATAGATAAAGTTATGGGTTTTTTCACCCTCCTCATGTATGAGACATATTTACACTAAAGTGTTCCACATTTTCATAGGATCAAAATGTGTCAAAACCAACATATAAAGGTCCTATTCAATCAAGCGAGGTACGTTTCTTGTCTGATTGGGCCCTAGAGTAACCTAATAGGCTTAGAATCACGACAAATTATGACGTATAGCTCGACCAGGCACAAGTGTAAACTCTAAAAACGAATCACAAAAATTAAATTGGCCTGATATACAACACCTATTGATCAGTATTTTAATATAATCTCATTAAGTGACTTGCTCTTTTTACTTCACAAGGAAGCTAGTTGTAGTGATTCAATTCGATACGAATAATCCTAAAAGTGATAGAAAGCACGTACTATTTTAATTAGCTATTTGTAACTTACTTTTAATAAGCCACTGTGGTCTTAATATCTCCTTGGGGCTCTATATATAAGCGTGCATGATGCTTCGTTGCCATTCAGTTTTCAAGTAAGGAAATCCATTTCTAAGTTTCGTAACAAATTTGAGTACAAATTATACCAGTACCAAATTTAAAACTGTTGTGTAATTCAATATGCTATATAACAGTATCTCATTTATAACATAAAGTGTTTTTCTTGCTATAACCTCATCGTATATCATCTCTTGTTCAACCTTATAGAACAATTTAGCGGTTCTATCAATTTTTTTTTTTAAAAAGGTACAAAGAAAAAATTAGGAGACCCTCTTCTCAAGGGAGGTATCGGCGCTATCCATCTTGAATTTAATTTCAAAATCTGATGGCGCACGAAAGTCCAGCAGCACCTGATCACCAAGAAGAGGTGAAAGCTCTTCCATTCTTAATCTCCGTGGAAGAGATTTTTGAGCAAAGTATTGGACTCTTAACTTTAACTCAAATCCTACAAAGCATCTTCACATCATTATCACCTTTCTTTGAAAGTTTACAAACTTTCATAAGTATATTCACTCACGCTCAACCAACATGGCACTGCACGGGTACTAACAACACCTCGTGCATCGCCAATAAATCGAACCTATGCAGCCTCGCACGGTCCGATTGGGCTTGGGATGGCAGCCACAACGTGCATACTTCGATCATATCCGAGTGGAATCTCGAGTGTGCTAGCTCATTCATCACCGGCCTCCCAGCAACTTCCTACTTCGTAGGTTGCTTGTTAGGCGGGTTGGTGCTAGCCACACTCGGTGATTCATCACTCGGGCGAAAAAATCTCCTATGCATCTCGTCCTTGGTGCTGTACGTTGCAGCACTCGCCTCCGCGTTTGCTCCCAATATTTGGGTGTACTCCGTGTTTAGGTTCTTGAGTGGTGTTGGTCGCGCGCCTCTTCCCATGTGTGCAATCATTTTGTTCACCGAAAGGGTGTCAAAAAAATGGCGATCACAAGCAGTAATGCTTGGGTTCATCTCCTCCTCACTAGGACTATTAGTTTTGACGGGTATTAGTTATATAGGCAAGGGTTATTCATGGAGAATCCTGTACTTGTTAACTTCAATTCCTGGAATTATATTCACCATTTTGGCTTATTTTTTCATGTACGAATCACCAAGATGGCTACTGTTGCAAGGGCGTGAGCGCGATGCCATAGATGTATTGACGAGTCTAGGCGGACCTACAAGCTCTCAAATGAGCCTAAGCTTGGAGATGATAGTAAAGTACACACAACAAAACTTGCGCAATAATACTAGTAATAGTAATCCCTTTGCATCGTACAAGATTTTGATGAGTAAAAGATGGGCTGCCAAACGCCTAATTGTATCAATGTTGCTTGCTTTTGGCATCGGACTCATGTACTTCGGAATGTTCTTGGGTGTCGGAGGCTTAGGATCTGATATCTACTTGACCTCGGTGTACCATGCTCTATTATCGTTGTCCTCTTCATTGCTTGCTTTCCTATTTTGGATTCCAAGGTGCAATCGTAGAATTTCGTTGCTCGGATTTTGTACACTTAGTGGTGCAATGAGCATGGTCCTATCTATCATAGGGAGGGGTAAAGTTGGAGGTCTACTTCTTGGAATGGAGCTTATATCTATGTTTTCTGCATGTATGGCATACAATATGGCTATGATGTACATTGTGGAGCTCTTCCCAACTTGTATAAGAAGTTCTGCCTCATCATTGGTGAGACAAGCGACGAATTTGGGCACGGTTTTGGATCCGATTTTGGTCTTGCTAGGGAGAGGAAACTTGCTATACTCTTATGGGGTGTTTGGGTTAGCAATGCTTCTATGTGGTTTCTTGGTTATTCTTTTGCCAGAGACAAGAAATCAGGTGTTATGTGATACCATGGAGGAACAAGAACTCAGGGACAAGGAGAAAACGGTTAATCTTTGATTTTTGCGGTAAGATAGTATTGATATCCAGAAAATTTGTAAGACATGGTTGCAAATTAAGTCCTAGGTGATATAAACCCAATTAGTGTGCACCAATGAATAAGCTTTAGAGTATGTTAAGTTTCCATTTCAACTAATCTCCAGAAATGTCTATTTTTTGGGTTGTGAGAGGGCTGCAAATTAAAATAGTGCAACCGTACCTTTAAAGTGAAAAACTCTATATTGCTATATGAGTCATTCAAGTGGAACTATTAATAAAAATATATGTAATAGTATAAAATATAATTAGTTCCTTTAAACTGATTTTTGTGATTTACTGACAAAGTAGTCCATATCCAACTCAAATACAATCCAATATGAAGATGATATAGGATTTTTGCATCATTAATTAAAGATAATTCCTTACCAAACTACCTAACTTACCATTAGACAAACTAAAGCGACAAATAAGCTACGGGTCATTCTTCCACAAGGACTAATACTAACTACCGACAAGGGTTAATTAATATAAGTTAGGCCCAAGAAAAAGTTGATCGTTGTCAATTTACCAACTAAAATAAAATAAGCATTTATACAGAAAATAGCTAACATATACGATTAACTACGACGAACTTAAGCTGAACAGATTAGGGGAAAGGGAACAAACACCAGCAAATGCATGTTTTAGGTAATCATCAAGGAAATGAAACTTAGAGGAAATATGAGTAAGCAACTAATTGAAGTGATATAGACTCTTAAAAAGTCCTAATCCCTCTTCCAAAGGTGCACAAAAACTATCTAAATCACACAATTATCTCACTTCCATGCATGTTCTCAAATATGAAACGAAGAGATCGATAAGAATAATGTCAATTTATAAAACCCTCACTCAACATCTCACTCTTAATCCTTAATCTTAATTAATCTTCTCTTTCAATTTGATTAAGGTATGAGCTAAAAAACATTTAAGAGGCCAAAAGAATGCAAGCAAATAATTATCATGATATTGATCAGTGAATAGTCCTAATTAAACGCCTAATCTCATACTCAAGCACCTAAAGCAATTATGGTTATTGGTTTTCACCTAAACCCTAACCAACAAACCACTCAGTACCAGATATGAAAAATTAAACATGGAAACCTTATTAAAAGAATGATACTAAATACTAATACATGATGACCCGCTCTTATGACCTACTAATAAAACATGCTTAACACTTTCTAATCTCAATTAACATTTAAACAACAATAAATCTTGATCAAAACCTGTGGGTTTTGGACTTACAACATAATAAGTTTACTTAACCTTGATTTGCATAACAGTATTAATTAGCTAATTTTCCAATACAATATGATAAACATTATAAGAATCAATGCTGACTAACTTAACTAATACTTTATCCATTCACAATACACAATACATAAATATTCTTGCTCCTTTTCCCTTCAGACTTTTCATACTAAACCTGCAAATACTAGGGAGCAAAGTACGAAACAAGCAAAATATCTAAATTAATTGGAAGAGTCAATAACTTAACTTCAATCCGTAAAAACGTTTTATTGCGAATCAATTTAGCACACGATAAATCAAAATTAGTAGTTATTTGGAAAACAAGTTACTTTAGTTTATTAGCATGTGGGCTTATATTAATTGGTAGTGTATTTAGCCTTGTATATTAGCCCCATGCATGTGATAATAATTATTATGGATGTATATATCAGTATAACCAAGCTTGCTTGATGGATGTAGTGGGGAACTCACCTTGTGACTGAAAGAGAATGATTTGTGCCTTCTATCATTATTGGAAGTAGAATATATACAACATACATTATAGTAATTGATGCCTATAAACAAGGGGTAGGGATATACACTTGCCTAACATAACAATATTTACAAAAATAGAAGGTATTAACATATATTCTATTACACCCCCTCAGTCGAAGCGGGAGGGGGACAAACACTGAGACTGTCCCTGAAATCTTCAAAGAGAATTTAAGGAAGACCTTTAGTGAATATGTCGGCAATTTGATGACGAGAAGGAACATGGAAAACACAACCTCGGCCACGCGCGACGTTCTCGCGAATAAAATGGATGTCCATCTCGATGTGTTTAGTGCGCTGATGTTGAACAGGATTACCAGAGAGATATATGACACTAACATTATCGCAATAAACTAAAGTAGCTTTCTTGATGGGACAATGAAGCTCAAGAAGTAGGTTGCGCAACTAACATGATTCTGAAACAACATTCACAACACCGCGATATTCAGCTTCAGCACTAGAGCGAGATAAGGTAGCTTGCCTCTTGGATGACCAAGTGAGTAAGTTGTCACCATGAAAAACACAATAGCCTAATATGGAGCAACGAGTATCGGGACAACTACCCCAATCGGCATCAGTGTATGAAACGAGGGTAGAGGAGGAAGAAGGGTATAGGTGAAGACCATGAGTCAATGTACCCTTTATATAGCGTATAATACGCTTCAAAGCATGCATGTGCATATCCAAAGGACTGTGCATAAAAAGACATATATGTTGCACAACATAAGAGATGTCAGGCCAAGTGAAAGTAAGGTATTGTAATGCACCGGCTAAACTCCGATAATGAGATGGATCATCATAAGGAGAGCTAGATGTAGCACTTAATTTGGGTTTAGTGTCTACCAGAGTGGGAGATGGCTTACAAGATGAAATACATGCACGCTCTATAATTTCTTTAGCATATTTATTTTGAGAGGGAAAGAGTCCATAATCATGACGGGTGACAGCAATGCCCAAAAAGTAACTCAAAGGGCCCAGATCTTTCATCGTAAATTCTGAACCAAGAAGAGCCATGATGGACTTACGAAGATCATCAGAAGAAGCTGTCAAAATAATGTCATTAACATATAAGAAAAGATAGGCCATATCAGTACCGTTACGGTAAATGAAGAGAGAGGTATCAGAGGTGCTGTGGCAAAATCCAATAGAGGACACATAATCTGCAAATCTTTTGTACCAGTCTCGTGCAGCTTGTTTGAGCCCATAGAGAGATTTTCGAAGAAGACAGATGTAGTCTGGATGCTGAGGATCACGAAAACCCATGGGTTGATGCATGTATACAGTTTTCTTGAGATCATGGTGAAGGATGGCATTTTTAACGTCGAGTTGATGAATCTACCAAGCTTTGGAGAGAGCAAGACTAAGGACAGTGCGAATAGTGGCGGGTTTGACAATTGGACTGAAAGTCTCTCCACAATCAATGCCAATCTGTTGGCCTGCACCATCACCTACAAGTCGAGCTTTGTGGCGCTCAAAATAACCGTCAGATTTTTCTTTATGCCTAAAAATCCACATGGAACAAATCACATTAACATCAGGTGGACGAGGAACTAAATCCCACGTCCTATTTTCAATGAGAGCATTATATTCGTCAGTCATGGCCAATTTCCAATTTGGATCATTAAGAGCAGACACATGATTACGGGGAAGGGGAGATTTTATGGTTTGAGTGATAAGACCATGTTGATATTTGGTGTTGGGCTTGGTAATGCCATGTTGGCTTCGAGTAATCGGTTTGCGAGGCAAAAGAATAGGTTGCTGAGTGAGTGGCGTAGCATGGGGTTTAGGCAAAGATGGGCCTAGCGTTGCTGTTGGGCCAGGAGAGGAACGGATTTCGGGTAGGGAGTTGTGGGCGAGGTATAAGGAGGAGCTGGGACGAAAGTATGATGAATGGGGGGAGGCCCACTAATGAAGAATGAGCAGCGTGTGAGAGAGCTGCTGAAGGGGATGTGTGTTGGGCCGAATGACTGGGCTCAGTGGCAGGTTTGGTGAGATGATGTATTAGGTAGGGAGAAAGACCATCATCCAAAAAATCATATGATGTAGAGGATGGTTTGTGAAGTTTGGAAAATGGAAATTTCGTTTCATCAAACAAAACATGACGGCTTATAATGATTTTGTTTGTTGGAGGACAAATCATAACATTTGTATTCATGATGATTGGAAAGGGTAGCCAAGGAACACATAAGGGGTGGAACGAGGTTGAAGTTTGTGAATAGTAGTGGAGGGAAAAAGTGGTAACACAAGCACCCAAAAACTCGAAGATGAGAGTAGGAGGGAGCTTTTTGGTAGAGTATGTGAGATTTGTAGGCGAGTAATTTGCGTGGAAGAATGTTAAGTAAATATGTAGCCATTTGTAGAGCATGATGCCAAAATAAGGATGGTAGAGAGGCATGAGCCAAGAGAGTACGAACTATATTATTGATGGCTCGTATTTTCGCTCAACTTGCCATTTTGAGATGAAGATATGGACAAGAAAATCGGAAAGAGATTGTACTTTGTTGACACAGTGTGAAGAGAGGCCCATTATTATATTCTTTTTCATTATCACATTGGACATTTTTAATTTCCTGTTCAAATTGAGTTTTGATGTAAGCATGAAGAGAAGTAAATATGGATGTAACTTGGATTTACCGCGGGTAAGGGAAAAGCCCATAGAAAATTAGAAAAATCATCCACAAAAAGCACATAATAACGATGGTATGAACAACTTAAAACTAGAGAAGTCCATACATCACTATGAAGAGTATCAAATGGCATACAAGTAGAATTATTAGATGCAACAAACGACAACTTCACATGTTTTCCAAGTGGACATGACTGACAAATTTTAGAAGAACTAGAATTAGTACAATCAATCAACTTATTTCGCTTAAGAGAATTTAATATGGGAGACCCCGGACGACCCAAGCGATCATGCCAAAGAGAGGATGGTAAAGCAGCAAAATGAGGAGATATGGTAGCTTTTGGAGAAGTGGTTAAAGTGATTGAAAAAAGCTCGCCTTGGCTTTCACATCTCATTAGAGCTACCCCCGTATGAAGATCCTTCACAAAAAACCCAAAAGGATCAAACTCCACGGAAACATTGTTATCAACAGTAAATTTACGGACATAAACCAATTTTTTAACAAGTTTGGGAGCATGTAATATATTATTGAGAGATAGAGGAGGGCGAGGTGGGGTCAAGTGTGTGCTGCCATAACCACTAATTGGAATAGAATGGCCATTCCAACAATTATACCACGAATGTTGCTCAAAGGAAAATTGGACGAGAGATTACCTTGAGTAGAGATCATATGAGAGGTAGCACCCGTGTCCATATACCAACTGGGATCCGGTGGAGGGAGAGTCATAGTGTGAAAAGCTGCATCAATATCGGTTGGGCAGGGAGTATCAGCTTGATAAGCCTGATGAGGACAAGGGCCCAGTATGCCTGTGGGGGGACGATCAGCGTTGTTGGGCCTGACCCAAGGATATAGGAGGGGTATGGACAAGGTGGAAGTGCCCAAGGGGAGGGGGAGTCCACATCCACTGTTGCCATGGAGCAACTTGAGTGGGTTGCCACTGCTGCTGTTGGGACCCAGAAGGATGGCCATTGCCAGTCTGCAACTGACCACCACTAGGACTGCCGCCGGAACGGCCACCCCCTGAATTTTTCTTGTTATGATGACAAGAATGAGAATTTTTAGGATTGCCACGGTGGGGTGGCTTGCTGTCAGAAGAGAAAAAGTTGTCATCAAACTCACGAGGGGAGGCAGTAAGAAGAGCGGAGTCATCGGTGGCGGCCTTTTTGGCAAGGCTAGCTTCCTCAAGAGTAAGCATGGAACGTGCTTGGTAAAATTGAGGAAGAGGTTTGGCTTGATGAATTAACGTGCCGACATTTTTGTAAGCGTCTGTGAAGCCCGAGCAAGTTGTAGAACCAATTGACTATTAGTGAAAGGAGGACCCACGTTTTCTAGTTGATCAAAGAGGAGTTTAAGACGCTGACAGTACGTAGACTTAGACATTAGGAAAATCACGCAGGAAGGTGTGAGAAAATTTATGCTCTAAAGTAACGGCACGGGAGTGCTCGTTATCTTGGAAAATGTCTCTCCGTCGAGTCCGATCCACGCATCAACGACCTTTGCTTCCAGTTCGATGATGGTGTGCAGGAGGTCATTGGAAATAGTGGAATAGATCCACTGTAAAATAGTGGCGTCGAGAGTAGACCACAATTCAAGATCCTCAGACGTCGATGATACCTTCTCCTTTCCTTTATCAGCGGCGGGAGGAATGATGTGATCAATGACACGATGAGAGTAGGCATGAATAATAAAGAGTTCAACCCAGTAAAGTAATGAACGTTCTCCATCTCAAGAGTGATGGGGATGTGGTTCTTAATGTTGGATACTGCCAACGCCGGGTGGAAAGTGGTTTTAGATTTAGGCATGGCAGCCTACGGGAGGGAGATGGCTGACGAATAGGAGGAGGGAGGAGATGAGGTCACACATCGGAAGAAGGGGATGAGTGAAACCTAAAACTACTGATACCATGAAAGAGAATGATCTATGCCTTCTATCATTACTGGAAGGAGAATATATACAACATACATTATACTAACTGATTCCTATAAACAAGGGGTAGGGATATACACTTGCCTAACATAACAATATTTACAAAAACAGAAGATATTAACATATATTCTAGGAAAAATTGACAACAGAGGTCTCAACTTTGGGTGATAATTTTTAAAAGGTTTGAACTATTGACTAACCTGTGTAGGTCCCAACTTTAGGGGGTCTTAACTTTTAGCGGGCCTTAGTGACTTGAAACTGGCTTAATAGGTCATCACTTGTAAAACTTGGGTTACACCAAAAGGGTTAATTGAGGGAGGGATGTAGGAACTAGGTGAGATTTTTAAAAAAAATCGTCAGTTTTAAGTCACCGAGGCCCGCTAAAAAGTTAAGACCCCCCTAAAGTTGGGACCTACACAGGTTAATCAATAGTTCAGACCTTTTGAAAATTATCACCCAAAGTTGAGACCTCTGTTGTCAATTTTTCCTATATTCTATTAGTGACTTTGAGGTCACAAGTTCGAACCCCGCTACGTACTTGTGCGTGCTTGGGAGTAGGGATTCCTTTATATCCCCCCTACTCTGAAACGTTGACCTGTGTAGTTGAGCCGACTGACCTGCGAGAGGTGTTGGTCCATTAGGGTCCTTCTTCTTACCAAGGGATTCCCTGGTGGAGCCCCTAGGAAAAATATATATATATCTGTGTCAGTATATGTAATACAAGCTGAGCGCATCACATCTCCTTTCTCGTTTCCATTATTGGGAGATTCGTCATAATCTCAGAGAAGTGAACCAGAAGACTAATTTAATAGCTAATGTAGGGCATCTCTTATCTTCATATTTGTGTATTGTTACTAGTGATCACTCTCATTTGTTTTCCATCCTTATCTCCAACATATTGGTTGTTGCAGTAATTAATAGTAATATATCAATTGGAACACCAAGTTCCTTTATTCCGGCAACAATGCCTCAGCCATATCTCCTTCCCCTCCTCATAATACGTTTTCTAATTTCAAATTATACGTCTTAATACTAGGCAAAAATCAACATAATCTTGGGTGTATTTCATCAAATTTCATCGTCAAATAAATAAGAAGTAAGAATAACTTATGAATTAAAATGAGTTTGAACCACTCACAAACTCAAAAGATGTTCTATCCAGAAATGAATATTAGTAAAATGATTAAATCAACAAGTTTTAATCCGTATACGTATATTTATACCACAAATAGTTACAGATAGTGATAAGGCTTGGTTAGAGGATATCAGTTCTGAATGATATAATGTATAATAGCTTTCGTTTTGTTGCCTGCCTTTGACTTTAGGAGTCTGACCTAGTTGGTTTGTTGACTTGTTCGGTCTTAGGAAAAGTTTAGGTTGTAAATGGTTTTTGATAGATAATACATTTACTAGGAAAAAAAAAATCAATATTAGCAATAAGGGTTTATTCACAAAGTCTTGGGGTATAATTATTACACTATAGCTTATGGTTTAACAATCCGTCCACACGTGCAAAATTAAAGTCACCATCTCCTCCCTCTTGCTCCACTTTCTGCGGTCTGATATTCCCTCCCTTCTCCCTTGGTCAAAAACTTAAACCACCACAAGACACAAGCACATTCAAAAAGATAATCAATGAAAGTTTTGTAAAAAAAATCAAAGTGAAAATGTTATAACGAACGCAATAAAGCAATGTAGAATTAAATAACGATCGACACAAGAATTAACGTGGTTCACTAACAATGTGTTAGCTACATCCACAGGCAGAGGATAGATTTTTTATTGTCCTATAGGAGAAAGAGCATAAAATACAGAATATGGAGGCAGGAGTAAATTTTAATTAAGGTTGATATAATACCCTTCTAAATAACCTAAACATAATTGGCCTAAACCCGAAACTAAAGGAAAACGAATCGACATCTCGATGTGATACAACCTTTTCTCTTTTAGTTGGGAAAGAACGGCGAATTCCATCCAAACCGTCCAATGAAGAATAAGAAGAGAGCAAAACGCATGCGGAACGGACACGGAAAAAAAGAAGTGTGGAAGAGAAGCAGCCGAGCTCATTCCCTTCGCTTCATGGGCCCAAAGCAGTGCAGTGTTTCCTGGCCAAATCACATAAACAATTTATTAAACTGCATACACCAAAATCTTCGGGGGCGTTGCCCGCACTTTCTCATCGGGTAGTCTCACCCTTGGACCCTCGTGCTTGGGTAATCCTCGTGTCATAAAATTCAAGGCATATTCAACAAAAAATTCTACCTTACGACTCTTTTTCTGAATCGTCGAATGTCCGTGACATGAAATTCAGAAATCTGAAGAAATTAGGGTTTGTGATTATGAGATCTCAGAGGTTGATGAGAGAGAAAGAGAGAGAGAGAGATTTGGCAGTTCTGAGATATTAATGGCGGATGCCTCGAGGTTCTTCGAGAAATTATCAATGGTGGATTTTTTTTTGGGGGGAATTATCAATGGGGATGTCTCAATTTTTTTCGAGGATTTATCAATGGCGGCGTCAAATCTGGAGCTATCAATGGCGAAGTCATTCAAGCATGTTGAGTCTCAAAGTGGTGCTGCTCTCCGCCATCACCGCTGTTTGATTTTATAGTGAAAGCTCTCATTGTTAAAGTGGAATTTCAAGGAGAGAGAAAGCTCTCATTGTTAATTGCTTTCGAGAGGAGAGATTTCACAAAGCATATGAAGTTCGAGCGAAATTGCTCGGAAGGAGATTTCTGAAATTAGAAGTTATGGTGGAAAGAGAGATAATTAAGGGTGAACATAGCTAACGGAGAACATGTAAGAGGAGAGAGAAGGAGGTATGAACATGTAAGAGGATCGAAAGAGAAGGAGGTCCGGTGAAAATGATAAACATCAATAGAAAAATCATAAACATTAAGAGAGAAATGATACAAATTTGTTTACAAATAACACAAGTTTGTGTAATAATGATAAGGTATATAAAGAGTTGAAAACTGATAATGAAATAGGGGAAAATAACATGAAACAACTCCAAAATGATACAAGCTTGCTAAAAAATAACATAGAAATCAGTAATAATTACATGAAAGAGTTTTACAAATGACATGAAACGTATTTTAAAAAACGACATGAGACAACTTCCAAAAGATATGAAATACGCCAATAATTATGACATGAAATAGTTTTACAATGACATTATTCCCTAATATTAATTCACACGCGTGAGATGTTTTTACCCAATAGATTAATATGAATTTTTCATAGTTACCTAACCATGGTCGTGGCAACAAATTTTGCGCGAGGGAAGCGCGTCTTCTCTATGCACATATGAATATGCTTGCTTTTTGGTGAAAGTTCACACTCATCAATATGAACAATGTGATAAAACAATAGAGCGTAATTATATATTTATGTATCTTGTAGTTGTTGGAAAGAGAAATTGTAATGAATTTGCAGGGTGCGGGGTCTCAAAAGTGTAGTGGAACCTTGGACTAATTGGGCTCAAAGATTCGGACATGACTCGCACTGTTGCACAAGTTCCATCTTTTTATACTATTTAGTATTTAGTAATCCAATTTGTGAATTAAGTATGACGTTTCTTCTCGACTTTTTGACGAGTAGACCTGGGAAGGGAGGAGATCATTCTTAATTGAGAAGGTCTTGATCTTTCTTTATTAAGAAAGTCATGTGTATGACTACCTTTTTTCCAAGTTTAAATAAAAATGTTGACTGAGCTTTTTTTAATAAATTTAAAAGCTAATAACTTTATGTCAATATGGGTGACTTTGAATGAGAAACTAGTTTTTTTTTGCCCGGGCGATGCCTCGGGTCAGTTACAATAAACTAATATGTTATTATTTTTAAACTTTATAATTTATTTTGCTACTTTACAAATTTTTTGTCCATTAAGAAATTGAAAAATTCACGTCACAACGTAATAAGTAAAGAAAAATTGAAAGGTTTGAGTTTGAAAACAATACCTTAAAAGGAATTGTGGTAAGAGAATATGACATCAATATTCTCTTGTAAGTTACGTAATAAGAGTGTTAGGGATGTATATACTTGTTAAGTCTTTTTAGTTAAGTATACTTATTGCAAGACTTTATCATATTTTATTTGAAACATTAGACAACAAATTCATAGTGTATTGATGGTTAGGCTCTAACTTTTCATTTCAAAGGTCACGTGTTCGATACCTTGCACTTACACATTTCTTTTTTTAAAGTGAGGGGTACACATAGACATAAAGCATTTGCATTAGAAAGTTGAGGAGAGTTCCACGTGGCACATAGGCTTTCTTTCGCACGCCTTTTAATATATTTGTATAGATTTATACTCCTAACAAATAAGAAAGGGTAAATTAAAGCATAGAGGGATGATATATTAAAAGTAATAAAAAAAAGCCCGATTAATACTATAAAAATGTTAACGGCTGACTTTACTTTTACATATAAATAATTGAAAAAAAAGAGTTAATTTTTGCTAAATACGTCATTCATTTTTTAATACTTGTAACGATAAAATAATGTGCATAAAGATGAAGGAGAGGAGAGACATAGAGAAAGATAAAAAAAAAAGAACATGCATCTGCTAGGTGAGAGAAAGAGAGAATATATTGCCAAAAAAAGTCAACGTTGCAAATAATAAAGAACTTCTAAAAAAGTGAAAATGCTGCAAGTACGATTGGAAGATTTTGATCTTTTTCTATCTCACTTTGATTATGTTGTTTTTTTTTTTTCCAGATTTTTAAAATTTAAACACGGGTTTTTTTTTTTTTTTTTGGTAAATAAGAATTTTATAGCTCAGAACATTAACAGTACAACCGGCAGCTACAAAGAAGCAGCGGTACCACTCAAAAGCATCAACTATACAACATTGAAACTAGCACACAGACAACTACTCATAGACTATACAACCATTGAATGTCTCTATCAACCATACGCCTGGGCAGTCTAGCCTTAATTCTATGTTGTAAAACATATTATTGTACGTTTTTAACAGTCATATCTATAGTATGTATACTTTGATTCCACAAAGCATTATTTCTCTCATGCCAAATTGTATAAGCATTTGCTAAGATGCTTGCAACAACCATCTGTTTCCTGAATTTACTCTCTTTATACCTCCTCTGATTCCATCCCAAAAGTTGATGCACATTACTAGTGACAGTTCTGATCCCTAGCCAACTTTTAATTCTGATCAGGCACTGTTTGCTGTAGTGGCAGCCAAAAAATAATTGTGAGTGATCCTCAGTCTCAGTTTCACAAAGTAAACATAGCTGACTATCACAAATTCCCAAGGCTGCTAGTTTATTCCTAGTTTTCAGCCTCTTCCTCATTACTAACCACCCAATAAACTATGTTTGGGGAGGTTATGAGCATCCAAAATGCATCTACACCAATCCAGCTTGTCTCCAGGATTCAAGATCTTTATATAGGTGTCAGCAGTACTGTATTGAGGTTTGTCAAACCAGTCATGACCACATATGGGTAAAATCATCTGCTTAGCTTTGCAAATATATTTTACCACCCAAATGCCACTCTGAGGAGCAGTGTAAGGCCCTGTTCTTTTGTACTTATTTTCAGCAAAAATAAGTAAAAATAAGTTCAGTTCAGCAAAAATAAGTTCAGTTCAGCAAAAATAAGTAAAAATAAGTTCACTTCAGCAAAAATAAGTAAAAATAAGTTCAGTTCAGCAAAAATAAGTTCAGTTCAGCAAAAATAAGTTCGGTATTACTATTAATGTTGTAATTATTATTTTTGTTTTCAATATTACTATTAATATTGTTATTATTATTAATATTATAATTATAATAACGATGAATTTGTAATTTTTTTTAATTTTTTAATTTTTTATTTTTGTAATTTTTTATTTTATTTTATTTTATTTTTTTATTTTATATTATTTTTTTATTTTAATATTTTAATATTTTTATTATTTATTATTTAGTAATTATTTATTATTATTATTATTATTATTATTATTTATTATTTATAATTTATTATTTATTATTTATTATTTATTATTTATTAATATTATTATTATTATTTATTATTTATTATTATTTTTTAATATTTATTATAATTATTATTTAATATTTATTATAATTATTATTATTTATTATTGATTATTTATTATTTATTATATATTATTTATTTATTATTTATCATTTATTATTTATTATTATAATAATAATTATTATTAATATTAATATTATTTATTATTTATTATTTATTATTTATTATTTATTATTTATTATTTATTATTTATTATTTATTATTTATTATCTATTATTTATTTTTTATTATTTATTATTTATTATTTATTATTATTTATTATTATTTATTATTATTTATTATTTATTATTATTAATATTATTATTATTTATTATTTATTATTTATTATTTATTATTTATTATTTATTATTTATTATTTATTATTTATTATTTATTATTTATTATTTATTATTTATTATTTATTATTTATTATTTATTATTTATTATTTATTATTATATATTATTTATTATATATTATTTATTATTTATTATTTATTATTTATTATTTATTATTTATTATTTATTATTTATTATTTATTATTTATTATTTATTATTTATTATTTATTATTTATTATTTATTATTTATTATTTATTATTTATTATTTATTATTTATTATTTATTATTTATTATTTATTATTTGTTATTTATTATTTATTATTTATTATTAATTATTTACTATTTATTATTTATTATTTATTTTTTATTATTTATTATTTATTATTTGTTATTATTATTTATTATTATTAATATTATTCTTTTTTATTATTTTTTATTTTTATTATTTATGATTATTTTATGATTATTTATGATTATTTATTATTATTATTATTTATTATTTATTATTATTATTTAGCAAAAATAAGTTCAATTCAGCAAAAATATGTTCAGTTCAGCAAAAATAAGTAAAAATAAGTTCAGTTAAGCAAAAATAAGTTCAGTTCAGCAAAAATAAAATAAGTTCAGTTCAGTTCAGCCAACATAAGTTCAAAAGAACAGGGCCTAAGACTTCCAATTATGATCCTTGATATATCTATCATGGATCCATTTCACCCATAGATTGCCAGCTTTCATTGCAACATCCCACACAAGCTTGCCAATTATAGCTATATTCCAGTGAACAATGGCTCTGAAACCCAGACCCCCATAATTCTTGGGTTTACAAACATCATCCCAACTCATATAGCCTGACTTATGGCTATTGCAAGTACTTGTCCATAAGAAAGCTCTACAAATAGAGTTAACTTGTTTTAAAATAGCTTTGGGAAGAAGGAAAATTTGAGACCAGTATACACTGATGCTCAACAATACTGAGGTCACTAGTTGCCTCCTTCCTGCATAAGAAATGTTCCTAGTGCTCCAGATTCTGATTTTAATGACCATTTTTTCAATCAATTTTTCACAATCAGCTGTAGATAATTTCTTTGTACTGATTGGAACACCCATATACCTAAAAGGTAGTTTGCCATGCTTAAAACCAGAACTGTCCCTTATCCTCACATTCTCCTGCTCTGTCAAACCACAACTATAAAAATCTGATTTTGTGGGACTTGCCTTCAACCCAGATGTAGCAGCAAACAATGTAATCCCTTGTAGCATCAAGTAAACAAACTTGAAATTTTAACAAGTTTATTTAGTTTACTTACATGTGCATTTTGTTACTTAATTTATTCAAAGAAACAAAACTCTAGAAATTGGTTGGATTTCACCAATGTGTTTATTAGATTTAACTACTCTTAGCTCTATTGTTGACACGTTTTCTTTATGATTATTCATGTGTTTGCGCCTCATCTAGGGTCTCCAGTTCCCTTGACAGCCCACACAGAGCACATAAAGATTTTTTTTGGCAACGGGGAAAATTTGCATTAAGCAAAGTCGGAAGTACAACCTAAAGCTAATACAACCAAACATAAAACAAAGCAAACTGAAACTAGAGGAACTTCATTTGCTCTTACATACTCTGAAACAAAAACAAACTATTACATATCCAGACTAACTAAGACTTAGCTCGAGCAATGGTAAATATGATTGGGTGAAATGTCTTGGTGAATAAGACCTGATATGACAAGGAACCTGTTGAAAGACACCATCCAGACGATCTTCAGAAATAGATTGCCGCAACTCAGCTAGTAGACCCCAATGTCTACTAGACGCTAAATCCCAGGGCCCTTCAAGAAAAACGTCTTCCTGGGATCCTACTGATTGAAGTAACAAAGAAGTCACGTCCATTGGTGACTTCTGACCCTGCTTCGAGGGTAACCAGAGTTGAGTCTCGTGAGACTGAAACTCAAAATGTACGGAGGTCGAAATTTGCCCCAAATTAAATTGGGGGACCTCCCACAAGATGCATTTTTTGAGTGTGATGACTCTGAAAGTCATCACATGAACCTGGGGCGAATTATAGGGAAGTAATTCACCCAAACTGTGGATCCGAAGATCGAAAACCTTGCAATCTCTAACCTAAAAGATCGAACCACAACAACATTAAAGTGACAACCTCCTCTCATCTTACCCAATACTTGAACTCCTACAGTTTGGATCTGAATAAACCTAAACTAAAGCTTAAACAAAGAGCATAAACAAGACAAACAAAACAAGCAAATACCCGAAACATAACACCACTACGTCAACAACACCGCATGACCTTCTGAAAAATGTATGTAGCCATCACGTACCAAACTTTGCTTCCTTAGTGAGCCAACCGAACTGACAACAACTAACACTAGCGGGGAACGAGAAAGGGAATTTAAATTCTAAAACTCAATACTAAAGTAGGGGAATGGGGAAGGAGAAACTAGAAACTAGCCACTTCAAATTCAAACCGGGGATCGGGGAAGGGGAACCTAGAAACTAAAACTACAAGTACCGAAATCAAGGGAACGGGGGAGAGGGCTAAACCTAGAACCTTGACGCACTACAACGGTCGGGGAGGGGAAGCGACAAGTACGAGATTGAATAAGCTACGAAAACAAACCTAGGTACCCTGGCATGGTTGACGCGACGCGAGGGAAGGGGAGGACCGACGCGACAACGAAGAAGGAGAGGCCGACATGACTTTAGGGAAGGGTGGGATGACGCGACTGCGGGGAGAGGGAAGGGATGACGTTACTGCGGGCCGGGGAATGGGGAGGGGAGACCAACGAGGACTACGAACGAGGCCAGGGGAGGGGAAAGGAGAACCGACGACTACAAACAAGTGGAGGGGAAGAGGAGGGGAAGGGGACAGATGACGATCACCAGGGAAGGGGGGAGAGGCGAGGAAGGGAACCACCAGGAGGGGGATTAACTGGGACGCGAGGGGGGAACGGGGAGGGGGATGACACGTAAGGATAATAGCATGTTATAATCGTCATTTTCTAAGTTATTTAAATATATAGGTTTCCATTTCTATATTTATTATAAACCAACCGTGGTGTGTTCTAAAGAAATATACCTTCAGACCTTTTTATCAAAATTCTCAGTTTAATCATCAAACCATACCGAATCCATTGTACATATAGTTAAAATTTCACCGATGTACGGAACAAAAATATCTTTCCGCTTAACACATGGTGGATCGAAATGAGATTTTTGCAGCCTACCATATAGTTGATTCAAAAAAAAAAAAATCTAGCTCACCATAAGATAGGTCGAAAATTCATTTTGGTCCACTATATTGAGAATTGATTTTTTTAGGACCATCATATGGGAGACCAAAATTATTTTTTCCGCTGAAAACATGTTTTTGCATTATAAGTTTCTTGCATTTTAAGTGTTTTAAATTTCTGCTTTAGATTTTCAATTGAAAAATAATAAGACCCTGTTCTTTTGGACTTATTTTCAGTTCAGTTATGTTTAGTTGAGTTCAGTTACTCTTTGCATTTCAGTTTCTCTTAATTCAGTTCAATTCATTTCATATTTTCTCAGTCTAAAAGAACGGGGCCTAAATCTATATGACATTTTCAAAATTGTTTACGATATCTTAGAAAATTTATCCAATATTATATTAAATTTATATCCTTGTTGCTGTCACGGTTGCATCACCTTTCAAGCTCCTTGATCCAGCCAAAGACAAGGCTTGATTCATAATTAACTCTCAATTTTTCTTCCCTTATACCAGCTCCTCCACATGCTAAGTGGTGGAGGAGGCTGTATTTAGTGGGTTAGGAAGATTTTGATAGCTCTCTAACCCAGATTATGTTGTTAAAAATAGTTTCAAATTTGTAAGAATTTTAATAGACTTCTTTGGTCTACTTTCTTGTGCGTTTTGTTACTGCCGCTACTCCAAAAAACAAATAAGTGGGTTGGTTTTGTTTTGGAGTTTAGTAGATTTATCTAATATTTTCCTTATAATTGATACAACATAGAGTGTTCTACCAAATGCAAACACGCTAGTAAGTATTTTGGAAAGTACTTCATTAGTTTGGAAAGTCTTCTTTGTGTTGTGAAACTTCTTGTGAATAATCGCGTGATTAGTAAAAAACATTTTTTAGCAAGGTTGTTGGCAAAAAGGGGTGAGAACATATAACAACTTGTTGATAGAGGTCTTTTTTTTTTTACTTTTTCTTTTTCCTGGTAGGGCATGTGTGACCAAGGAATAGTTAGTTAATTATTGAACATTTTTTTCTTCACCTAGCTACTACTTGGCTATAAAACAACAGATTTCTAATTTCTCAAGGAACTTGCAACAATAGAACACTTTAAGATTATTTATTCTTTTAGGATTATTGACATGAAAACTATTAATTTTTAATGTATATAATTTATAAATATATTTAAATAAAATAAAAAAGATTTTTTTAAAAAATAAAAATAAATTCCGGTCCAAGAGGTCCAGGACCGGACCGGACCGGAAAAATTCCGGTCCGGACTGACCGACTGGAATTTTTCCGGTCCGGTCCGGGCCCAGAAAATCCCGGATTCCGATCCACCGGTCCAGCCGGTTCCGGTCCGGTCCGGTCCTGAACCGGTGCACACCCCTAGCAACAACTCAACTTATAAAGGTAAGATTATATAGGAATATACAATATAGGATACTCTTCCAACTTATTAGCCATAACCCCTACAAAATAGGACATACAACGTAACCCATGTTCCTCAGCTTGAGAAACAAGACTCGACTAACAAAAAAAATCCGTGACTCCACCAAATCACACGTATGAGAGTTATGGATAAAACTAAAAAGCTAATTGACATATTTACAGATATTCACAAAGACTCCACAACACATTTGTTTGTTCCTTAGACTCAACTTGGTCTATATATATTAAAATTTTTACAATATCCTTCTTCGTAAAAGGCCACAGAAAGCGTGTAATGAGAACAAGTAATTTGTCTACATCAACATTACACGAAATGTTGACTTTACCACGTTATTTAGGTAGTTCCTTAATTTATGCAGTTTTAATTTAGGCAGTTAACTGTTTAATTCCAAAATTATATTTAATAAATTCTTTTCTTTATTTAGTGTATTTGGTATATAAGTATGATTTACGAAGTTATAGTAAAATTATATACATGACATTATACCTTTTAATACTACTATATGATTACTTATACAGTTATACTAGATTAAAAAACATGACATTATACGTTTTACTATATGATTACTTATACAGTTATACTAAAATAAAAAACAAGCTGTCAAAAAAAAAATTGATATTATACCTTTTACTATATGATTACTTATACAGTTATATTCAAATAAAATACATGACATTATACCTTTTAATATATGATTGTTTTCTGAAGGTGTGAATAACAGATTTAAACCTTTATACGAAATTGTGCTTCACAAATTATAATATATGAACTTTGACCTTATGGCATACGAAATATTAATTCATTAAAAAAAGAGTTTTTTGTCAAAATCAACCTTTTAAAAGTGTCATTTTGTGAGAAACAACCTTAGAATTTTTTTTTGTGAGAAACAACATTTAAATGCCATTTTCTTGTCAGATCAGACCCCTTGACCATTTTCCGACATTGACTTGATTTTTCCGGCGTTGACTTTTTTTTACCCCCTTCCCTATCTTTTTCCCTCCAATTTCTTACTTCAAACCATTCTCTCTCCTCTCTTTCACTTTCTTCCCAGGGCTGTATTTGTTGGAGTGCTTCAAATTATTAGCTGTTATTGTTTCCTATTTCTTAGTTAGTTAATTGACGTTAGTGGCTTAAACTTAGGAGTCAATTGTATTTGTTATTTAATTGATGAGAATTGTCAGTGGTAATGTTTGTTAGTAGGCCTTAATATTAGGAAGTAGTTGTGCTCAGTGTTAGCCTATTTAAACGATAGAATTTCTTTGTACTTGAGAATTCATTACGCAGCATTATTAAGAAGCATCAGTTTGTTATTTGCTAAGCTTTTTCTTATCCCTTTTTTCATTTCATCAGTATTTAGTGGGTTGGGAAGATTTTGATAGCTCTCGAACCCAGATTATGTTGTTAAAAATAGTTTCAGATTTGTAAGAAATTAATTGACTTGTTTGGTCTACTTTCTTGTGCGTTTTGTTACTGTACCTACTCCGAGAAAACAAAAAAGTGGGTTGGTTTTGTTCTGGAGTTTAGTAGATTTATCTAATATTTTCCTTATAATTGATACAACATATGGTGTTCTACCAAATAGAAACACGCTAGTAAGTATTTTGGAGAGTACTTCATTAGTCTGGAAAGTCTTCTTTGTGTTGAGAAACTTCTTGTGAATAATCGCGTGATTAGTAAAAAACATTTTTTAGCAAGGTTGTTGGCAAAAAAGGGTGAGAACATATAACATCTTGTTGATAGAGGTCTTTTTTTTTTACTTTTTTTTTTCCTGGTAGGGCATATGTGACCAAGGAATAGTTAGTTGATTATTGAACATTTTTTTCTTCACCTTGCTACTACTTGGCTATCAAAACAACCGATTTCTAATTTCTCAAGGAACTTGCAGCAATAGAGCACTTCAAGACACACAGGTACAGCACACTTAATTACAAGAAGTTTAACGTCTACGCTCTCTACCTATGAATTATGATAATCTCTTTATTCTAACTTTACTACACTTTATATTGCAGGGTAACATTCATATATCATTACTCAACTTTATTACAGTAATGGAGCAAAATGTGGCAAGACCTATGGAAGAGGCCGCAGGACAAGATCAAGTCCTACCTTCAGTGTCCATAGACGAGATGATTGAGCAGAGTATCGGATGCATTAACGCGACTCAGATCTTACAAGCCATCCTTACGTCGCTACCACCATTGTTTGACAGCCAGCAAACATACATCAGTATCTTTGCTCATGCTCAACCAACATGGCATTGCACAGGTAGTAATAGTAATAGCAACATCTCCTGCAGTTCCAATAATAATTCCAACATATGCCGCCTCTCCAAGAGCAACTGGGCTTGGGATTCACCCAACGTGCACACTTCGATCATCTCCGAGTGGAATCTCGAATGTGCTAGTCCGTTCATCACCGGCTTACCAACCACTTGCTACTTTGTAGGCTGCTTATTAGGTGGGTTGCTGTTAGCCACACTCGGCGATTCATCACTTGGGCGAAAGAATCTCCTCTGTATTTCATCCCTTGCAATGTCCCTTGCCGCACTTGCTTCTTCATTTGCTCCAAATCTTTGGGTGTATTCAGTGTTTCGTTTCCTGAGTGGGGCTGGTCGCGCTCCGCTTGCGATCTCTACGCTGGTTTTGCTGACAGAAAGAGTTGGCAAGCGATGGAGGTCACAGGTGGCTATGGTCGGATTCATACATTTCTCACTAGGAATATTTCTATTAACTGGTATTGCATATCTAACCAAGGATTCTTCTTGGAGAAACTTATATCTATGGACTTCTATTCCAGGAATTGTATGCTCACTATTGTGTTATTTCTTCGTGTTAGAGTCCCCCAGATGGTTGTTTATGCAAGGACTAACCAAGGAATCCATAGCCGTCCTAAGAAAACTAGGATCGAGTACTAGTCAAGTTTACTCGACTGTGATCATAAACAACATGGCTAATCTACAAGAGGGGACAAACGATACTAGTTCGTTTGAATCCCTCAAGATACTGATCAAAAAAAGATGGGCTGTCAAAAGATTATTAGCATCCATGTTTTTAGCTTTTGGCATAGGCCTTATGTACTTTGGCATGTTTTTAGGTGTTGGAAACTTAGGTTTCAATATCTATTTGACCTCAACATTCAGTGCATTATTGTCTCTGGTATCTTATCTGCTAACGTTCCTCTATTGGGTTCCAAGATGCAACAGAAGGATGTCATTGCTCGGCTTCTGCGTGATTAGTGGAGCAACAAGCATTGTATTTTCCGTATTAGGAAAACATAGTCATCAGGGGTTACTTATCACCCTGGAGGTGGTGTCTCTATTTTGCGCATGCATGGCGTACAATCTAGTATTGATGTATACAGTGGAGCTCTTTCCCACTTGTGTAAGAAACTCGGCCTCATCGCTCGTGAGGCAGGCGATGATCTTTGGCTCGGTTTTTGACCCGGTGTTGATTCTACTCGGGAGGCAAAACAAGATGTATAGCTATGGGGTTTTTGGAATTACAGTTCTTGTTTGTGGGTTTTTGGTTCTTTGTTTGCCTGAGACGAGAGGTAAGGTGCTGTGTGATACCATGGAAGAACAAGAACTTAGGGATAACAGTAGCATCTCTGTAATTTGATTTTACTTGAAATGTATTAATGGAACCAAATATAGTATATAATTCTGTATAATTTTTTTTGGCTTCACATCAGTTGTTATGATCATTTCATGAGATTGAAGAACGAAACATTTTCTAATGCAGTAAGTATTTTACCAAAAGTAATATATGGAATTGATAATTAGGACTCTCCTTTACCAGGTAGTATTTACTACGTTAGTACATTTTTTTTTCCAATTTACTTCTACACATTATACAGATGCACATTCTATATTTTGGTCATTTGATCAAAATATTTGAGAAACATGCAAAAAGATATGTTCATGAGTACATAGTTCTAAGTACTCATAGGAGCACCTTAAAATTTGTATATTAATTAGAATTTTTTCCCCAAATAATGCTAGCTTAAAAATATTTCCCATTTTACACCAAGTCTAAAATTAATTCCGGCAATACTATCCACGTAGGATAGGGGTAGAAGACAATTTAAGAAAAAAACAATAAAGCAAAACCGCTAATAACATTAACGGTTCATTTAGTGAAGCCGCTAGTGCTAATAGCGGTTCGCTAACCCAGTGAACCCCTCTCTCTCTCTCTACGCTTTCAAACACAACTCTCTCTCTTTCTCTGCTTTCCCAAAGACTAACTTATTTCATTCCAGTTTCTTGTTCACCCTACCCAATCCCCTTCAAATTCTCTACATACAATTTTTAATAAAATTCAATTCGTAAACACCCAAAATCAGACAAAATCTACAATCCAAACCTAGTTTTAAAACTTCATACACCATACCTGTTGAACTTTAGATTAAGCAAACCAACTAATTACTTGTAATTAATGCTATGGAAAGTAATGAAATCAAGAACAAATAAGAAAGCAATGAAAAGCACACCGATTTACGTGGGAAAACCCGAGCACTGGGAGAAAAAACCCACAAGCAACCACCTTTGATTAATGAAGAAAATGGATGAACAATACAAGCATTAATGGAGGTTTTAATGCTATTTTCTCTCTCCTCTTTCACTAAACCCTAGGTTGATCTCTCTTTGTGTGAATGATAACCTAAAACATGAAAGAGGGGGGTTTATATACTTTTAGGGAGTAAATACAAATCAAGGGCCAAGATTAAAATAGAGAATCGCAAAAATTCCCGTCAGATCTGGATTGCCCGGGCGAGCTCGAAGAAACGCCGCCCGGCCAGCCCCGCCCGCCGGCCAGCCGCCGCCCGCCCGGGCCCACGACCAGCCCGCCCGGGCCAAAGACAAGCCCGCCCGGTGCGGGCGAAAAGGCAACGTTCGCCTTCGAGGCGGAACCATTCCTCAGCAGCAGCCCGCCCGAGCCGGGTCCAGCCCCGCCCGGGCCTCCTGGCCCGCCCGAGCCCAAGCCGGCCCGCCCGGGCAGGCCGGGTCGAGGGGGTTTTGGGCTTCCCTTGCTCGCGTGCTGCTGGGCCTGACCTTGCTCCCTTTCTTTGAGCCCTTGAAATCCTCCATGGTTGAGTTGTTTGCACAAACTCCACAAATTAAGCCCAACAATCTCCCACTTGGAGATTTGGGCAAACCAAATTTGAAACCACCAATGAAACCCCATATGCAAACCATATACAAACCCAAAACATCATCATCCAAACCCATCATGACCATGCTCTCACCTAGATGTAAACCCGAGCATTTTCACCATGCTCCCACCTAGACTAAGCATCCCCGTGACATCACATCTTCACTACATCAAGGAAAAGACATTGAAGTTAACACCAACTCCAATACAAAGACATCAAAGTCTACTCCGACTTTGATTCTCAACAATACCATCTCCAATTCATTTTAACATCCCTACACAAACCTACACACCCTCCTAACTCGAAGGTCGGTTCATCTAAAAAAGGCATCACAACAAAATGAAGATTTCTCCCTCTTTAACCAAGAGTAATCAACTTCCTCTCCAACCAAGGAAGCAAATTGAGGTATAAACCAACCCCAACAAAACAATAATCACCTAAGCCAAAGAAGCTTCTCATTGTTCTAGAAACAACCTCACATTGCTCCCACTTGAACAAAACACCCTTTGCTCCACTTAGGATTCCCGGCACATCATGCTTGTGTGCCGCCCTTCACCTTGTGCGCTTACCGGTCAATTTGCCACCGGGATACCGCTTCACCGCGGTTCTCATCCCTTGGCCCACTATCGATAGATTCCCGACCAAACGACACCTTCCATGAAGTTCTCACCCCAATTCCGGGCTCCTTTCTTGTGCCCCCCATAGTGTAGAGTGTTCCATTTCTTGTCCCTCGAGCTATAACCATAGCTCCCTTGACAATCTTGCAAGAACCACCATCAAACACAACCTTGTGACCCGACTTGGCAAGTTGAGTCACCGATATCAAGCTTTTCTTCAACCTTGGGATGAACTTGACATCTTTCAACTCCAACAAGCCACCATGAGTGAGTTTCAAACTCACATCACCTTGCCCCATGACTTGCACTACCTTGCCATCCGCAAGATAGGCTTCTCCAAGCTTTCCGGATTTGAAATTCCGAAACAACTCCTTGCATGGTGAGGAATGGTGAGAAGAACCCGAATCCAAGACCCATGATCCCGAGCATCCCACCAACTCTTCCGGATCATCCATGCTTACCATCAAAACATCGGAATCGTACTCCGAAATCACGTTAGTTGATGCATCTTCTTCATCACTTTCTTGAACCTTCTTCTTCCCTTTCCCATTCCCTCTCTTTGGACAATCTCTCTTCAAGTGCCCTTCATCACCACACCCCCAACACACCACATGAGCTCCTCCATTCGATTTCCCATGCCATCTTGACTTCGATCTTCCATGACTTGCATTACCTCTTTGTTGATTCCTTCTCCCCCTACTTTCACTACTATAAGCACCACCCAATGATTCACCGGATTCTCTCTTTCGAATGCTCTCACTCAAAATCAAGTCTCTCACATCATCATACTTCAACTTCTCTTTGCCGGAGGAGTTGCTAATGGCGGTCACCATAGTTTCCCATGACAAGGGCAAAGAAGACAACAAAATCAATGCCTTCACTTCATCCTCAAACTTAATATCAACCGAAGACAATTGACCCAAAATCGAATTAATCTCATTGATGTGTTCGGCGGCCGAACTACCATCAACCATCTCCATGTCAAACAAACGGCGCATCAAGTATACTTTGTTAATAGCCGATGGTTTCTCATACATACTTGACAAGGTTTCCATCAAACCCGCCGTTGTTTTCGCATCCTTGACATTGAAAGCCACACTCCGGGCTAATGTCAATCTCACCACACCAAGAGCTTGTCGGTCAAGCACTTTCCATTCATCCTCCTTCATACCACTTGGCCTTTTGCCTTCAAGTGGTAGGAAGAGATTCTTTGGTACAAATAGTCCTCTATTTGCATCTTCCAAAAGCCAAAATCTTTCCCATCAAACCTCTCAAGTCTCACCTTTCCATCCTCCATTGTTGAATAACAACCCAAGTTCAAAAAAAACACAACTTTATATCCACAAAGCAAAAAACTTTGAACTCCAATCAACAAATAACTAGTTTTGCATACAAATCTAATTCAACTTTCCACCAAGTTAAAACCTTAGCTCTTGATACCAATTGTTGAACTTTAGATTAAGCAAACCAACTAATTACTTGTAATTAATGCTAAGCAACAAACAATGGAAAGTAATAAAATCAAGAACAAATAAGAAAGCAATGAAAAGCACACCGATTTACGTGGGAAAACCCGAGCACCGGGAGAAAAAACCCACAAGCAACCACCTTTGATTAATGAAGAAAATGGATGAACAATACAAGCATTAATGGAGGTTTTAATGCTATTTTCTCTCTCCTCTTTCACTAAACCCTAGGTTGATCTCTCTTTGTGTGAATGATAACCTAAAACATGAAAGAGGGGGGTTTATATACTTTTAGGGAGTAAATACAAATCAAGGGCCGAGATTAAAATAGAGAATCGCAAAAATTCCCGTCAGATCTGGATTGCCCGGGCGAGCTCGAAGAAACGCTCGCCCGGGCCAAGCCGCCCGCCCGGGCCCACGACCAGCCCGCCCGGGCCAAAGACAAGCCCGCCCGGTGCAGGCGAAGAGGCAACGTTCTGCCTTCGAGGCAGAACCATTCCTCAAGCAGCAGCCCGCCCGAGCTGGGTCCAGCCCGCCCGGGCCTCCTGGCCCGCCCGGGCAGCTGGGTCGAGGGGGGTTTTGGGCTTCCCTTGCTCGCGTGCTGCTGGGCCTGACCTTGCTCCCTTTCTTTGAGCCCTTGAAATCCTCCATGGTTGAGTTGTTTGCACAAACTCCACAAATTAAGCCCAACAATACCCACCAAAAGAAATTCAAAAACTGATGAAAAGTGCGGGTAAAATATCAAAATATCAAGAATTTGATAGATACTAAAAAGAAGAACATTGAATTCAAAGGTGCATATGAAATTAAAAAGAAAAAAGATGCATGAAGTAATGTCTGCTGAATGTTGAAATTATGTTTGCATGCAGTGCATTCTTGTGTTTGACGAGGATGAGGAGGCAACATTTGTTGAGCCATCTCTGCGTGGAAAGTGTGTATAGCAACATTTTGGATTTTCTCCTCCCTTTCTATTACTCAGTACCCACATGCAACTTCAATTTAGAATTCTCTCAAGTTCTCCATCATTGCATCAGTAGCAGCCGCCGTCATGTTCTCATCCATCTACTGTATACCAGAGTCCAGATTCTCCAGAAGTGATCGAGGTGTCCAAAATTTAGAATTTTTATTTTAATTAACAAAAGCATCCATTTAATTTGTTCAAAAAATGGGAAATATTTGCAGATTTTTGCTGTTATTATGCTTTTCATACTTAAACATTGCGAATTCCTTTATTAAAAAGAAGCAAAATCACACATTTCATAATTTTTTGGAAAATTATGTGTTTGGATTTGAGCAAAAGGGTAGTAAAAAGGTATCTGATTTTGCTGTAATCGATTTATTAAATGTATTATTTGTCTTTTTTGGGTGAAATTTCTGTTCTTGATCGGTGATGAAAGCTTCTGTCCTATTTTCATGTTTGGTTTCGTACTTGTCTTGTTCAGATTTTTTTTAATTTTCCTCTCGGTACAAAACCGCTACCCCGGGTAGCGGTGTGATTGCATAAACCGCTACTGCTAGTGCCGGTTTATAAGGAAACTTGAACCGTCACTCACATTAGCGGTTTCCAACTGAGGATTTAAAAAAATAAATTTTTGCACCACCCTATCCTACGTGGACAGTATTGCCGGAATTAATTTTAGACTTGGCGTAAAATAGGAATTAATTCTTAAGGTAGCAATATTTGGGGAAAAAATTCTAATTAATTAGGATTAAAAGTTTGCACATACAAAGCCGCTTAGCTCTCTAAAACTCTCTCCCCCCAAAGAAACACTAAGCACACTATAGTCGCTAGAGCGAGGCCCGCCGGTGACCGGCCTGAGCGCGCTGCTCACCCGGTCGCCGGCGAGCCTGCTCCACCACCGTAGCACCGCTTTCGTCGACGGCGAGCGGTTTTTATTTAATTCGTCCTTAGTTTTTTTTTAGTGTGTTTGTCGCCTCTTAGTTTGAGGTCTTCCGGTTCCCAGCGACAAAGAAGGAAGATAGAGCTTAGTAGAGTGTTCATCGTCTTTCAGCTCCTCCTAGTTGTTGTTTCATTTCCCGGGTTCTTTTTTTGGAGTATCGTCAGGTCACCGCGTCGGAATACGTTTCATTCCACCGGGCGAGAAGAGCGAGGATTATTGATCGGGTTATCGCCGGTTGCGGTGGCGGACGACGGTAAGGCTTTCCACATCGAAATCAGTGGAGGATTAGGTGTCGAAGTCCTTTGTGGCTCCTGGCTCGAGTTCCAGGCGGTTGTTAAGGTATAAAGTGTTGTATATTGGTGGTTGATTTGTGAACTTGTCTGCAAACGTAGTTTAATCGAGTGTCCTTAATTAGTTGTTAAGTTATGAATAATGTTTTTTCTTTCTTAATATGTTTGGTAATTCTGGGATTAGTTGGAGGAAGTTGTTTATTTCGAGTTATTGAAGCTGTTCTTCATGGTTGGTTATGGCAATTGCAAGGTACTTGTCAGTTGGTTAGGGCCTTAGGGGATGGTGGTTGTTATTTGCAAAAGTAGAATATGTAGATTTGTTGGAGTCTTTGAGGAGGGAAAAAGTGAATCAAGAGCATGCTATAGGTTATAGTAGAATTTCCATTTCCATCTCTAGAATTAGATCTTACAAAGATACTAGTGTGGACTACCCTGATTTTGAGTGCAAAGAATTATCAATACGGAGGGTGAATAGGGGAAATGGTTCTAATGCAAGAGGTCAAAATGGTACTAGCTTAGAACCAGGGAAAATGGAAGAGGATCGTGGGGAACCAGTGTGTAGGGATCCCCCGGTTGTTTATTCTAAAGTTTGTGAGTGTAGGAGAGGAGAGGAAAAGTTTTCATGGTTGGGACACCGAAGTGTTTTTTCCGATTTAAAAAAGTGGAGGTGCGTTCGAGAGCTAAAAGTGTTTAGCTCTCTTTTTAGCTTGGCATTGATCTTAACGATCTTTGCCTTGAAAAAATCAAATCTAAAGGCGGCACCCCAATATCTGATGGTTTTCAGCTCGTCAACTCAATTGAGGTTCTCCTATCCAGCAGAGAAACTCGAAAAACTCTCTTATGAGAGAATTGAGTCACCAAGGAACGTGACTCTTACGAGAATCATGAGCCAAGAATTCCAGGTGACAGGAGGTCACTGGAATTGTTCATGCGGTGAGATACAAATCTTACCATTGGATGATAGTTGCCCGAATCGTGAACGAAATTCGCTCCTTCCACCACTTCCATCAGGTATGAAATGCCCTTTTAATGCAGGTTGCCCTTCTCTGGAAAGTTACATTGTCATCTTTTCATTCGCCGTGGACACACCATTCTGGACATATCCATCCGAGTTATGTTACAATCATTGAACAGTGAAGACTTCGATATCAAGCGACTCTTTACCAGACTTATTTGTTGGTCTTACTTTATATGGTTTGTAAGAGCTAATAAAGCTCCATCTAGTGTGTTAAATTATGTTTGTCGTTTGTATAACATGGTTCTAGTTTGTGTTTCGAACTTTTAATTAATGCAATTTTTCTCGATGTCAAAAAAAAAGAAAAAAAAAGTTTGCACATACATGGACGGTTTGAAGTTTGTTGTTTACTTAAAAACACTACAAGAGGAGGGTTTGAATTCTTGTGTGATGGACTGATGGTTATGCATACTCATTTTGGAATATAAAAATATATGAAAGGAACGACACAAGGGAACACAAGGGATTTTATGAGGAAACTCTCCTAGCTAGGCCCAATAAGGAAAAAAAACGTCAACCTCGAGGGATTTTAAAATCAACTTTACTAGAATAAGCCAAGCACCTAAGTGCAACCATTCTATTAGTGTGAAGGGTCAACACTTGAGTTTCTCAACAAACTTAAGTTCCCAAATAATATTTCCCTTAACAATTGTTCTACTCTTGACTTCACTCTAAGTATATTTTCTCACTTTCTCTGTTGTTTTCACTCAAAGCTCATACTTAATGCATCTCGCTCAAAACTCTTAACCCTAAAAATGATTCACATTGATGAATATACATGACTGGAATTTGGAATGATTACTTGTAAAAAAAAAAAGGAATAATATAATTTTTATATGAGCTAAAATATTGACACCTTTAAGATGGAACACTGTTAAACACTTCGATTACATTTCCACTTGGTCAGACACACCATTAGAACAAGTGCAACAACTCTACTTATAAAGCAAGGTAAGATAGTTATATACTACCTCCGTTCAGGCCCGTTTTCGATATTTTGGAGACCCTGGGGCGAACTAAAATATATGGGCCCTCCCTAATTTCAACTACTACTCTCGACATATATTGATATAAAGATATTAACGGTCAAAATTTTACTAAAAATGACTTCTTTTCAATAGCTCATGAAATCTGGATTCATTTAAGCTTACATTTTTTATAAGATACCCACTGGATTGATGGTTATCTTTTTATGACATGTCTTACTAAAATAAATCATACCTTGCTTCTTTAATTTATCACGTCATTGACTTAAAATATGTGTAAGTGCTTTGGCCTTTTGGATTACTTCTTTAATATTTTTCTGGGTTTGAATTGTGAGAAAAGAAAAGGCAATAACATAACCCTTCCCTTTTTTAACAGTTCCACTTTTACATTCACTTTTACAAATGCACTTCTTTATTAACATCTAATATCTTTAACTATCTTACTTTATCTATTCGTATAATTTTTTATGTAAAATAGAATATTTTGAAATTAATATACATTAAGATAAATCTAAAAACATTTGTTCTTATATATTAGTAACTTTATAGTAGAAATGGGGTAAAAATGAACAATGTAAACGTAAAAAATGAACAACTATATTAAGTCGAGGGCGTATAAAATAGCAAAAGGGACATAGTTACTTTATATGAGAAGGAAAGAAAACCCACCTACAAAAGATTAGGTAGCTATTTTAAAATCATTGAAAACAAAAGAAAATCAAGAACTAAAAATAGGAAGTTGAAGCTATTTCATAATCATTGAAAACAAAAGAAAACCAAAAAAAAAGAATATAGAAAGTTGAAAAAATTAAATAACGTCTAAGGTGGGATCCGAACCTAAGATGCGTGGAGAGATGCAGTGGAGTGATAAATCATTATGACATTCACTAAACCAATGAGCCAACTCTATATTTTCATAAATTCAACGCGTGCAAACTTATTTTATCCTCAAACAGTAGATTGTAAATTCGCAATATGGGGCTTTTTTCCCTGGGCCCTGGGCAGACGCTCCTCCTGCCCAGGCTCAGGGACTGGCCTGCCTCCGTTTCACAATACATATACCGTTTGCTTTTTCACGCACTCCAATGCTCTTCTTTCGACATTAATATCTTTAATTGTGTATAGGTAAAAATTATAAAAAGTTGATATTTGAAATCCTTGCATTGAGACGAATTTAACAAGACCCCACTCGACTATATTTTTTCTTACATAATTTTGAGAGAAAGATTGTCAAAGTTGGTTGATAAATAGTGCTCATATGAGAAATGGTGCATGTATTGTGAAACGGAGGAAGTATATAGGATATTCTTCCAACTTATTAGCCATGAACCCTACAAAATAGGACATACAACCCATGTTCCTCTGCTTGAGAAACAAGACTTAACTAACAGAAAAATTCCGTGACACCACCAAATCAGACGTGTATGAGAGTTATGGATAAAACTAAAAAGCTAATTGACATATATATTTACAGGTATTCACAAAGACTCCACAACACATTTATTTGTTCCTTGTACTGTACTTGGTCTATATAATTTCTCTATTTTTGTTTAGTTGCAACAATTTTTATTTATAGGTGTTTTTATTTAGTTACAATATTTCCTTTCTTGGTAAAAGTTTTGGGGTAATTTGACCCTTGTATATTCACTTTACCTACCCCACATGCAAAAAGTATGGGCAATTAGGTCAAATCTCACAATCTCTTCTTTCCTTAATATTTGTGTAAAGAGGCATTTATTGCAACTAAATAAAAACAGAGGTAGTATATAGAAGCGAGTTTCGTAAATAGTGCCAAGGGAACGGTTTCTTTTAGAGGAATGTTTCAAGTTTTATGTTATGGTTCCCTTGTTCCTTACCATTATCTTCACTCGATTACTTGATTCTTACAAAGAATATAATTCACATAATGTAAACATATATGTTATATACAAAAAAGGGGCTAAATACAACATATTACATTTAGTAAAACCTAACTATGGTTAATATTACCTTTTCATAATATAACAAAGATAACTAACTCACTTGTGCTGTATGGAGAGAACAAATCAAGTGTGTTGTATGCAGAGAGCAAATCGAGTGGAAATAATTCTCAATTAGCTTCGTAACGGCAGAGCAAGCAACTTAATAAAATTTGAAAATGCAAGCTATAGCTAGTGCCTATTGTATAATACCGCATAGGATATCTAATCACAAATAGACACTTGTTTAGTATGAAGGAAATTTAGTACGAAGGTCAAATCACAATTGAGTATTTCATATTATCTCTTTATTAAAACTAGATATTCATAACAGAAATTTTATCCTTTATGCTAATTATCTATAAGTTAAATTTGATAATATAATTCCACTCACCCTAAACACTTTTTCTTCTTAGCTTCCGATCTTTTATTATAATCGGGGCTTCGATTATGTAGATCGCTTTAATAAACAATAATAATAATAGTTCGGTGAGCACTCAATTGTATAATTTCAAATTTATTTTTATCATAAATGACCCCCGCCCCTATGAGGGGTCATATATCGAGATGACCCCTAGGTTAGTCTTTTTTTTACCTTTTTACTATATTTAGCCAATTTTTTTCTGTTGTATATAGCATACCTCAATGTAAACTAAGCTCTTTCTCCAAGCATCATTACTTGAGAGTATCTTCACTTCAATCTTGGACTCAAGTCTCTTCACTTCAACCCTTGATTTATGTGCTCTCTTGCTCATTACATAATGATGCTTTGCACATATAATAAACTAAATACATATTGTAAGATATAATTAGTTTTTCCTTTATTACTTTGCCATCATTTCAACACTAAGGGTCAAGAAAGTTAAATTATCCTGAACTTTTTTACAAAAAAATAAATTCCAAAGATGTTAAATTAAAATAATATTAAAAGGAGTAATTTAGATTTTACATTTTGTTTTTAACCATATTATGTGACCCGTCTGATCACAAATTAACTAAGCATAAGACTCATGGTCATGAGGCTTGAATCCCATGAATCTAAACAAATTAATTAAATTTCTTCATAAACAATATATATTGTGGGATATGGTAAAGTAAAACTAGTAGAGAGAGCAACTATTGGGATTATTCTTACTATATATATGCTTTTGTGCTTTAGTATTTATTGTCTTGGGCTTATCTTGTGTAATTAGTATGTTTACTAGTACAACCCATTATTGTAAATTGTAGGTTGTATGTAAAGCTAAACCTAACGTAATACTACTAAAGAGATCATTTACTTCTCTACATGGTATCGGCCGATGGCTAAGGCACAATTCTTAGTTTCACCCCATGGCTGGTGACGACGCTCCGCAAAGGGGTGGTGGTAAAATTGATTCGACAAACCCTTATCATCTCGGTTCTAGTGATGGTCCCGGTAATATCATCACAACTATTGTTTTTTGTGGCAATAATTATGAAGAGTGGTCACGATCCGTTCGACTTTCTCTCATGGCACGGTGTAAGTATGAGTTTATTGATGGTTCAATCGAGAAGCCGACCGACTCGAAGAAGATGGTTGCTTGGAGGTGCGTTCAAGCCATGATTGTTCAATGGATATTAAATAAAACCGATGTCTCGTTGAAAAAGACGATACCGTATTTTGAAGAGGTGAAACCCTTGTGGGATGTGTTGCGGCGCCGGTTCAATGTTGGCAATGGCCCGAGAAAACAACAAATCAAGATGGCTTTGGCAGAGTGCAAGCAACCAAGGACGATGTCCGTGGCCGATTATTTTGGTATGTTACAACCCTTGTGGGATGAACTTGCCACATACAATCCTTTGCCACAATGTAAGTGTGGTAAGTGTACTTGCAATCTCGGCGAAGCATTCCAAGCACGAGTAGATGAAGATCGATTCCATGATTTCTTATATGGAATCAATGAGGAACTATATAGTAATGTACGTACTAACTTACTTTCACAAGACCCACTGTCCACTCTTGATCGTGCATACCAAACCATGCTTCAACAAGAGCGTTATCGTGCATCTGCTAGTTTCAAGGCTGATCGTGATGATGTAATGACATTGGCCGTGAAGTCTCAGTCCTCCATTAGAGGTGGACGTCGTATGGATGCGCGAGATAAGTCAAGTTTGATTTGTTCTTATTGTGGTTGCCAATGGCATGATGAAGCTAATTGTTTTTCAAAGCATGGGTACCCTAAAGGGTGGGAACATAGACCACGTGGTAGGGGAAGAAGTGCTGGTGGTGGTCGTAGGACTAGTGGCGGGACAGCAGCGTCACAATCACAATCAGGTGTTGTTGGTCGAGGTAGAAGTGCCGAAGTTCGCGCGACGATGGCTGGAAACATGTCTGGCGGTGGAGAGGTTGCAACAACTTCTTCTGGTTCCATTAGTGAGGCAGCTTTACCGGGTTTAACAACAAAGACAATTGCAAAAATTAATAGACATGTTTGGTAATGCATCTCGTGAACACTACCGAAAATCGTCTAAGTGGTGAGTCATCTTACACCCCGTGGATTATTGACACGGGAGCTTCAAATCATGTGACTGGAAATTTGAGTTTGTTGAGTCATGTCACAGATATGGTAGAATGTCCTGTTGGTCTACCAGATGGTAAGAAGACATCGTCTTCGAAGTATGGTAGTGTGAACTTGGCGCCAGGCTTAGTACTAAAAAATGTTTTATATGTACCCAAGCTAAATTGCAATTTAATTTCTGTGACCCATCTTTCAGATGATTTAAATTGTGTTGTCCATTTCACCAAAATTTTTTGTGTTATACAGGACCGACACTTGAGGACCCTGATTGGAGTAGGTGAACGGCGAGACGGACTCTATTATTTTCATGATATTCCCAAGATTCATGCTCTAAGTGTGATGGTGCAAATAATCCGGGTTGTGGCACAAGAGGTTGGGGCATCCCTCCGACAAAGTAGTTCGGTCTCTCCCTTTTATTAATAGTTCCAAGTATTGTTTTAAATAAAGCTTGTGGTGTGTGCCACCAAGCTAAACATACTAGAGATAAATTTCCAATTAGTGATAGTAAAGCAGATTATCGTTTTCAAATAATAGATTGTGATCTTTGGGGACCCTATCATGTGCCTTCTTCTTGTGGGGAAAAATATTTTTTAACTCTTGTGGATGATTTTTCTACAGCTGTGTGGGTGATCCTTTTGATTGACAAGACTGAAGTGTTTCAGATGTTTAATACTTTTTTTGCTATGATCGAGAGACAATTTAGTGCTAGAGTGCAAATTGTTCGTAGTGATCATAATGGCACCGAATTCAATTGTATGAAGGATTATTTTGCGAACATGGTATTATTTTCCAAACTTCTTGTGTTGGAACACCCCAACAAAATGGCAAGGTTGAGAGGAAACACCGTCATATTTTAAATGTAGCTAGAGCCTTGAGGTTTGAGGGTAATTTACCTATCCAATTTTGGGGTGAATGTGCCTTGGCTGCTAGTCATTTGCTTAACCGTACTCCGACTCCTTTGCTTGATAATAAAACTTCGTATGAAATCTTATATGGTATCCCACCCTCTTTTCATGAATTGCGTGTTTTTGGATGCTTCGTGTTATGCCTATAACCAAAAGGCTAAGCGGGATAAATTTGAAAGTCGGAGTAGGCGGTGTATCTTTGTAGGATATCCTCATGGTAAGAAAGGGTGGAAATTATATGACTTGGATACGGGTGATTATTTTGTTTCTCGAGATGTTAAATTTTATGAAAATGAGTATCCATATGCTTTTGTGACTAATGAAGCCCACACTAATACAACAAATGTGGTCGCACCCTCTTTTGGGAGTCTTGATTATGATTTTTTATATGAATATATTGGTGATAGTGGAATTGGTGCTCATGATGTTGATAATGGTATTGTGCCTAATAATGAAAATGCTACTACTGATTTTGTTGGTCAACATACCAATGACAGTAGTGCATTTCGTGAAATTAATGGTGCTAGTGAGGAAGTGGCGCAAGGTAGTGTTGGTGAAGTAATGGTGTCGAATGCCGACATTAATCGTGTTAGTGAGGAAGTGGCGCAAGGTAGTGTTGTTGAATGTAGTACCCAAGTGGTTGATGCTGAAGAAAAGGGCGAGGCAAGCGTAAGAAATTTCCATCATCAAAATTGCGTGACTGTGTTACTCATACATTGCGAAAATTGAGTCCATCTCCCACCCAAATTCCATCTACTCGGATCATTCCTCGGGTATGTCATTTCCTATAGCACATTTTGTGAATTGTGATAGATTTTCTATGGGCCACTTGCATCTATAACAAGCGGTACCGAACCTCAATCCTTCAAAGACGCCATGAAGGACCCAGGTTGGCGTGAAGCAATGCAAAAAGAAATCCAGGCCTTAGAGGCTAATGGTACTTGGAGTATGGAGCCTCTTCCTCCTGGGAAATGTGCACTTGGTAGTCGATGGGTCTACAAAGTGAAGTACAATTATGATGGAAGTGTAGAGCGTCTTAAACCCCGATTGGTGGTGTTTGGTAATCATCGTTGCGGGGTTGGATTATACGTATACATTTGCTCCGGTGGCGAAGATGACTACTGTTCGTGCTTTTTTAGCCGTTGCTGCAGCAAAAAACTCGGAGTTACATCAAATGGATGTTCACAATGCTTTTCTGCATGGAGACTTGGTTGAAGAAGTATACATAAAATTACCTCCGGGATTCAATGGTGCTAAACCTGATCAGGTATGTCGACTGCGAAAATCATTTTATGGTCTAAAACAAGCACCACGTTGTTGGTTTGCAAAGTTGTCCAATTCTTTGAAAAAGTATGGTTTTCAAAGAGTCCTACTCGAGACTATTCTTTATTTACTCTACATCGGGGTATGGTAAAAATTAATGTCCTTGTGTATGTTGATGATCCGATTATTTCTAGGAATGATTTTGTTTGCTCTTTTCGCGCTTTTAAGAAATATTTGAGCACCTGTTTTCATATGAAGGATCTTGGAGTATTAAAATATTTTTTGGGAGTTGAGATAGCTCGTAATCAAGAGGGTATTTACCTTTGTCCACGAAAATATACTCTTGATATTATTTTAGAGACAGGGTTTACTTGGTTCCAAACCTGCAAGTTTTCCAATGGAACAAAATCATTAGTTAGCATGTTCAACGAGTCCTTTGTTGCAGGACGTGGAACAATATCGGAGGTTAGTAGGTAGGCTTATCTATTTGTCGTTCACACGACCTGATTTAGCCTATTCAGTGCATATCTTGTCTCAGTTTTTGCATGAACCCGTCGTGATCATTGGGATGCTGCTTTACGAGTGGTGTGTTACTTGAAGAGATGTCCGGGTCAGGGTATTCTTCTTCGTTCTGATTGCAATTTCACTCTTTCTGGTTGGTGTGACTCGGATTGGGCTAGTTGTCCCCTTACTCGACGATCTCTATCTGGTTGGTTGGTCTTTTTGGGTCGTTCCCCTATTTCCCGGAAGACCAAAAAGCGTGTGATCAGTCACGTTCTTCGACCGAAGCCGAGTATCGCTCTATGGCAGCCACTACATGTGAACTAAAGTGGTTGAAGGGTTTATTGGTTAGTCTTGGTATACAACATCCTCGGGCTATGCCTTTGTATTGTGATAGTCAATCAGCGTTATATCTTGCTCAAAATCTAGTGTTTCATGAACGTACGAAGCATATTGAGGTGGATTGTCATTTTTTGCGAGATGCTATTAAGGATGGTACTATCAGTCCCTCACATGTGCCTACGACTAGGCAATTGGCGGATATCTTTACTAAAACTCTCGGAAAAAGCCAGTTTGATTTTCTTCTACGCAAGTTGGGTATTTGTGATCTTCATACTCCAACTCGAGGGGGAGTATTGGGATTATTCTTACTATATATATGCTTTTGTGCTTTAGTATTTATTGTCTTGGGCTTATCTTGTGTAATTAGTATGTTTACTAGTACAACCCATTATTGTAAATTGTAGGTTGTATATAAAGCTAAACCTAGCGTAATACTACTAAAGAGATCATTTACTTCTCTAAAGAACAAAAAAATGTAAACCAATCTCTTCAATGTTTAGAAAAGAAAAATTACAAATTGGTAACAGGGTAAGGACTTAGAGAGTTTTGCCCAATCTCAAAGATGTATTTTAGGGGCACTCTAGCAAAATAACAAATATTTATATACAATATATATAAACTATAGAATACATCATTTATAAATTAATATAGAACATTCTGGTATCAAGAACTAGGTTTTAGGGTGTTCATAGAAAGTTTGATTTTTTTTTTTATCATGTCAACGATGAAATTTGATATTGAGAAGTTTGATAGGCAAGTGAATTTTGGCATATGGCAATTTCAGATGAAAGCGATCTTAGTTCAAGGTGGTTGTCACAAGGCTCTTAACAGTGTGTCCAAAAAGCCATTGGCTATTTTTGTGGAGAGTGGGAAGATATGGATTTGAAGGTTTTATCTATGACGATTCAACTGTCTCTCTAATAAAGTTTTGAGAGGAGTTGCTAAGGAGACTACTACAACAAGTTTGTGGTTAAAGTTGGAGTCACTTTATACGACTAAAAGTGTCACCAACCATCTATTACTGATCAAAAGTAGATTCAAGATATTCGCATAGAAGAAGTAAACCGCTCGAGTATCATTTAGATGAGTTATTTTCTATAATTTTGGATTTGCAAAATATCGATGTTAAGATCAATAATGAGGATATGGCTGAGGATATGGCTATTAGGTTGTTATGTTCTTTATCACCTTCTTATAAGCATTATATAGAGACCCTATTATATGGTAGGGATGATTTGAGTTTTGATTATGTTAGGGATGCCTTAACGCCGAGAGATTTAATTGACTATAAGTCAATTGTTAAATCTAGTAGTCCATCTCAATCTGATGCTTTGGTGGTTAGTGGTGTTAAGAATATTAACAAATGGAAAGTTTGTAATTATTGTTGCGTAAAAGGGCATATTAGAACTGAGTGTTGGAAGTTAAAAAAATAATGCTGGTAAATTAGATGATGGGAAGTCCTCCTCTACAAACTTCGTTGACACTGATTTTGATGCTGATGATGCACTTTAGAATTACAAAATTTCCGGTTGCGGTTTCTACGATCTCTTTATGACGGATGCCTTTGAGATTGTTGGTCAATCGAGAAATCGTGTTAATAATTTTTTTTTTTGGAGTCTAAGTTAGATTGCTTTTTTAATGATATTGCAATCTTGGATATTGCATTAGAATATTGTTTCTAGTTATGCTATTTCTTATCTCAATTTTGTAATTTTATAATTTGTTAAAGTACAATTGCAATATAGAAATTTTTGATGTAATCTTAAATTTCTAGAATTGTTTATATCTTGGTTTTTTGAGATAATGAAGAAGTGTTTGAAGAGAGTTGGGCCTATTCGGGCAATGCATGCTTGAGCGTTGTGGCATTATGCTCTCAATCTAGGCCATGTTGATGGTTCAAGTAGAATTATGTGTTCGTCAAAGCACTGATAAGTGACATTTATGTCACTTTTAGGGTAGGTTTTAGATTATATTTGTAATTTATTTTCATCTATTTTAACTTTTATTTCTTACTTTTTCGTTTTTGTAGCTTAATTTATTTATTTAGTTAATTTTGTTAGTTTTTAGCTCTTAATTTCGTAATTTGTTTATTTCCTTTATTTTAGTAATTTTATAGATAGATTCACTTAAATTTCGTATTTAGTTTTCTATTTTTATTTCCTTTTAGCTTTTCATTTTTATTTTTTATATGTCGTTCCTCCAATTGTATTATGGTTTTGCTTGTAGGTGTGGGTTTTGGAGTTGCAAGTTTCAAAGATGGAGTTAGTTTTGGAGTTATAATGCAACTATGCAAGAGCTTATCATTCACCACACATTATCATCTATCCTACACCACACTTTCTCCTTAACCAACACCACATCACACAACATCCTCCACCCATTCCTTAAGCAACCACCCTCTTCTCTAACCCACAACACCAGCACCACCTCCACCGCAGTACCCGGCGTGATTCTTTCCCAAAGAAAGAGGGGAGCGGGCTCGTCACGTACCGACTCTTCCCTAGTCGCTATACGTGGCCTACTTGCTTCACAGTCCCGTCGAAAGGCAAGTCAAAGCACCCGACTGCTTGGCTTGGCTAGCTTGGCTAAGCTAAGTGTGCTACGAAAATGGCTAAGTATGGAAGATGGCTAGAGAGAGAATTTATAAGAATGCTCTTATAATGCTTCGAGAGAGAATACAATGTTGGATGATATGTACAAATGAATGGGGATGCCTATTTATAGGCCTCCATCCCGCCTTTCTCTAAATTCTAGAATATTCCGCACCTCCTCAATTGGAGGGTTCTACACACATGTTGTCCTAGAATAATCTAGACATTCTACAACACATATGTACAACAAGGAAAACTCTAGATACATTCTAGAAGTCCCTAGCCTAGAAGCTTACCTCCAAAGAGCATGCTAGGCCCTTCTAGAAGCTTCCATGTACTCCCGAAATATGGCCGTGCACCATCACCCGATTCCGGGCCTCAAATCCAAAATCTGGCTCGACCACTATCTTTATTAGCCTAAAATGTGGCGGAACCCCAAATTTGAGCCCATTTGGAGCTCGTTTGGCCCACCGGATGCCTTGTGCCATTTTGCCCCTCGTCGGGCCATCGCCCAGCGCCCAGCCCACACTGCTTGCCCATCGATGCTTTTGGGGCGACAAATGCCATCCGTGACATTCTCCCCCACCCAAATTCTTGACGACCTCGTCAAGATCGACCTTCGGGCAAGTCCCGTCTGCCCGCGTCTCGTGCTTGTTGCCTTTTCCCCTTTGCTAGCACTTGACGTTTGTTGCATGTGGCTTTCATGCTTCGCCTTGTTGCTCGTCCCACGGAGCTTCTTTCGATGCCTAACCCTCGGCATCGAGGTTTTGATCCGTCCCTGGACCGATCTTGGACGCTTATCCCTTAGCGCCCATGTTGCCTTCAAGGAAGAGATCTTCATGCCCGTTTCCTTGCCTTTTGCGAGATGGATGTCACACTCGCTCCCCTTGCTTGTGATGGTTAACACACCATAGCCCATTTTTATCGGCATGACCGAGTCCAGGAACTCCATGCCCAAAGACTATGGACTCGTCATCCATGTCGACTACCAAGAAGTCGACTTTTCCTCTTCACTTCCCCAAGCGGACAGGAACATTCCACGCTCTCCCAAACACTGGCGTGGCTCCCGAGTTGATGGCCTTCATCTCGCCATCTACCTTGGTGAACTTCACACCTAGGTTCTTGGCTTCCCGCAGTGCAAGAAAATTGTGCGTCGCCCCCGTGTCGACAAGCACCCTAGTGTGAACCTCGTTCACCGACCCATTTACGACCATCAAGCTGTCTTCTTGCTTGATGCTCGTCCCTTGCGTTGTCGTGGATGCCTCCCTCTTCGGCTCCTCTTCCACGACTTCCGACGTATTGAGGAGTCGTACATTGGCGAGCTTGGCTTCTTCGCCCAAGCGCATCGCCCCCATCGATGCTTCCGTCTTCGACTCCTCACCCAAAGTTGCGATGATAGCGCTCAACTTTTGTCGCTTAGGGCATACACGAGCCATATGCGGTCCATCGCAAAGAAAACATTTAAGTGGCTTGTGTTGCTTACCTCCATCGCGACTGTCCCCTTTGGACTGGGCCTTGTCCTTGCTGCTATCCGCGTACTTGGCCCTCGGTTGAAGTGATGCTTCCTCCTCCTCGGGGTCGTCCTCTTCGACCCTTTTGCCCTTGTCTCGTCTCGAATCCCTCGGAATCTCGATCAAGGACTCTGCCACGGCTATGGCTTCTGCAAGACTCTTGACTCCACGTCTCCGTAACTCTTGCTCAGCCCACCTCTGCAAACCGTCCATGAAGAAAATGAGGCGAGTCTTTTCCTCCATATCGGGGATCTCGAGCATGAGCGACGAGTACTGGCTAATGTAGTTCCGAATTGCCCCCGTTTGCCTTAGTCCTCGTAGCTTCTTCATTGCAAGCTCCTCGGCATTCTCGGGGTAGAACTGCCGCTTCAAGTCCCTCTTGAACTCGTCCCACGTCGCAATGCTGCACAACCCCTTCTTGATGTCTTCTTGTCGCCTCCTCCACCAATGAACGGTGTCGTTCGATAAATACATTGTTGCCGTACAGATTTTGGAAGCATCGTCTTCCACGTGCATGGCCTCGAAATATCTCTCGACGCTCCATAGAAAATTGTCGAGAGCTTTCGGGTCACGCTTACCCTCGTACCTTGGCGGCTCTGGGACCTTCATCCTAGGTCCTTCCCGCATCGTGACTCCCCCGGCCACGGCCGCCTTGCAAAGCGTCATGTCTGCTTTGCACGAGTTCAGGTCCCCCCGGACCGAATCAAGTTGCTCCTTCATGGCTTGGAGCTGCCCCATGATGGTTCCCTTGAGTTGCGCCAACTCTGCCCGAATTGAGTCAGCCACCTCGTTCTCGAGGAGTTGGGCAACCTCCCAGGCTTCCGTTGCCGTTGCACCAACTCCCAGTTCGAGCACTTGAACATGGCTATCTATCCCGTCGATACCTTGTTCAAGCGTCGACATACCCGATTTGAGCTCCGCAACTCCTTGCTCGGCAACCCCCATCCTGTCGACAAGGTCCCCCATTGCGAGCTCAACCTTTGCAAGATGACCATCGAGCTCCGAGGTCGTTTGCTTCTTCTTCCGTAGGGTCTCATCGACGACCCCTAATGCACCAACACTGTCCTTCAGTTGCGATGCCATCACTCCGACCCACACTAATGCTTCGTCCACACAACAGCACCAATGCCTCACCCAACTTCAACGACAACGCCCCAACGGTCGTCGCTGCTCTGATACCACTTGTCACATACTGACTCTTCCCTAGTCACTATACGTGGCCTACTTGCTTCACGGTCCCGTCGGAAGGCAAGTCAAAGCACCCGATCGCTTGGCTTGGCTAGCTTGGCTAAGCTAAGTGTGCTACGAAAATGGCTAAGCATGGAAGATGGCTAGAGAGAGAATTTATAAGAATGCTCTTATAATGCTTGAGAGAGAATACAATGTTGGATGATATGTACAAATGAATGGGGATGCCTATTTATAGGCCTCCATCCCTCCTTTCCCTAAATTCTAGAATATTCCGCACCTCCTCAATTGGAGGATTCTACACACATGTTATCCTAGAATAATCTAGACATTCTACAACACATATGTACAGCAAGGAAAACTCTAGATACATTCTAGAAGTCCCTAGCCTAGAAGCTTACTTCCAAAGAGCATGCTAGGCCCCTCTAGAAGCTTCCATGTACTCCCGAAATATGGTCGTGAACCATCACCTGATTCTGGGCCTCAAATCCAAAATCTGGCTCAACCATTATCTTTATTAGCCCAAATTTGAGCCCATTTGGAGCTCGTTTGGCCCACCAGATGCCTTGTGCCATTTTTGCCCCTCGTCGGGCCATCGCCCAGCGCCCAGCCCACGCTGCTTGCCCAGCGATGCTTTTGGGGCGACGAATGCCATCCGTGATAGGGCGCTCCGTTCGAACTTGCAACAAAACAGAATGTTAGGCAGAATGTATGAGCGACCTAAGAGCTACCTAAGAGCGGCCGCTCAAAGAAAAACGTGCTTCAAATACTCATTTAATAAATCGACGGTTATGATTCACTGAAGCAAATCCGTGGCCAAACTTAAACAACAAAAAAAATTGGATTGAAAAAGAAAAGATCAATGGTGAAGATGAATTTGCACCGTCTATGAACGGTGATGATGCGCTGGAAATCAGATGGATGATGATGATGATGGGACGTTGATGGTGAGGATGCAGCAAACTCAGCGCAGCAGAGAAATAGAACTGATGGGTTTTTGGAGGATTTTGTGTTGTTTTGTTTTTCATTTTTTTTTCTTTTTTTCTTCTTTTCTCCCTTGTTTGCTCACTTGCTACACTTCACGTGTCCCCCATTTTTATTTCTTTTTCTTTTCCTTTTTATTTTCCCCCTTTTTACTTTTTTTTTAGTTTACTTTTCTTTTTCCCTTTTTTCTTTACCTCCCTTTACCTATTTCTATTTTCTATTCCTTTTTTCTTTTTCTCTTTTATTTTTAGGAGTAGTATAAATACCCTTAACCAAGAAAAGTTTTTATTAGTCAAGTTTTATTTTATTCACCACTCTTACTTTTATAATAGTTTCAAGGAGATTTAGCCTCCATAGATTAGTTTAGGGAGAAAACACTCAAAGAGAGGTTGAAGATTGTAGATTAAAGGGTGACACTTGTATTGGAACTTTCAACCATTAATCAACTAGTCTTCTTTGCACGCGATGCGTGCGTGGATTATTTTGGCGGTTATCATTAAATTTCATTTAAGTGTAATTTTGAAGAATGTAATTTACAATCATTATCAGTTCTAATTGAATATCGTTTGGTGTATATAAAAAATACAAAAATTACTTGATGAAGAAGTTGTTTTCTTGGTATTTTTATTACTTGTTAATGGATGTTGGTATTGTTATTGCATTTCAAAGTTTAGGTAAAATTAAAATCTTTGTCTTTGATTTTGTAATTGATTTGAAAACTGCTTTAGTTATTTTAATTTGTTATTCAATCATAAATTTTTTCTTTCACTACACATATTTTTATGAAAGTTTATTTTAGCTATTTTGAACTTCTTTTGATATACATATTTTAAATTAGGAAGGACTATGATTGAGGAAAATTTCAAAATCTTAATAGGTAAGTATTTTTATTGGATGAAGGGTTAAAAAGTCTTTTCAAAAGGGGATACCATAGCTCCCCCCCATGGCTTATATAATAGAGATGAGCATTTTTTATTCTATCTCCTCTTTTATTGCTTTATTTTAATTGTTTTTCTTAGATTAGTTGTTCATGATTAGTTTGATTATTTGTGGTTTATTTTGTTTATTTTATTGTTAGATTAATGTTTAGTATTATGTTATTAGTTGTTAATTTCTCTAAATTTCTCCTTTTTGTGTTTATGGAGGAGTTAGTGAGTTAGGAATTGGGTGAAAACCCAACCATGTTAGTGAGTTAGGGTTTGGGTGAAAACCCAACCATGATTGAATTGGGTGTTGGAATATGAAATTAAGGGGTTTGATTGGGCTTATTAATTGATTAATAGCATGATTATTATTTGCTTGCATTCTAGTTGGCCACTTGGATATTTGTTTTATTGATACCTTAATCAAATTGAGATAGGAGATTAACGTTGACATTTATGCTATTATCTTGCTTAATTACTCATCAGAGTGAGATTTGAGTGAGGGTTTTATAAATTGACATTGTGCTTATCCCTTGGTTGCATGTTTGAGACCATGAGAGTGGCTTAATTATGTGACCTAGGTAGTTTATGCACCCTTGAGAGAGGGCTTAAAGCTAGTTAAGAGTAAATAACCTCAATTAGTTGCTTGGTTTTTTTCCCTCCATGTTTCACCCTTCTAATTGCCTAAATTATGATTGGTTGGTGTCGATCTCTTTCCCTAATCCTATTTGTTCTTTGGTAGTTAGTTTAGTTCAATAGACTTTAGTTGGTAGTTGACACCTTCCGACTCTTTTTCGGCCTAGCTTGTTGATTTATTAACACATTTCGATGTTCCTTAGTCCTTGTGAAAGAATGACCATTGCTTGCCACTTTACTTAGGTTAGTGGTCTAGTTAGGTTTAGTTTGACTTTAGGAGATTGGCAATGACCAAAATATGATATGTCAAGCATCGGTTCACAAGTTAGAGAAGTTTCCGTTTTGATTGCCTAAAGGTAGTAGGCATGTGGTATTTTAATTTGTTTAAGGTGGAGGATTCACATTAGTTATTTTTGGGTGATCAATTCATGGTATTTGTTTTTGGTTTCATGGATTTCAAGTCAAGGTGGAGAATTGTAAGTGTTCTCTTTGAAATCGACGAAGAAGAAGATTTGGAATCACCCGAGCGGGTTGTTTAGTAGAACGGGCGGTCCAATTATCTTCCACGCTCATTTGCCTCATTGTTGGTGTTTTGCCCGGGTGGGCATGAACAGTGATTTCAATTTCGTGATTTTTGTAATTTTTCCGTTTATGAGATATTTTCTAAATTAATTGACTGCTATTGCTCATATTAATTTAGGATTTTCTTGAGATTATTAGGGTTCTATATGTCCTATAAAAGGACCTGATTGTGTGATTAAAACCTCTAAGCCTTTTATAAGACTTCTTATAATCCTCTAAGTTTCTCCATTGAAGAATAAAGAAAAGCTCCCGAATACCCCACCTGTGGACTAAGTCACATTGACCAAACCACATAAATCCTTGTGTCTTTTGTTCATATTCTTTTTTGCTTTCCCACTTATATTTTATTGTTGCCTGTTGTTCCGCATTAAATCAAACATAACACTGTCCTCATACTTAACACATTCATTTGTAATTTGATGCATGACTCAATATATATACTACCTCTGTTTCTATTTAATCTACACGGTTTGCTTTGGGGTATAACTAAGGAAAAGGTGAAAAAAGTAGGAGAGAGAGGAGAGGAATTATGAAAAGTGGGGAGTTAGAGATAAATATGGGGTAGGTGGAGGGTTTTAAGTGGGTTAATTTATTTGGCAAGGGACCACATAGGGGTACAAAAGTGGAGAATATTGATTGAACATTTTACCTTATTATATAGATAAAGTAACATTATAACTATTAAAAAGGGACGGACCAAAAAGGAAAGTGCGTAAATTAAAACGGAGCAGAGGTAGTATATAAGTACAACATTTGGGTTTAAATACACAACAATTATAATACAATAAAACATTTGTAAATTAATATATGCAACATTTATTGATTCGTGAAAGATAATTCAATTTATTTAAGATATTGACACTGATAATATATGCGTTTTCGTGCATAACGGTTCAAGATCAAGTATTTCTCGGACTTATAGGAGAAAGAAAATTGAATGGAGGTGAGTTTGGTTCACCACCTCAGAGGCAGGACGCCCTCGCTCTTGCGGGCAGGGAGGATGGGGATATTTTGGCAGTGTCGTGCATTCTCAACAGAAAACAATAATCATGATAACAGCTAATGACAGGCGCTATTTGCCAGCTAGCTAGTACAGAGTATGATCTAATTCTGCAACATCTGATTCTGCCATATCTGATTCGTGATTTTCTCGTTAGCCAATATAGATCACATTTCTTCCTCCCATTATTCATTATAGATGCGAGCCTTATTCCTCCATATACATCAGACCAATTTCATACAATTAGGCACCAATTCGAAAGTTATACACGCAATGTATAATACATCCGAAAGAAACACACATAAAGTCATAACTTATACTTCATCCGTTCCATAATAAGTGAAACACTTATTATTTTAGAACGTTTCAAAATAAATGAAACATACCTTAAATGGAAAAAAGAAAGTGACAAAATGACAAGAGTACCCATCACAAACTTGTGTGGTTTGCTTTTCTTTCTCCTCCTTTTGATAATGAAAAGGATATTTTATGACTTTTTGGCTTTTGAAAGTGATGTTTATTAAATCATGTGCCCAATCCCTATGTTTCACTTATTGTGGAACGGAGGAAATACGAGATAACTACTTTTGACCTCCCAAAACGACGCCTGCTCAATACAAGTGCAAACAAATAGTTTTCAAAGCAAAAAGTGGTACGTGTAATCTATATATTTCTCTCCCTCCTTGGTTCCTTGTAAGTACTTAAATAATTGTCATATTATCGTAAAGAAAAGTTTATCCCACCAGACCTACTCAACTCATGAGATTTGGATCGCTCCACTAACTATTTTTCTTTCACATCCTTTATGTATAATCATGTGATGTATTGTCTTCCAATAACTCTCTTATCTTACTTTATCATTTTATTGAGAATGGAATCAAATAAAGGAGTTAATTCAAGTTTTGAAATGGAAAGAGAATAATAGACATTACCACAAACAGATAAATTTTGTTACTTGCAAAAGGAAGGGAAGATAACAAGCTAGGAAAGTCCATTATCACCAATAAATGACAATAGATTAATGAGGGGTTGGACCAAACAAGAAATAAAGGGAATAGGTATATAAATCTGTTTCTTAGAGCCCAAAAATGTTGAACCACACATGTTCGTAATATGCATGTTCAAACCTAATTGGACAATTAATCTCCCTCTTCACATTTAGTTCATTACCTCACTAAACTTTGATGTGCAGCGTAACGTCCATCATTACTAAACTTTACAATAAATATGGCAAAGCTTGTGGAAGAAGCCGCAGGACAAAATCCAGTCCCAGGCCACCTTCAATGTCCATAGAGGATATGATTGAGCAAGAGTATCGGACGCATTAACGCGACTCAAATCTTACAAGCCATCCTTACGGCGCTAACAACACGTTTGAGAGTCAGCAAACATACATCGGTATCTATGCTCATGCTCAACCAACTTGGCATTGCACATGTAGTAATAGCAACATCTCATGCGTACTTCCAATAATAACTCTATATGTCGCCTCTCCAAGAGCGAATGGGCTTGGGATTCTCCCAACGTGCACAATTCGATCATATTCGAGTGGGATCTAGAATGTGCCAGTTCCTTCATCAACGCGTTCCCAACTACTTGCTTCTTTGTAGGCTGCTCATTAGGTGGCTTGGTGCTAGCCACACTAGGTGATTCATCACTTGGGCGAAAGAATCTCCTATGCATTTCATTCTTTGCTATGTCCCTTTCCGCACTTGCTTCTTCATTTTCTCCAAATTTTTGGGTGTATTCACTATTGCGTTTCCTATGTGGGATTGGTTGTGCTCCGCTTACCATTGCTTCAATAATTTTGCAGACAGAAATAACTTGCAAACGATGGCGATCACAACTAATTATGATTGGGTTTATCAATATATCACTGGGAATATTCACATTAACTGGTATTGCATATCTAACCAAGGCTTCTTCCTGGAGAACTTTATATCTATGGACTTCCATTCCAGGAATTATATGCTTAGTAGTATGTTATTACTTCCTCTTAGAGTCTCCGAGATGGTTGTTAATGCAAGGACGAACCCAAGATTCAGGGTCGTCCCTGAGCCTGGGCAGGAGGGGCGTCCACCCAGGGCCTAGGGAAGGAGGGGGGCCAATGTAAAAAGAAAAATCAATTTGAGAAAAATTTATAAACAACAATTTATTTCAATTGTTCCTACTTTGATGACAGTTCATGTCATCAATTAATCAAAGACTCATTGGCTTCTCCCCTAATTACTCCAATTTCCATATTTCCAAGAAGATTTCAATTTGAGGGGGAAAAAATCAAATAAAGAACATTTAACTCCTTACACTAATATGAAGGTGTTATGACAGATGTGAGAAGAACAAATATTGAATGCAAAACAAAGAATAATCACACACAGATTTAACGTGGTTCACCAACGGAGTGTTGGCTAAATCCACGGGTAGAGAGAGAATAATATTATTGATGAGAAGGATAACAAGAAATACAGAGGTGATTAATGACTTAATCGTCTATCAAATAAACTAGGTTTAAAACCTATTTATAAGTAAATCCGAAAAACGCGTCCCCGCGTCAAATTGCACACCGCCCGATCGGGTCAGGAGGAATCCGCCCGATCGGGCGATATTTGCCAAAACAGAAGTCGTCTCGGGCCCGATCGAGCGGCTATCGCCCGAGTCGTAATTCCGCTACGATGCCCGATCGGGCGAACACGCCCGATGCCATCGGGCGCTCCACTTCTCGAGCTGCTGCTGATACGTTGACCCCGCCCTGGCCGGGCGAGCTCGCCCGATCCGGCTCTGGGGAGCCGACAAACGCCCCTTCTGACCAGATTCAAGGCACAAATTCTACAAATCTCCACCTTGACTTGAATCTTCTCACAATGAACCAGATAACCAGATAACAGACGCATTGAACACAATGCCCAGATTCTCCCCGCAACCAGATTTGCCCCGAAAGACAACCAGACCAGATTTCTCCCTTAAGGACACCAGATTATCCCCTAGAGGCCCCAGACTTGCCCCAAAGGGCAATTACCAATCACGAACATTGAGCAAGTTTAAACAATGTTGAAACTTACTATGTGGAACAGGTTTAGTGAACATATCGCCAGGATTATCAGCACTACCTACTTTCTTCACCTTAACCCTCTTCTCACTCCTCGAAAAATGATATCTCACATCAATGTGCTTAGTCCTTTCATGATGGACTTAATCCTTGGCTAAGCATATTGCACTCAAACTGTCATAATACACAATGGCCTGATCGTGATGAAAACCAAGATCACTAACTAGCCCCTTTAACCATATTCCCTCTTTAGCAACTGCTGTCAATGCCATGTACTCTGCTTCAGTAGTAGACAAAGTAATTGTAGCCTACAAAGTTGCCTTCCAACTAACAATAGAGCCACTGATGTCTTGTTTATTACTTTACTTTTTGATAGTTTTTAATTGGTTTTATAGTTGTTTTTGAGTTAGTTTAGGCTAGTTTGTTAGCTATTTCCTTAATTTAGGCAATTTTCCTTCTTGTATGCACTTTCTTGGGCGATTTTTTTTCATTTCAGGACTTAGGAGCACGCTTGGAGGACACTTGCATAACCCCGAATATTAATATCGAAGAGGAAGGAAAAGGAAGCATCAAGGAAGCAAAACCGAGTTCCGGGGGCAAATATAAGAAGTTTTGGAAGAGTTTGCGCACAAGGGTCAACTTCAAATGGCCATAACTTTCAGCACACAAAATATTATTGAGCGATTCAAGTTGGAAATGAAATTTTGGTACAATATCTTTCCAACAAGTGGTCACAAGCTGAATTCCGATGAAAAACGAGTGAGATATGGCCGTTTGAAAATGAACTGACGAAACTGAAAACTGACCCAAGCGCTCGGGTCAAATGACCCGCCCGGGTCAATATGCGGAGAACACATATTTCAGTCCTGATCAGTTGACAGGCTCGGGTCAGGTGACCCGAGGGCTCGGGTCAGGCCACCCGAGTGCTCGGGTCATCCAACCCGTCCGGGTCGGGTCATTTTTCCTAACCTTTTTTGCGACTTTCTTTGTTTTAATGCGGGGTTGTTTTGTAATTTTCTGTTTTATTTCTTATGACTATATAAGAGGGACTCCTCTTATTTTAACTTAGGCTAATTTACATTATTTTTGAATAAAGGGAGATTTGAAATTCTTAGAGCCCTAGGAGAGAGAAAATCTCATTTCTAGAGAGAGAAGTGAGAGAAACTTGTTGAAAGCTTGGAATTTGAAGAATCTAAGAAGGAAAATTGAAGATTTGGAGGCTCCTTGCAACTTTAATGATAATTTCTTACTCTCTCTCATATTTTATTGCTTTATTCTCTTATTTTCATGTCATTTTCACTCTATTTACTTGTTCATCCTAGATTATTGTTTTAGTTCATGTTAATAGTTGTTAATGTCTTTTAGTTTATAATTTATCTTGATTTGTGAGTAGCTATTTCTTTGAGAAGGGTTTGAAGCCATTAATGAGTTCATGAACCTCTAAATCCAACATTGGGTTTTGACTTGGGATAATTTTGGTTAATTGATTTGGTATTTTCATGAATGTTTGTGTGATTGGCCATCATAGGAGCATAATTTAGGTACCCTTAGTGAAGGATCGAGAGATGAAGTTAAGGGGTTGCCTCAAATCGATTATTAGGCTTGAAGGACCATGAGAATAGGGACTACCCGGCGTAGGGGAGTTAGTTTGCTTGTTTAAGTTCATCATGTTTATGGATATGCTTGCTTGAATACCTTAGCCATGAGAATAGGTCTTCAATAAGAGACTAGGCCAATCTAGCTAGCTCGAGAGAGTGGTTAGAGCATCAATGGATGAACAATTCCCCTCAATTGATCCCCATTGTTGATTCCCATTGTTATTGCTTGGTTTGTGAATGAGTTGATTGGTGGATACCCCTTCCCAAAGTCATTTTTCTTATTGTCTTTTCATCTATAAATCTTCAAAAACATAGACTTTGCTTAGCTTATCATAAATCGATACTTATTGGTGCTTCCCTTAGTCCTTGTGGATTCGACCCTTTACTTGCCCTATATTGGGTAGTTTAGGTATCTTTGACGTGTTTACAACGAGCGCGTCAAATTTTGGCGCCGTTGCCGGGGACTTCGGCTTGCATTGATTCGTGTTGATTATGTAAGTCTAGGCTATTTGTGAATATTCTTTTCCTTTTTTTTTTCTTTCTTTTTGTTTTGAAAAAAAAAATGGCAAATACTTCTTTTCCTCAATATGAAAATGAGTCTTTTTGGGTTTACTTTGAGAGACTTGGGGAATTTATAAAGTTTCATGGCTATGATATTGAGGAATCTTGTGAGATTACTTATTAGGGACTAAATGAGCATACTAGAGGAGTTGTTGAAAATATGTTTAACGGTGATTTTCGAGCGACATCTTCGAATGAAGCTTGGAATTTTTTTTGTGGTTAGCTAGGAACACTTATGATTCCGACTTTTATGCAAATTGTCATGATTCCTCTAATATGTGCATGAATTTCAATGATGTGTCACATGTCCCCAATATTGATTCTCATATGATTGATTGTGGTCTCTCCCCCAAAATTGATTTTCAAGGTTCCTTGCATTCCGAATCATCGAAATCCAATTTGGAGCTTACTCTTGAGCGATATCTTAACGGGGCAAATTCTAGTGCCAATTATGAGCCTCTTCCTAAAGTTGACTCGAAACCCATTGAGGATCTCTTTTTACAATTGAAAAGTGGTTTGAATTCTCCTAGGGAAAATCAGGGTTGCAAAATTGACATTCTCAAGTTTGATTATGTTGATTCAAGTATGTTGAAAATGAAAATCAATTGGAAAAACCCCATGATCTTGATGATAGTTTTTGGAGTAAGTGATGATGAGGGGTATGTTTTTGAGAAGAAAAGACCCATTATTGAGGATATTGTTGAAAGTGAGGATGTTTATGAGTCTATACATTCCCTTTTTGAGTCTCATGCATCCACCTCTAGTGGATTGGACCTTACTTTCCCTCCTTGTGCTTTAGAGCATCCATCCTCTCCCTACCCCTTACTTGAGTGAAGATCTTGGTCAAGTTGAGGGTAAGATACCTCATTTGATGGTTGGTGATGTTTTTAAGGATTTAGATGATGGCAAAGATGTTTATAAGGAGGTTAAAAAAGTGTGTGATTTGAAGACTTGTGATATAGGAGAAGTCATTCATGGAACCTTAGTTTCTATTCCTTCACCTTATATCCCATTTTCAAGAAACATCGACCTAGTTCCTTCCTTTCCCATCTCTTTCCCTTATTTATCCAAATTACCTCCATTAGATGAGCCCCCTTCCTCCTTTGCCCTTCAAGTGCCCAATTTGGTTGTTTTTGAGGAAATGAGTGAGATTGCCAAGCAAAAAGAGTTTGTCGAGGAGAATTTGCCGACTTTTTGTTCATTTTCTTATTCTTTTCGAGTCTTCTTCTTCCTATTTTCTTGATTTTTCTCGTTGATTCCACTTCTTTTAGGCATCCCCCTCCTCAACTTTTGCATAGAATTACACTATATTTTGTGCATGCTTTTTATTTAAGTATTGCATATGCTATAATAATGGAAATGTGTGCTAGTGCATTTGACAAACTCTTGCGATCTTTGAATTGCTATTTATTAGAAAGGTCAAGCTTAGGACCTTAAATAAGCCTTTCTCGGGAAGTAACCCGTGATTTATTGCTTTCATTTTTTACTTGAATTTTACTCATTTTTTTTTTCCATCTTTGATTTTGATTTAGGTACATAATTAGAATAACACTCGTTCTCAATGGTACATGGAAAGCAAATCATTGTTTTGAAGAAAGTTGATTACAAATGGAGATATTGGGTCATTTGCGGGTATTTGCACCCACCTACTATCCGGTAGCTTCCTTCCTTTTGCTCTTTCTTCAATGCTCTATGATTTGTGGAACATATGCTTGTTGGTTGAATGTTTCTTCCCTCCCTCCCTCCCTTTGATCGTCTTGTTCAAGCATTGAGGACAATGCTTTATTCTAGCTTGGGGGAGTAGCTATTTATTAGCTTCGAGGGAGGTGTGTATAGTTTATTTCTTTATTTTTCCCATTTTCACAAAAAAAATGAAAATATAAAAAAATTAATTATCTTCTTTTTTTCCATTTCATTTCTTTCTCTTTCGAGTTTTGATTTCCTTCTCTCTAGTTCAAACAAAGTCAAAAAAGAAAAAAAAAAAAGAAAAAAAAAAAAACAAAAAGAAGTATTAGTTTTAGATAAATGTTTGGTTTCCTTGCCCAAGGAAGATGCTAGGTAATGATATAATGTGGATTCCTTGCTTTGACTTTGAGTATATGTTTAGATGCTTCTTTTGGAAGAGTGTGAGCATGGGTTATGGTGTTTTAGGAGTTGATTAATCTTGATTGCATTAGAATCTACCAAAATGAAACTAATGAATGATCAATTGGATGCCTAGTCTTGAATCTTGACTAAGTTGCTCATGCTTGGATAATTTTAGCTTCAAATTTGCGGTCCCTTGTGCCCCTAGATGTACTCATCATGTCCCGAAACAAAAGCTTTATAAGAAACTTAGTTTTTATTTCTCTTTGTATGCAATAAGTGGCACAAAAAGCCACAAGTTCTTATGTCTTTCTTTAGTGAGTAGCTTCACATTTGTATAGCAAAAATTCCCATAATAAGGGAAAAAGAAAAAGTCAAAAACAGTCAAAAAAGGCGTGAAAAATGAAAAAAAGTGAAGAAAAACGAAAAGCAAAAAGAGTTGAACAATTCCAATAAAAGAGGTCCATTTGTGGATGCCTCCCACACTTAGTATTATTTTTCTAAAGTTTTGAGTAGAGTAGAGTCTAAGGCCTATTTGTATGTCTAAGGATGGTGGACTAGTGGTTTGAGCTTTTATAACACTTGAAGGGCCCTAAGTCTTTTGGATAGCTAGGTGTTCTCTAATGAGCGAGTAAAAAGCCTAATTAGGTGTCCTATTGCAATCTTGATTAGTTTCTTTCTCTACCCATAACCTATGAGTACACTTGGAAATTAGTTGTTTTGAAAGTTGCTCTCTATCTTTGCTTGTGAACCATTTCATTAATAGTTGACTTGGGCATTAATTTTGAATTTGATTGAATAAAGGGTTGATGAAAAACTAGAGTTGTGGGTTTGAAAACTATTTGGAAACCCTCGCGAGAACCCACTCGCCCTCTAGAGCGATCTAGGGGTTTAAAGAGCTTGCTGCATGTGCTAAATGCACTCGTGATTCCTACGAAAGTGAGTTAGTGTAAATTCTTTATCCTTCCTTCCTTTTTCATTTTTTCTTCCCCCTTCCTTCTTCATTTTTTCTTCCCCCTTCCTTCTTCATTTTTTCTTCCCCCTTCCTTCTTCATTTTGTTTTCAAATAAGTTTTCATTCTCCTACTTGTGTTTTAAACTATTTTGCTTGAGGACAAGCAAAGATCTAGCTTCGGGGAGTTTGATATCTTGTTTATTACTTTACTTTTTGATAGTTTTTAATTGGTTTTATAGTTGTTTTTGAGTTAGTTTAGGCTAGTTTGTTAGCTATTTCCTTAATTTGTGCAATTTTCCCCGCTTGTATGCACTTTCTTTGGGCGATTTGTTTCATTTCGGGACTTAGGAGCACGCTTGGAGGACACTTGCATAACCCCGAATATTAATATCGAAGAGGAAGGAAATGGAAGCATCAAGGAAGCATAACCGAGTTCCGAGGCAAATATAAGAAGTTTTGGAAGAGTTTGCGCACAAGGGTCAACTTCAAATGGCCATAACTTTCATCACACAAAACACTTTTGAGCAATTCAAGTTGGAGATGAAAGTTTGCTCAATATCTTTCCAACAAGTGGTCACAAGCTGAATTTCGATGAAAACGAGTGAGATATGGCCGTTTGAAAATGAATTGACGAAACTCAAAACCGACCCGAGCGCTCGGGTCAAATGACCCGCCCGGGTCAATCTCATGGAGAACACATATTTCAATCTCGATCACCTGACCCGAGGGCTCGGGTCGGGCCACCCGAGTGCTCGGGTCATCCACCTCGCCCGGCCCGGGTCATTTTTCCGAACCTTTTTGCGACTTTGTTTGTTTTAATGCGGGGGTTGTTTTGTAATTTTCTGTTTTATTTCTTATGACTATATAAGAGGGACTCCTCTTATTTTAACTTAGGCTAATTTACATTATTTTTGAATAAAGGGAGATTTGAAATTCTTAGAACCCTAGGAGAGAGAGAAAATCTCATTTCTAGAGAGAGAAGTGAGAGAAACTTGTTGAAAGCTTGGAATTTGAAGAATCTAAGAAGGAAACTTGAAGATTTGGAGGCTCCTTGCAACTTTAATGATAGTTTCTTACTCTCTCTCATATTTTATTGCTTTATTCTCTTATTTTCATGTCATTTTCACTCTATTTACTTGTTCATCCTAGATTATTGTTTTAGTTCATGTTAGTAGTTGTTAATGTCTTTTAGTTTATAATTTATCATGATTTGTGAGTAGCTATTTCTTTGAGAAGGGTTTGAAGCCATTAATGAGTTCATGAACCTCTAAATCCAACATCGGGTTTTGACTTGGGATAATTTTGGTTAATTGATTTGGTATTTTCATGAATGTTTGTGTGATTGGCCATCATAGGAGCATAATTTAGGTACCCTTAGTGAAGGATCGAGAGATGAAGTTAAGGGGTTGCCTCAAATCGATTATTAGGCTTGAAGGACCATGAGAATAGGGACTACCTAGCGTAGGGGACTTAGTTTGCTTGTTTAAGTTCATCATGTTTATGGATATGCTTGCTTGAATGCCTTAGCCATGAGAATAGGTCTTCGGTAAGATACTAGGCCAATCTAGCTAGCTCGAGAGAGTGGTTAGAGTATCAATGGATGAACAATTTCCCTCAATTGATCCCCATTGTTGATTCCCATTATGATTGCTTGGTTTGTGAATGAGTTGATTGGTGGATACCCCTTCCCAAAGTCATTTTTCTTATTGTCTTTTCATCTATAAATCTTCAAAAACATAGACTTTGCTTAGCTTATCATAAATCGATACTTATTGGTGCTTCCCTTAGTCCTTGTGGATTCGACCCTTTACTTGCCCTATATTGGGTAGTTTAGGTATCTTTGACGTGTTTACAACGAGCGCCGCCCACCAAGAGTAAAATACATAACCAAATCATAGACCATCTACTGTCTACATCTACAAAGATAATCGAATCGAATAACCGGTAACTCAAACACCGAGTATCATTGCCATAAATGAGACCAACATCGACGTACCTCGAAGGTAACGAAAAATCCTCTTGATCGCTTCGCCAATGCTCCTTACCAGGATCACCCATGAATCTACTAACAACACCGATCGCATGTGCAAGATCCGGCCTAATGCGGACCATAGCATACATCGACTCCCTACCGCACTAGCATAAGGAACCCTACTCATGTACTCCTTCTCCTCAAGCAGACTTGGGTGCAAAAGCAAATGCACAAATGATTATTGAAGGCACTTGGAGTATCTATAGGCTTAGCTGTTGACATGCCAAACCTTGACAAAATCTTCTGAATGTAGCCTTTCTGTGACAGGAAAAACTTCCTCTGATCTCTTTCCCTATAAATCTCCATCCCCAAAATCTTTTCGCGCACCCAAATCCTTTATCTCAAACTCAAGATTGAGAAGACCCTTCAACCTCCGAATATCGACTTGGGCTTTGCAACCTATAAGCATATCATCTACATACAGGACCAAATAAATCCATGATTCATCATCCAATTTTTGTGATACACACAACAATAATACGACTCTGTTGTAACCCCATTCAATCTTATAGCTGTCAAACCTTTTGTACCACCGCCTAGGAGATTGCTTTAGCCCATACAAGGACTTCTTCAGCCCGCAAACATAGTCTTCTTTATCGGGAACTTGGAACCAATCTGGCTGAGTCATATAAATCTCTTCTTCCAACTCCCCATGTAGGAAAGCTGTTTTCACATCTAGTTACTCAAGTTCAAGATCCTGATATGCAACTATTGCTAGTAACACCCTGATGGAAGTGTGTCTAACAACTGGTGAGAAAATCTCATTATAGTCAACCCCTTCCCTTTGAGTGAACCCTCTTGCAACAACCCGAGCTTTATACTTGACCCCCTTAGAAGGAGAGGTCCCTTCCTTCTTCTTGAAAATCCATTTGCAGTGACAATATTTCTCTCCTTACGACGCTTGACTAGCTCCCAAGTCCCGATTCTTATCCAGAGACTCCATTTCATCTCCCATAGCAACGAGCCATTGAGCGGACTCACTACTCCGAGACAGCCTTCTTTGTAGGTGGATAGTTCATGAGTATCTACCTCCACCTCCTCAAGAACCCGCAAGGCATAAGCAACCATGTCCTCAAAACCATACCTCCTAGGACGTCCCACACCAACTCTTCTAGCTCTATCAAGTGCTATACTAGTTCGATGTGCTTCAAATGAGGCGAGATAGATGACTAGAAGGATCGATTCAGTAGCACCATGTTGATCTTCTCCACCTTGGTGCTGTAATTCAGTCCCATCATAAGTGACTTCTAGCTCCACCTGCTTATCAACATCACTACCAACAGACACTACCATAGACTTCACAGTGGGGTTAAGCATAGAATCTTCATCAAATATTACACTTCTACTAAGTATAACTCAACTCTCAGAAGGTGACAAGATTCTATAGCCCTTAACTCCACCCCCAAAACCCACAAATGCACCCTTCTTAGCTCTAGGTTCTAATTTACCCTCACTTACATGATAATAAACAGTAGAACCAAAAACTCTCAACAGAGAATAATCTGCAGGCTTACCAGACCACACCTCATAAGGTGTTTTATAGTCAATACCAAGTGAGGTCCACGGTTGATCGATAGCAAGATGTACTTACAGCCTTCCGCCCAAAATCTTCTAGGTAACCCAAAGATTAGAGAGCATGCACCTCGCTCTCTCCAACAAAGTGTGTCTCGATTCATGCGTTTTGCTACCCCGTTCGCCGTGGAATATTCCCGACGGTATGATGGCGTGCAATCCCTCCATTCTTGCGAACTCATTAAACTCGCACCAACAAAATTCCAGACCATTATCAGTTTGCAGTCTTTTGATCTTCCTTCCAACTTGATTTTCCACCAAAGCCTTCCACTGCTTGAAGTTCATGAAAGCCTCACTTTTATGCTTCATCACAATTACCCAAGTCATCCTTGAATAATCATCGATCATCGACACAAAGTAACTGTGACCTCGAATAGACTCAACTCGGGAAAGACCCCAACAATCGAGTGAATATAATCAAGTGTGCCCTTTGTAGTATGCACACCTTTGAAAACTTACTGCAATGAAGCTTCCCAAACACACAATGCTCACGTAACTCTAAGTCCCGCACCTTGTGCCCACACGAATATCCTTTTTCGACGTAATTTGCATCCCCCTTTCACCCATATGTCCAAGTCTCCCTATGCCATAACTTGGTCATATCCTCCTTGGGAACCTCGGATGATGCAAAGAAGCAGTAACCTGTCACAAGAGAACCTTTAAAGAAAATATAAGGTACCCTTTTTAATACCTTTCGCATTTACCTTCGAACCCTTGTAGACATTCATTACTCCACCTTCACCTTGAAAACTGAAACCTCTACTGTCAAGAAGACTCAAAGATATCAGATTCTTTGTCATCAGTGGAACATGCCTAACTTCGTTCAAGGTACATAATGTACCATCATGAGTAGTCCTCAATCTGATGGAGCCTATTCCAACTACTTTGCAGGCAGCACTGTTAGTCATAGAAACACTACCCCCATCTATCTGCTCATAAGCTGAAAACCACTCCCTGCAGGGACCAATATGATACGATGCCCCGTAATCAAGAACCCACACATCCCTATAATGTGATAGGTTATTAACAACTAGGGCCAAATCTTCCTCGAAATTACCATCGGTTTGCCGCCGAGCAAAGATAACCTTCATTCTTGTCCTGCTTCTTTTTCTTAGGACACTCATTTTTCCAATACCCCTTCTCTTTACAAGTAATTACGGACATCATTAGGTTTAGGACCCTTAGAATTCGAATTTTTATGGTTCGATTTCTTTTTACCGATTTTCCCCGTCCCTTACCCCTAAAGGACAACTAATCCGGATGTCCGATTTTCTCGTACTAGAACCGGATGCCCGATGACGGACTTCTCTAGTATGAAGAGCAGATCTTACTTCTTCTAATGACGTACTATCTTTCCCAACAATAAAAGAATCCACAAAATTCTCATACGATAAAGGCAAAGATACTAACGTAATTAAAGCGAGTCCTCATCATCTACTTTAACATCAATATTACGAAGATCTAGCAAGATAGTATTCAATTTATCTAGATGGTCCCTCAGAGACATACCTTCCTGCATACGCAAGCTGAATAGACGTTGCTTCAAAAGCAACTTGTTGGTTTGAGATTTCGTCATGTATAAACTCTCTAACTTCAACCACGTACCAAAGCGGTTTCCTCGCTCCGCAACTTCCGTAATTATGTCATCGAAAGACATAACATAATTGTTGAATGCGCCTTCTCCTCCGAACGGCCATCTCAGCAGTTTCTGAATCCGATGACTTCTTTGCCAACGGTGCCACAAACCTTGTTGCTTCAGTAAAGCACGCATCTTGATCTGCCACAGATTGAAACTATTTCTCCCAGTGAATTTATCAATTTTCACATTCATCCCCAACATCTTTCTCACCCGGATCGAATACAAAGCTCTTGATACCAATTTGTTATGACAGATGTGAGAAAGAACAAATATTGAATGCAAAACAAAGAATAATCACACACGCATTTAACGTGGTTCACCAACGGAGTGTTGGCTACGTCCACGGGCAGAGAAAATAATATTATTGATGAGAAGGATAACTAGAATTACAGAGGTGATTAATGACTTAATCGTCTATCAAAAAAACTAGGTTTAAAACCTATTTATAAGTAAATCTGAAAAACGCATCCCCGTGTCAAATTGCACACCGCCCGATCGGGTCGGGCGATACTTGCCAAAACAAAAGTCGTCTCGGGCCCGATCGGGCGGCTATCGCACGAGTCGTAATTCGCTACGACACCCGGGACGGGCAAACACGGCCGATGCCATCGGGCGCTCCACTTCTCGAGCTGCTGCTGATACCCTGACCACTTCTGACCAGATTCAAGGCACAAATTCTACAGAAGGCAACCCCAATAAAAATAAAAAAATATAAAACCTCAATTCTCAAATCTTAATTCACAACCATTATCAATTACGTAACTGAAATTGACCAAGTTTCACACTTGGAACTTCGAATTGGAGTTTTTTCTATTTATAATTCGTTTCTAGATATGAAAATCTGAAGACTAAACAAGCCCTTGCTTGACTTGATGAATTGGCAGCTGCGATGGCGAGCCGGTGACTGGGGGCACGACTGGTGAGTGGTGACTGTCCGCATCTATCTCTTTGCTTTGCTTGCTTATTTTGGTAAATTCGAAGAGGTATCTCATCCTCATTTCTAAATTCTATTATGCTATTTGTCTGTGGAGAAATTCACTTTTTGTCTAATGGAGGAATGGACAGTACTATAAAGTTTTAATTTTCACTACAAATATAATAATGAGACATAAAAGATCTGAGGGGTGTAGCTTTCCCTCGATTAGTTCCTCTGTAGGCTTTTGAGGGGTGTAGACATTATTGTAGGAGAAGATCTTAAGGGGTGTAGTTTAGTTGCTGTAGTCTTAGTTGTTTTCTTTGTTCTTTTCTTCTAGTTCTTTCCTTATGCTGAATTAAAAAAAGAAGATAAGAAATGAAACATTTGTCTCGTATGGGGAATGACAAAGCTAAGGTAGTAATTGTATTTGATTTTCTTATTTTATTTTATATTGCACAAATAAACAATTTAGCAATGAGATTATTTAATTACTTGAAATCAACTAATATGCTACTATTACAATTTTCAAAATATTCATGTACCTAAATTACTACTAACAATCTACTTAAGAAAGAAGATATAAGAAAAAAAAAATACTAACAATTTATTGCTATAGAAATGCTTGACTCATAATTTCTTTTTTTTGTGTGGTGGGTTATGGGTAGGTGAGGGGAGACAATATTAGTAAGAGATATTAACTTTTCAATGATAGATTTCTTTTTTTTTGAAAGATTTCAATGATAGATAGTAGCAGGAAATTAAATGAAAATATGTTATTCAAGTTTTTTGATATTTGTAAAACCGTATTATTTGATTAATCAAACCCTAGCCTCCCCCCTCTCTCTTTCTCTCTCCATCCCTAGCCTCCCCTACCCCTTCTTTCATCAGTTAGGGGCTGCCATGGATGATTTCATCCATGGTAAGCCCCTTTTCCCCTTTTATTTTCAGTTTTTAATTCATTTTCTTGTTTTGTTTAATAAATTAGTCTCTCTTTATGAGATATTTTCAAACCCTGTTATGGGGTTTTTAGTTTCTGTTTTGGAAATCTCCTTCTCTCCTATGGGAGTTGTGAGTATGGTTTTTTTGTTTTTAGGTATGAGAAATTGTTCACATTGGTTGAAGTTCGAGACTCAACATGAAGGTATTAGAATCTCGGATGCGGTCAACATGACTCGGTCAAGAATGTTCTTCCCAAACTACATCAAAACAATAGACTTCCTTATCAATAGTTGCTTGATTCAAGAAATACAAGAGTGCGCATTTGTATTGCTCGATCCTGTTCATTGTAGTTCCTTCGAAGACGAATTTGATTTAGCCTTGTTTAATTGTATCTTGTTTTTCTTTCATACATATTGTTGATGCCGTTTGGCCTTCAATTAATGAATTTTTTCTTTAAAAAAAAAAGTAAAATGTATGACATTTAATTCCAAATGTTGTGAATATCCTACCATAATATATTATATAAAATTTCATAGCACCAAAAAAATATACTATCTACTTGACCGCAGCATTCAGTGCATTATTATCTTTAATATCTTATCTGCTAACATTCCTCTACTGGGTTCCAAGATGCAACGGAAGGATTTCATTGCTCGGCTTCTGCCTGATTAGTGGAACAACAAGCATTATTTTTTCTGTATTAGGAAATCATAGTCATCAGGGGTTACTTATCAGCTTGGAGGTGGTGTCTCTATTTTACGCCTGCATGGCGTACAATCTAGTATTGATGTATACAGTGGAGCTCTTTCCCACTTGTGTTAGAAACTCGGCCTCATTGCTTGTGAGGCAGTCAATGATCTTTGGATTAGTTTTTGACCCGGTGTTGATTCTACTCGGGAGGCAAAACAAGATGTATAGCTATGCGGTGTTTAGAATGACAGTTCTTGTTTGTGGGTTTTGGTTCTTTGTTTGCCTAAGACGAGAGGTAAGGTGTTGTGTGATACCATGGAAGAACAAGAACTTTAGGATAACAGTAGCAGTTCAATAATTTGATTTTACTTGGAATTAATTTATTAATGGAACCATATATAGTATATAATTTCTATATAATTTTTTTCCGCTTCATATCAATTGTTATGATCGTTTCATGAGATTGAAGAAGGAAACATTTTCTAATGCAGTAAGTATTTTACCAAAATTTGTATATGGAATTGATAACTATCCTTTACCAGGTAGTATTTACTACAATTCTTTGCACATTTTATATTTTGCATATTTTATAATTTTCTCATGAGCAAAATATAAACATGTGAGAGATATGAAAAAAAATATGCTCATGAATACGTAGTTTGAGGTGCTTCTAAAAGCACCTCATCATTTGTACCTTTATTATTCGAATTGAAAGTTTGTACATACATGGGCTGTTTGATGTTTGTTGTTTACTTAGGAACACTAGTTGTTTACTTAGGAACACTACAATAGGAAGGTTTGAATTTTTGTGTGATGGTTATGCGTACTTTATTTTTCCCGAAATTCTAGTGCGTAACTTTTACACCTTGAGTAATGATGTTACAACCTTTCATACGTGTGATATCAAACCCTCCTCCCCCCTTCATCTCTCACTCTTCCCCTTCTTCTCCTCCATAACAAACCCAAACCAAACCCCTGCAATTCCTCTATCTCATTTCTTTGTTTCTTCATCTGGAACGACTAGCGAGCCATTGTCGACTTCGTCCGACGAGTTTGGCTATCTTTTCTCTCCTCCGTTGATGAAATATCATCACCAGAAAACATAGGTGATTATTCTAGGGTTTTCAAGGTGGTGGTAGGGGCCAACGCGGATGCAGGCCACGAGGAAAGAGAGAGGGGCAACAAGAGAGAGAGAAGAGGAGTGTGCAAGGCTATGAGGGAGAGTCGAGTGATGCAGGAGGCGACTGAGGTGGTGGAGCAGCTGCAGCAGGAGAGAAAGAAGAGTTTGTTGCGCGGAATTAGATATGAATTTCTAGAGTTTTGTTGGTTTTTGAATTCGACAAGTCCTTCAGTTTAGATGGTTTTTTGAACTCGAGAAATAATTTGTCGTTTTTGAATTCGACAAATTTTGTTAGTTTTTTTGAAATCGACAAATTTGGATCTGATTTTTTGTGAGTAGCTTTGTTGGTTTTTTGAATTCGACAAATTTGGATTAGTTATTGTAAAAAGTTTTATTGATATTATATATTGTCGAATTGAAGATTAAAACAGTGTCTTCATGTTCTTCAGCTGATTTTACGGGTGTTATGAAGGAAAAATGATACAAGTTTGCTGAAAAATGACATAAAAGTGACTAATAATGATATTATTTCTCTTATAAATGATATCATTTTGTGTAATTATGATAAGGTATATAAAGAATATATAAGGATATGAAAGTACGACACACCATTATACCCAGAACAAAATTCACATCTGGGTACCTCATTTTTACCATGGGATAACTTTCAAAATTTTAGAGTACAATAGAGAATTAGTCGGATCCATAATTACAAATTTACAATCACGACACAAGGGAACACAAGAGATTTCACGAGCATAACTCTCCTAGGCCTGATAGGAAAATGAACCTTGACCACGAGGGATTTTACAATCAACTTTACTAAAATAGGCCAATTTAGCACCTAAGTTCAACCTATTAGTTTGAAGAGCCACCACTTGAGTTTCTCAACAAACTCAAGTTCCCAAACAATAGTTTCTACTCTTGTTCCACTCTTGACCGCACTCTAAGTATGTCTTCTCAAAGTAATTTGGAGTTACATTTTGTTTTTAATTACATGTGACCCATCTGATCACAAATTAACTAAGCATAAGACTCATGGTCATTAGGCTTAAATCCCATGAATTCTAACACATGAAGTAAATTCCTTCATTTAACAATATATATGTTGGGATATGGTAAAGTAAAACTGATAGAGAAAGCAAAAAGAAAAGGTAAACCAATCTCATCAATGTTTAGAAAAGAAAAAGGATCTGGCAAGTGTTATGATAAAAATAACATAAGGGCAAGGACTTTGAGAGCTTTACCCAGCCTCAAACTTATATCCATTATATAATTGCATATAAGAGGCATTTTGGTAAATTACAAATACTTATATCCAATATTTATAAACTAGACAATAAAGCATTTATAAATCAATAAAAACCATTCATTTGTAAGTTAATACATTACTCAGTAAACATGTAATATAGGTACTTATAACAACATTTTCTGTACAGAGTACTCCCTCTGTTTTTTATCTTTCTCACTTGAAATCCTTACACTATTCATTCTAGAGACTAGAGAGAACCTTCTTAATTTATAAGAAAAAATATAGTTATGTGGGGTCTTGTTTGATTCATCTCATTTAGTACTTTATTAATATTCAATCGTTATAATTTTTACTAATATATAATGAAAGATATTTAAATTCAAAGAGGTGCATTGAAAGAAGCACACAAGAAAGTGAGAATCAAGAAAACCCAATTTTTCCGATTCGGCCGTTCGATCTAAATTCGGTATGACCATGGAGGAATCGATTTTTTTTTGTTCTGCTCTACCATATTGGAATCGGAAAAAATAGTTGATCCTGCCATGGTAGAACCGAAATTTACTTTCAGTTCCATGGTGAACCCTAAAAAATTGAAATTGCAGAGCAAAGGAGGAAGGGAGAAAGAGGGAGCAAAAGAACGGAGGTCGCACGCGGGGGAGGGTTGCCCTGGACGAAGGGGCTAGGGGATGGGGTGGGTTGCGTGTTTGTGGTTGGGACAAAGGGAGAGGAGAGAGGGGGGGGGGGCGAGGGAGGCGACGAGTGTAGGGGCGAAGGGGGAGAGGATGGAGGTGAAGGGGGAAGAGGGAAGGCTGCAAGGGGGGCTGCTCTTGGTGTCGAGAGGGTGTTGATGGGAATGCAGGGGCGGGGAGGGGCATGGGGTGTTATTGGTGGGAACGCAGGGGCGGGGGAGGGGTGGGGTGGGGGAGGCTGCTGGTGGGGACGCAGGGGCAGGGGTGGGGGTGGTGGGGATGCAAGGGTGGGGAAGTGTTGGTGGCTGCAGGGGTGGGGGAGTTGTGGTGGCAATGGTGGCTAAGGGGTAGTGGTGATGGAGGAAGAAGAAGTAGAGGATGGAGAAGAAGGAAAAAAAAAACACCGTATGACGGTGTACGGTAAATACGGAAGGTAAATAACATGAAAGTACAACATCTATAAATTAATATGTGTACAACATTGATTGATTCGTGAAACATAATTCAATTTACTTACGATATTGACACTGATAATATACGTGTTTTTCATGCATAACGATTCAAGATTAAGCATTTCTTGGACTTATAGGAGAAAGAAAATTCAATGGAGGTGACTTTGGTTCACCACTGACGTGTGGAGGCGCAGCAAGCACATTGAGTGATTTAATTGCTTTAAAAATTTCTAAAAACAAGATTCACGATAACAGCTAATGACAGGCGCTATTTGCCAGCTACTACAAAGTATGATCTGATTCTGCGATATTGACCACAGCCCATATCTGATTCGTGATTTTCTCGTTAGCCAATTAACATAGATCACATTTCTTCCTCCCATTATTCATTATAAATGCGAGCCTTATCCCTCCATATACAAGTACAACAGACCAATTTCATACAATTACGCATCAATTCGATAGCTATACACGCAAACATAATACATCTCAAAGAAACACACACATCTTATACCTTAGACGAGAGAACTACCTTTGCAATCCCAAAACGAAGCCTGCTCAATACAAGTGCAAACAAACGGTTTTCAAAGCAAAAAGTGGTATGTAATCTATATATTTATGCCTGTTCTTAATTACTTGTCATGTATACTATTTTGGTAATTGCCTTACCATCTTCAATCAAAGTTTTATCCCACCAAACCTACTTTAACTCATGAGATGTCGATTCCTCCACTAACTATATTTCTCTCTCTCTCAGTATAATCATGTGATGTAGTGGCCTCCAATAACTCTCTCTCTTTTATTTTATCAATTTTTTAATATTACTTTTACTTTATCTATGCAAATGACCTATACTCGCATGCCAATCATCTTGACTAGAACATGTTTGGTTCAAGTCATAGAATGAAATGAGAATAGAATTAAAGAGAGGAGTTAATGCAAGCTTTGAAATGGAAAGGGAATAATTGACATTACCCCCAATAGATGAATTTTGTTACTTCAGAAGGAAGGGAAGATTCTAGGAAAGTCCATTATCACCAAGAAGTAGTAGTGAATTGAGGAGGGTTTAAACCAAACAAGAAAAAAAGGATTAGGTATTTAATTATGTTTCTTAGGGCCCAAAAATGTTGAACTAAACATGCTCACAATAAGCATGTCCAAACCTCAATAGGCAAATTAATCTCCGTATTCTTATTTAGTTCATTACCTTACTAAACTTTAATGTGCAGGATAACGTCCATCATTACAAAACATTACTACGTCAATGGAGCAAAATGGGGTAAAGCTTGAGGAAGAAGCCGCAGGACAAAACTCAGTCCCACCTTCAATGTCCATAGAGGATATGATTGAACAGAGCGTTGGACGCCTTAATGCGACTCAAATCTTACAAGTCCTCCTTACGACGCTAGCACCACTGTTTGACAGCCAACAAACCTACATCAGTATCTTTGCTCATGCTCAACCAACATGGCATTGCACAAGTAGTAATAGTAATAGCAACATATCCTGCAGTTCCAATAATAACTCCAGCATATGTCGCCTCTCCAAGAGTGACTGGGCTTGGGATTATCCCAACGTGCATACTTCGATCATATCCGAGTGGGATCTCGAGTGTGCTAGTTCATTCATCACCGGCTTCCCAACCACTTGCTACTTTGTAGGCTGCTTATTAGGTGGGTTAATTCTAGCCGCATTGGGTGATTCATCACTTGGGCGAAAGAATCTCCTATGTGTTTCATTCCTTGTTATGTCCCTTGCCGCACTTGCTTCTTCATTTTCTCCAAATTTTTGGGTGTATTCAGTATTTCGGTTCCTGAGTGGGGCTGGTCGTGCTCCGCTTGCTATCGCTGCACTAGTTTTGCAGACAGAAAAAACTTGCAAACGATGGCGATCACGGCTTATTATGATTGGGTTCATCAATTTCTCACTAGGAATTTTCATATTAACTGGTATTGCATATCTAACCAAGGCTTCTTCCTGGAGAACCTTATATCTATGGACTTCAATTCCAGGAATTGTATGCTCACTAATATGTTATTTCTTCCTCTTAGAGTCTCCGAGATGGTTGTTCATGCAAGGACGAACCCAAGATTCCATAGCCGTCTTAAGAAAACTAGGATCGAGTACTAGCGTAGTTTACTCAACCTTGACTATAAACAACATGGGTGCTTTACAAAAGGGGCCAAAGGAGACTAGTTCGTTTGCATCCCTCAAGATATTGATTAATGAAAGATGGGCTGTCAAACGACTATTGGCAACCATGCTTTTAGCTTTTGGCCTTGGTCTTATGTACTTTGGCATGTTTTTAGGTGTGGGAAACTTAGGTTTTAATATCTACTTGACCGCAGCATCCAGTGCATTATTGTCTTTAGTATCTTATTTACTAACGTTCTTGTACTGGGTTCCAAGATGCAACAAAAGGATCTCATTGCTCGGCTTCTGCGTGATTAGTGGAGCAACAAGCATTGTATTTTCCGTATTAGGAAAACATACTCATCAGGGATTACTTATCAGCCTAGAGGTGGTGTCCTTATTTTGCGCTTGCATGGCTTACAATCTAGTATTGATGTATACAGTGGAGCTCTTTCCCACTTGTGTTAGAAACTCGGCCTCATCACTTGTGAGGCAGGCGATGATCTTTGGCTCGGTTTTTGACCCCGTGTTGATTCTACTCGGGAGGCAAAACAAGATATATAGCTATGGGGTGTTTGGAATCACAGTTCTTGTTTGTGGGTTTTTGGTTCTTTGTTTACCTGAGACCAGAGGTAAGGTGCTTTGTGATACCATGGAGGAACAAGAACGTTGGGATAACACTAGCAGCTCAATAATTTGATTTTACTTAGAAATGTATTAATGGAACCACAACCACATATACTTCTTGTGTTTCTTTTTAAGTGCAATAATTTGATTTTTGCACTATTCATACTATTCACTTTTTCTCCGTAAGATGTAATGGAACGGACCACATACATATAATATCGTGATTATCAAATTTCTCTTCACATGGGTTACGTTGATAAGATCGCCTCATTGATAAGGAATTTCTCTTTGTTTTTTAATGCAGTACTCATCTACCAAAATCCATTTCAATTTGAAATAGATAATTAGGAATATGTATGTATACTTGATTTACGGATGAACACAAGATTGGAAAAAAAAAAAAAAAAGCAAAAAAATTATGACTATATAGATGCTTTGTTGCTGACGTAATAGCTACATTATTTCTCATGAAAGATGTAAAACCAAAATTTAGGGGTGTGCAACAAAGAACAATCAGAAGTTGAAATTCAATTTCAATCCTTCACCTCATCGGGTCATCCTAAGGATGGCAGTAGATCCAACACTCGACTCAGTTCCAAAGGTTTGGATCTAGAGGTTTTAAAACTAATGGGATTTATGTTGGATCCAGATTTAAATTCCTATGGGTTGGGTATGAGTTTGATTCAAATAATTTCATATTCTAACGTTGACCAAATCCGATGTATGGGCCCATTTATGTATTTTTGCAAAAATTATGTATATTTTATGTGTGTATGTGTATGTGTATATGTATACTAGGTTTGAAGCCCGTGTGTTGCACGAGTTACTGTTTATTTTATTTTATTCCAATTTTTTTGTTAATATTATTGTTGATTTTGTGTTGCTGTGAAATAAGATTTTTCAACACCATTGTATTTACATACTTCCTCTGTTATTTTTCTATTACAACAATTACCGCTATAGGTAGTTTCATCTTTTAGAACCATTCCACTTTTGGTAAGAAAAAAGTAACTATAGTTGATAATATTACCTTTACTTTATGTTAATAAAAACATCATTAATTACTCAAATTGCTTTATAAAGTTGTGTTTAGTTTATTAATGATTTATTTATCCCCCTACTCTAGTTAACTAAATAGGTACCTCTGTGCTAAACGAACCATTTTTTATTTCCTTAAAATAAAAAATGGAGAAAGTATTTGTCATTATACTATAATTTCTAGATTTGTTATTGTCATATATAAATTTTATAATTTTTAATATTCAATTGAATACTATAGTTAAGCTATTATTAAAGGGTATCTCAATAACAGGTATGACTGCTAATACAGTTTAACATGAATAATACCCGAATGATACTTTAATAAAGTAGAGGGTAATAACTTAATAGATGCAGGACAGAAAGAATAGAGAAAAACATGAGTGCCAGCCACAATTTCAACTTTTAATATAGCACATAAACACTAACGCATATAGAATGGAAGATGGGAAAACCAAAATGAAGATTATAATGATAGTATCATGAAGAAGATTAATTAAATATAAAACTAACCTCTATTAATAATCGAAAATACAATTTAAGAGAAAAAAATATATCTTCATTAATGATGACCATATAAAGTCTTATCAAATTTGCCCCTTTTTTATGATCCGTGACCTCAAATAGTCTAGAAATGCGAACCTTGATTTTGAAATAGTTTTAGTAGAATTAAGTTAATGGAGAAAAGAATAAGATCTGCGATATAGATATAGATATTTGGAAAATAAATAAATAAATATATATACAATAAATATTATAAGAATAAAATAATTAGTCAATTGTGTAATACCTCTGCAATCTCGATGACAAACTTTCATTTGATCTTCATGTAATGCCATCATGGAATGCTATCGTTTCAAAACTATAGATATGAATTTTTTTATCTTCATATGACTTGATTTTTAAAAGTATGATTTTAAAAGATATAATTACTATTGTCACATATTATATGCTATTTTTATAATTATTTAAAATAAAGAATAAATAATACGTTATTGTTCATCTAAATAAATATATTTTTTCATAAGTTGTAAAACTATATTGTATATGGATCTTATTTCGAAGCATATTTCGAGCACTCTTCGACGGTAAAAAAAATAATACTATTGCGAATTATGTAGCAAAAGTTATATTTAATTTACATAGTATGATAATTTAGGTTGTTTATTTAAAATTAAACTGTAATATTCACTCATCCTAAACACCTTATATGTACTTATATCTATGTTGAACACCATTTTCTTTCAAAAAAAATAATTGTTGAACACTATTTTCTTAAAAAAATTAAAAGTTAATAAGAATGACATGGCATGATTAGGTGGAGCTCTTTATAATATTCTAAGGTTGTTTTATTTAAATCAAACTCTAATTTTTACGTAATCCAAAACTCTAATATATATGTAACGTTATCGCTATAGATTTTAGTTTTTGTTGTAACAACAAAGTTTCCTTAATAAATTTTGTTGCAATACTATATTGTTTTGGTTTAGTTGAGTAAGGTTGAGGTTTTAAAAGATAATATGTTTAATCCTGTAAATTGGACCTATAATTAAATGTTATAATCACATGTAATACACTACATTTAATACTTATAGCTATTATTATATTTATCTAAAAAAAGACTAAATAATGTCTTACAATTCATCTAATTTAATATATTTTATTGATGACATGGCAATCCTACATGGCGCTCTATATTTCATAAGTTGTAGAACTATATTGTAAATGGATCTTATTTCGAAGCATATTCTGAATGCTCTCCAATGGTACAGAAATTATAATATTCTGAATTTTGTAGCAAAAGTTATACACAATGTTCATAATATAATAATTTAAGTTATTGAATCTATGTAGAACTCTATTTTTAGAAAAAAAAATTGATGACATGACAATCCTACATGGCGCTCTATATTTCATAAGTTGTAGAACTATATTGTAAATAGATCTTATTTCGAAGCATATTCTGAATGCTCTCCAATGGTAAAAAATTATAATATTCCGAATTTTGTAGCAAAAGTTATACACAATTTTCATAATATAATAATTTAAGTTGTTGATTCAAATACAAACTCTAATTTTCGCTTATCCAAATCTCCTTTTATGTATTTAAATCATGTAGAACTCTATTTTCTTAAATAAAATATAAATTGATGACATGGTAATCCTACGTGGCGCGCTCTATGAGCTCGAAATCTTGAGGAGCTCTCTATGCTCCCGAAAAATTCCTCCTTTATATATATATATTGATGTGTGTATGTGTGTATGTATTAAAGTATAAGAAACTAATAAAATTTTGTAAACTAATCTAATATTTCTTCCGTTCTAAAATAAATGAAACACGTACTATTTTAGGTCGTTTCAAAAATGAAACATTAATTACTATATTTGGTACTTGTTTCTCTCTGTCTCCCTTTTCATCACATGAATCCCTCTTTTTCTTTCTCTCTATCCCTCTCTTATCCTAAATCCTCATGTAAATACCTACGTTTCATTTAAAATAGAACGGAGGAAGTATTATGTTTTAAAAAAAAAGGTATATATGAAACTCATTACTCGAGGCCCGTTTCGGCATCACTGTAAGTTTCCAGTTTTGGGTTTTATGAATATAAAATTCATATGATATAAGGGGTATAATAAACTTAATATTAGTCATACTTATACCAAAAATGTAAATTTTGAAAACTGCCACCAGGAAACTGGAAACTACGGGCCCGTTCGTTATCGTTTTTTGTTTTTAGTTTTCTGTTTTTTTTTTTTTAAACTAAAAACCAAAAACAGGAAACCAGAAAAGTGGTTTTCACTTTTTAGTTGTCAGTTTTCAAAATCATCATGTTCCCAATAAATTAAACTAATTTTTTATTCATTATAGGACATATATCATATGACTTTGAAAATCAAAAAACCAAAAAACAGAAAGCCACAGTAATACCGAACGGGACTATTTCTGGTTTACATATTTTTGTTTTTGGTTTACAAAAAATTGAAAACTGGAAACACGAAAAATGATAATAAACGATCCCTCATATAGCCTATAGGCATGTTTAATGTGATAGACCTATAATACTCTTTTGTATATACTCCCTCCGTTTTTTAAATTGTTACACTTCATTTTGCGGGAGAACTAAGGAAATTGTGCAATAAACAAGGAAGAAGTATAAAAAAAGAATGTTTGGTTTTGGAAAATGTAAAAGAAACATTAAAATAATATAGGGGAGAGAAAAATAGGGCAGTTGAGAAGGTTTTAGGTGGATTAATAAAATGGGTGGTGGGGTATATGAGGTAGAAAAGTACAAAAAGTTGATGTGATAAGTTATCATATAAATAAAAAGTGAAGGTGAAACTAATGTGCCTATTTTATATAGAGTTTTTAACACCGTCCCTCATTGATTATTGGTATTAACTGCGCTCTTCAGAGCAATTTTCGTTGCTAATTTGCTTCTTGTAGTGTGTTTGTAGTTTCAGGTTTATCATTATATGAATTAGAATTTTTGGGTGCATTTCCTACTCATTTATATCACTGCAAGAGATGATGTACTTTTGAGAGCACGAGCATTGAGTTGGAAGAGTTTTGAAGCAAAGCGAATAGTGAAAGAATTAGAAAAATGACTAACATCCACTCTTTTGATTATATCTCAAGTTTTACAAATCCAAATGCAGTGATTTCAATTGGGTTAGATTCTATACCTCAACAGCTTTCTAATGAGTGCTCACTTGCCTAATTCCTACGAATAATGAAGAAGTTATGGCATTTTGAAGATAGAGAATTGTGCAGGCTGATGACCGCGCCTTTACTTAGCCAAATTTCATCTTTTCGAGAAGATTTGTAAGAAAAGAAAATATTTTTTTGTGGGACCGACTAGGCGGGATCTTGCCCGACTAAGCGGGGCGTTATTTCACTTCTACGGAAAATGACCTGACAACCGCCCGGTCGGGCTTAATCCACCCGGCAACCCGGGCGGGTCTATTTTTAGGTGTTTTGAAGCGCGTGTTGCCCTGGTTATTGTTTTAATATAAATATTTATCCTTTTAGAGGAGAAAAACCACGTTTTCATATTATTACTCAGTTTATTAGTTTTCTAAGCCCACTTATTCTTTCAAGAACCCTAATTTAGTCTACTTTGCAAACACATTCAAGATTTCAATAGAGAATTGTTTTCAAGATTTGTTCTTCAATTGGTATTGTCTCTCATCCTTTACTATTCCCTTTTAAATTCTTCCTTGTTATTCCATCATGTTGCTTGCTTATTTAATTATGATTTTTTTTTCCCCAATTATGTGTGAGTAGTTTACTTTCTAGGGATTTGCGGATCTATGTATGCATATGAGGGACTGATTGAATGATTATTTAATTCGTTGAATTGTTTGATTCTATGCTATTGATTTATTTATGTTAATCTACAAGTTTAGCCAACTGTGTTGATTATTATTGCAAGACAAAGTTATAGATCCAGAGGTAGTATTTTGTATAGGCTATGAATAGTAGGCTTAGCGATTTATGACCATGCGAGAGCGGCTTAGTGAGCTTCAAGGGATGTAATGTTCGGGAGAAATTACATGTGCCCTAGTTAGATTGATTTATTGAGTTTCTTCAGTCATTCTTGTTTCCTAAATTGCATAAATGGTGAACCGTTTCCCTAGTCTTTCCCTTATTTGATATTTGTGATTTGGTTATTTGCAATTAGTTTAGTAAATCAACTCCATTTTCTCTAATTTAGTTAGTATAATATTAGAGTTCAGACATTATAGTATAACTATCTCCCTATGGATTGGAACCTGACTTCCCTGATTATTAGTTAGTGGACCTTAGGTTATTTTTAATTAGGTGATATGACTTTAGCCTGTGAGTAACCATTAAAATAAAAAACGGCCAAAAAAAGTGTAACAATTAAAAAAACGGAGGAAGTAATTTTTACTTATTGTGTGTGATCTTTTTGCTTCATTATTCACTTAGTAGTTGGTGGTTATAAGAAGGCGAGATTTGCTCATTCTCGAAACAGATCAGACACAAACGTGAGAACAAACAACTATTTCAGATGAACATTGTTTGTGTCATTTTAGTTGTCCTACACTAGGGGAGAAAAAAGGAAGGGCTGCGCTGCAAGGGCTGCGTTTTTTGAAAAACGTAGCCCTTAATAGTGAAGGGTTGCAGTTAGCCCACAAACCGCATCCCTTTTAGTGAAGGGTTGCGGTTAGCGAAAACCGCAACACTATAAGTAATAAAGGGCTGCGGTTTTGGGCCAACCCGCAACCCTTTATAATTAATTCTCTCGCGGGCTGATGGGCTTAGGTTATAACAATGCAACCCGCGCCCTTTATAATCAATGAAACTCCCTCTCTCATTTTCATTGAGCGGCGTTCATTTTCATTTTCTCTCATCTTTCTCTCTCATCACTCCAACCTCTCCCGCTCACAAATCTTCTCTCACAAACTCCTCTTCGCCGACTACAAACTCCTCTTCGTCGACTACAACCGCCGAATTCTGGCTAAGCTCAACCGGCATTTGCGCACACCACCACGCAAATCAAAAGTCTCGGTGGCTCTCGGATCTCCTGTCCTCCTTCGTCTCTCGCTGGCATTTGCGCACACCACCACACCACTCGCCGAATTACTCCTCATAAATCACAAATATCGCCGGCATTTGCACGCACCACCACACCACTCGCCGTCGCCTTCGCTGCATCCAGATCTAGGGTTCGAGATTGTTGGTTTTTTGTCAATTTCTTGGTTCGTATTTTAGTCGGTTTTTTGTTTGTCATTTTTGATTAATTTTTTTTGTATTTGTTGATGTGGTGATTGTAGTCGGTTTTTTTTTCTTTGTCAATTTTTTGGGTTTAGTCAGTTTTTTTTGTATTTGTTGGTTGTTGATTGTAGTCGTATTTTAGTCGTTTTTTTTGTCATTTTTTGGTTCGAATTACTTCGTCCTCTTGTTAATTGTATGATGTTGTTTGGAGTAATAATAATAATGTTCGAAATTTTCTGGTTGTTGTTTATAATTTATGGTTGTTCTTTATGAAAAATCATATATAAGTAAAATATATATTTTGGTATTTTTAGGACTCCAAGAATGCCAAAAAAAAATTTTTTTTTTTTTTTTGGTTTATGAAGGGCTGCGGTTTTGACCATTATCTGCAGCCCTTTGTATAACGAAGGGCTGCGGTTTAGGCCCAAAAACACAGCCCTTCTATATTTTAAGGGCTGCTTTTTTTAGCCTAAACTGTAGCCCTTCGTTATGAAGGGCTGCGGTTTTAAACCGCAGGAAAGGGCTGCTTGCCAAAAACGTAGCCCTTAGGGCTGTTTTGACCGCAGCCCTTCCGTTTTTTTCCACTAGTGCTAGCTTTTACTTTTAGTTTTGTGCAATCATTGTGCAAGCATTAAATGAACTTATAATTCAAATAACCATACATAGCCTAAACCCTTGCTGCCCTGTTCCCACATCCCAAACACTTGTTCCATCTCTATTTCCGTCACAATCTTCCGCCCCAAGCTCAGATCCATGATGTTTCCTTCGTCGATACGGTGATCCAATGTACTTTACTTTTCTTAGTGGTTTCTCCCTTCTTTTTTTTTTTTTGAAGGGAAAAGAGAAATGCCATAATCAATCAAGGGACAAAGAGTCCATAAGTACAAATGGAGCAACAATACTAGGACAATGGTTCACCCAGCATTGCTCATAACCAAATGGCACAACCTTAGCAAGATGATGGGCAACAAAATTCCCATCTCTTTTAACATGGGATAAGCTAATAAAATCGAAATCAGAACATAAGAAAATAATGTCTCCAAGAATAGCGTCCAATTCCGAAAGTAAAGAGCAGCCATAGATAAACGAGAGATGATTACTTGAGCATCCGACTCGACAACAATTTTCTTTAGCCCCTGCTTCTTCGCCCAGTTCACGGCAAGGAGGATGGCCTTTGCTTCGGCCACATCCGACGGCCACCAAGCTTGCAACCGCTTCACTGCCGAGAATAAAACCTTACCCTTGTCTTCACGAGCAACAACACCCAAGTCTGCCCAGCCTTCATCACATAAAGAGGCGTCAGTATTGATTTTGATAATACCTGGTGATGAGAGACATTTATGTCACTCATAGGGTAATAATTCGTGCTTAATTAGAGTCGTTTTAGTTTAATTTTCGTAATTATTCTTCTAATTATATTTCATTTTTAGTTATTATTGTTTTCATTATTTATTTTCATTTTATTATTTTATATGTATAGTTTCTCCCCTTGTGCTTGGTTTTCTATGTAGGTAAGCTTTTTGGAGCTACGCGTTCGAGTTTCAAAGTTAGAGGGGTGGCTTGATTTAGTGCTATAATATAGAGCTTATCCTACACCACACATCCCACCTATCCATACCACAGACCAAGCATAGAGTGGAGCAATTTTGCCAAAATAAGAGCTTTTGGAAGGAATTGTGCACAAGGGTCATATAAAAACGTTCATAACTTTCACTACAAATAATATTTTTCAGTGATTCAAGTTGGAGATGAAAGTTTAGCTCGATAGCTTTCCAACGAGTGGTCACAATCCTGATTCCGATGAAAAATGAAAGAGATATGGCTCTTTGAAATCAGGCGCGTCAGTTGGCCCGCCCGAGTTATGCCAAGCCCTAGGGCTCCTCAGCCCGCCCGAGCAAGTGTCCTGCCCGCACGGGCTGCTGAAGAGTGGAGCTTCTGCCTCGACGAAGAAGGATAGCGTGCCCCGCCCGGTGGATCAGCATGGGCCAGACCACCCTGCACCGCCCGGGCCTTGACCCAGCCCGCTCGGGGTGCCTTGGTCAGCCCGCCCGGGCTGCTGTTATTTGCACGTTTTTCTTCAGCCCAATTTGTTTACGACGATGTAATTGAGGGGGAGTATAAATACCCCTTAGCCCATTTTGAGGAGCCAAGTTTTATTTTATTCCCTACTTTTAGTTTAAGAATATTTTTAGGGTTTTAGGGAGGATTAGCCTCCATAACTTAGTTTAGGGGAAAAGTGAGAAAACTCAAAGAAAGATTAAAGATTTGGAGATTCAAGAGTGACAAATTGTATTTGAAGATTCAACAATTTATCAATGAGCATTTCTTACTCTCTCTCTCTCTTTTATTTACTTTATTTTAATTGTTTTCATTGTTTAATCTTCATGTTTAATAGTTAATCTAGATCAAAGTTTTCATCTTTTCCTAGTTTCTTCTTGTTTATCCACTAGATTTTGTTTTGTTTTTGCTTTAAAGTCTTGATTGTTGGTTTTTGCTATTTTTAGATTGGTGATTTATTGCTAGTTTTTCCATATTTAGGATGTTTGGTAGTATAATGGGTAGTGAGTAGTTCATGAACTAGGATTGGGAGTAGCCCAGTCATTGTTTGCATCCTATTTTTATGAGTAGAGTTTATTGGGTTGATTACGCTTGGGATTTGTGCAATTTCAATCTTTAATGTTGATTGGTGACTTAGTTGAGGTGAGCTCCATCACCTTTTGATCTTTTTGTTGCCCATTAAATGGTTTACTTTTATGTGGTTGACCTTCATGATCGATTGATTAGTTGCTACACATCACTTGTTGATTGGTATTAACTTGTGTTTGATTTCAATTCCTAACTTGGCCTAGTTAGGTGATAACACCTCGAAATATAGGTTTTGTTGCCAAAATTAGGACTCTAAACTCCCTAACAACGATTTTAGAGGTGTTTAAGTTTGTATTTCCCTTTGCATATCCCCAATACATGTCAACCCCCTTACCTCTACTTGGTTGTTGGATGTGAACTATGATTGTGGTGTTTTCCCATTCCTAGTGCCTTTCCTAATTTGATTTCAATAGTTTATACCCTTAGTTTAACCAAAACTTGAAGATTTCTTCGGCCGAGCTTATTGTTAAATTAGCACATTTCGATGTTCCTTAGTCCTTGTGGAATAATGACCCTTGCTTACCACTCTATTTAGTTTAGTGGTCTAGTTAGGTTTTGTTTGACTTTAGGAGACTAGTAACGACCTAGTTTTCCCTATGTCAAAATGGCGCCATTGCCGGGGACTTCGGCTTACATTGATTTGTGTTGATTAGATGAGTCTAGGCTATTTGTGAATATTTTTGTTTTTCTTTGATTTTTTTTTTCTCTTTTCTTATCCTTACTAAAAAATTGGCAAGTATCTCTTTTCCTCAATATCAAAATGAGTCCTTTTGGGTTTATTTCGAGAGACTTGAGGACTTTATAAAGTAATATGGTTATGGTCTTTGGGAGACTTGTGAGATAACTTATTGGGGTTTGAATGAGCATACTAGAGGAGTGGTTGAAAATATGTTTGATGGTGCATTTCGAGCTATATCTTTAGATGAAGCTTGGGATTTCTATTTGTGGTTAGCTAGGGATACTTATGATTTTGATTGTGCTAATTGTCATGATTCATCAAATGTTGGCGTGAATTCCTTTGATGAGTCAAATGTTCCCACTAGTGACCCTATTATACATGATTTTAATCCTCCTCCCTCTTATGCTTATACTAATGATGTGCACTCCAATGTTGATGATATTCATGCCGCTTCTCAATTTTCATCAAATTTGTGCATGGATTTCAATCAATTGCCTCATATTCCCAATATTGATTCTCATATGCTTGATTGTAATCCCCCTCCCCAAAATGGTCTCCAAATTAGACTCCAAGCACCTCCTCAATTAGGACCGCCCACCAACACCGCTAGTCTAGAGAGTATGACGCAAACCTTCATGACTAATCAAGCTAAAGAGACTAGTGAGTTGAGAGAGAGCTTAAAACAAATGCAACTCCATAATAAAATGCTAGATACTCAAGTTTCTCAATTGTTGGAGTATAGGTTGGAGTCTACTTTTGCAAATCAAGAGCAAAATGGATCATATGATGACCATGATGAGATTATTGATGATTCGAGGGATGTTGAAGTTGAAAATCAATTGGGAAAGAGTAGCCTATATCTTGATGATGGTTTTTTGAGTAGTGATGATGAGGAGCATGCTCTTGAGGAGAAACGACCCATTTTTGAGGACATTGTTGAATTTTGAGGATGTTTATGAGTCTATACATTCTCTTTTTGAGTCTAATGTGTCTTCCTCTAATGAATTGGACCTTACTCTCCCTCCTTGTGCTTTAGAGTACCCACCCTCTCCTACCCCTTCTTGCTTAAGTGAAGATCTTGGTCAATTTGAGAGTGAGATACATCATTTGGTGGTTGGTGATGCTTTCGAGGCTTTAGAGGATGAAAGAGATGTTGGTAAGGATTCATTGGTTGAAAAAGTGTGCGATTTGAAAACTTGTGATATAGGAGAAGTCATTTGTGAAACAACCTTAGTTTCCATTCCTTCACCTTATATCCCGTTTTCAAAAAAGCTCGACCTAGTTCCTTCCTTTCCCATCTATTTCCCTTATTTACCCAAATTACCTCCATCAAATGAGCCCCCTTCCTCATTTCCCTCTCAAGTGCCCAATGTGATTAATTTTGAGGAAGAAAGTGAGATTGCCACAAAAAAGAGTTTGTTGAGGAGAGTTTGTCATTTCATTTTTATTTTTCTTCTTATTTCTTTATTTTTCCTTTTGTTCCTTCTTTTAGGCATCCTTCTCCTCATTTGCATAGAGTTGCATCGCACTTTATGCATATTTTGCATTTTATCATTGAATACTTAATAATAATTGAAATGTGTGCTAGTGCATATGACAAACTCTTACGATCATTGAATTGTTATTTATTAGAAAGGTCAAGCTTAGGACCTTAAATAAGCCTTTATCGGGAAGTAAACCGTGATTTATTGCTTTTATTTTATTTCTTTTAATTTTACTCATTTTTCTTTTCTATCTTTGATTTTGATTTAGGTACAAAATTGGAATAAGACTCATTCTCAATAGCACGTGGAAAGCAAATCATGGTTTTGAGGAAGTTGATTAGAAATGGAGAAATTGGGTTATTTGCGGGTATTATACCCACCTACTATCCGGTAGCTTCCTTCCTTTTCTATTTCTCCAATGCTTTATGATTTGTGGAGCATATGCTTGTTGGTTTGGATGTTTATTACCTCCCTCCCTCCCTTTGATCGTCTTGTTCAAGCATTGAGGGCAATGCTTTATTCTAGCTTGGGGGAGTAGCTATTCGCTAGCTTGAGGGAGGTGTATATACTTTATGTCTTTACTTTTTTCATTTAAAAAGAAAATTCAAAATCCAAAAATATTTTGCTTTAATTTCTTTTCTTTTTCCTAAAAAATGAAAAAACTGAAAAAACATATGAAAAAGGGTGTTTGGCAAAAAAAAAAAAATATGAGGAATAAAGAAAAGTACAAAGCATTTTGCGCCAAAGGGAAGATTCTTGATGACAAATTTATGTGGATTTCTTTGATTTGGTCATTTGGGTAGATAAGTATAGGTGTTTCCATTGGATGCTTACTTGTATGTGTAATTTGGGGCGATTAGGGATCGATTAATCTTTGGTCCTTGATTTTCTACTTGAAAAAGACACTCTATGATTTTAAATGTTGTCAAACTTTGTGCTGAAAAGAGTCGAACTAGTTCCCTTTTGGAAGTTGTAGTGACCCTAGTTGGATCTTGAAATATTCTTTGGTGCACAAATGATTTATTTCCAAATAAGCTATGCTAAGAGTTAAATTGATTGTTAAAAAGAAAAAAAATTGTGGTTTATGTCTTGAGTCCAATAAGTGGAGCCAATGAGCCCACAAGGCACAATAAGCCTATTAAAGTCCATGAAAACGAAAAAAAATCGAAATAGAGTCAATAAGTGGTAACATCCACATATCATTGAGAAAGTGGGTTGTCGAAATGGTTGAGTGGGAGCTTGAAAATTTATTAAGTAGAGTTTCCCTAGTAATGATGAATGTCATTATGGCATAAACATTGAGACTCTAGACCCATTGCTCAATCGTTATAATACTACAATCATGGTTTTCTCTTAGCAAAAGTCAAGTTTGGGGGAGTTTATGTGCACTATAGGTGATTAGGATCAATCTTGGGACCTTCTTCATCCATTTGAGAATGATTTGTCACTCTTGAATGCCTTAGTAGACTCTAATTGATGTTTTGAAGCTTTTAATAGTGTCAATTTTGCACCTTAGATTAGTCAATCCCCTTTATTCCTAAGTCATGGATACATATTGATGATGGTTATGCTTTGAAAGTTTGCTTAGATCGTCCATTGCTTTGTGAACCATATTTAAAGAGATGACTTTGTGCTTAATTAGAGTTGTGGGCTAAGCCTCTTGGGAAACCCTCGCGAGATCTCACTCGCCCTTTAAAGCGATTTAGGGGTTTAAAGAGCTTGTTGCATGCGCTAAATGCAACCGTGATTCCTATGAAAGTGAGTTAGATTTCTTGCTTTCTAGTTTAGCTTTTAATGAATCCTTTTGCTTTCTTATTTCCCTTTTGTGTCCAATTGTTTTGCTCGAGGACGAGCAAAGTTCAAGTTTGGGGGCATTTGATGAGAGACATTTATGTCACTCATAGGGTAATAATTCGTGCTTAATTAAAGTCGTTTTAGTTTAATTTTCGTAATTATTCTTCTAAATTTTATTTCATTTTTAGTTATTATTGTTTTCATTATGTATTTTCATTTTATTATTTTATATGTATAGTTTCTCCCCTTGTGTTTGGTTTTCTATGTAGGTAAGCTTTTTGGAGCTACGCGTTCGAGTTTCAAAGTTAGAGGGGTGGCTTGATTTAGTGCTATAATATAGAGCTTATCCTACACCACACTTCCCACCTATCCATACCACAGACCAAGCATAGAGTGGAGCAATTTTGCCAAAATAAGAGCTTTTGGAAGGAATTGTGCACAAGGGTCATATAAAAACGGTCATAACTTTCACTAAAAATAATATTTTTCAGTGATTCAAGTTGGAGATGAAAGTTTAGCTCGATAGCTTTCCAACAAGTGGTCACAATCCTGATTCCGATGAAAAATGAAAGAGATATGGCTCTTTGAAATCAGGCGCGTCAGCTGGCCCGCCCGGGCTCCTCAGCCTGCCCAAGCAAGTGTCCTGCCCGCCCGGGCTGCTGAAGAGTGGAGCTTCTGCCTCGACGAAGAAGGATAGCATGCCCCGCCCGGTGGATCAACATGGGCCCGACCACCCTGCACCGCCCGGGCCTTGACCCAGCCCGCACGGGTGCCTTGGTCAGCCCGCCCGGGCCATGTGGATCCCGCCCGGGCTGCTGTTATTCGCACGTTTTTCTTCGGCCCAATTTGTTTACGACGATGTAATTGAGGGGGAGTATAAATACCCCCTTAGCCCATTTTGAGGAGCCATGTTTTATTTTATTCCCTACTTTTAGTTTTAGAATATTTTTAAGGTTTTAGGGAGGATTAGACTCCATAACTTAGTTTAGGGGAAAAGTGAGAAAACTCAAAGAAAGATTAAAGATTTGGAGATTCAAGAGTGACAACTTGTATTTGAAGATTCAACAATTTATCAATGAGCATTTCTTACTCTCTCTCTCCTCTTTTATTTACTTTATTTTAATTGTTTTCATTGTTTAATCTTCATGTTTAATAGTTAATCTAGATCAAAGCTTTCATCTTTTCCTAGTTTCTTCTTGTTTATCCTCTAGATTTTCTTTTGTTTTTGCTTTAAAGTATTGATTGTTGGTTTTTGCTATTTTTAGATTGGTGATTTATTGCTAGTTTTTCCATGTTTAGGATGTTTGGTAGTATAATGGGTAGTGAGTAGTTCATGAACTAGGATTGGGAGTAGCCCAATCATTGTTTGCACTTTGCATCCTATTTTCATGAGTAGAGTTTATTGGGTTGATTATGCTTGGGATTTGTGCAATTTCAATCTTTAATGTTGATTGGTGACTTAGTTGATGTGAGCTCCATCACCTTTTGATCCTTTTGTTACCCATTAAATGGTTTACTTTTATGTGGTTGACCTTCATGATCGATTGATTAGTTGCTACACATCACTTGTTGATTGGTATTAACTTGTGTTTGATTTCATTCCTAACTTGGCCTAGTTAGGTGATAACACCTCGAAATATAGGCTTTGTTGCCATAATTAGGACTCTAAACTCCCTAACAACGATTTTAGAGGTGTTTAGGTTTGTATTTCACATTGCATATCCCCAATACATGTCAACCCCCTTACCTCTACTTGGTTGTTGGATGTGAACTATGATTGTGGTGTTTTCCCATTCCTAGTGCCTTTCCTAATTTGATTTCAATAGTTTATACCCTTAGTTTAACCAAAACTTGAAGATTTCTTCGGCCTAGCTTATTGTTAAATTAACACATTTCGATGTTCCTTAGTCCTTGTGGAAGAATGACCCTTGCTTACCACTCTACTTAGTTTAGTGGTCTAGTTAGGTTTTGTTTGACTTTAGGAGACTAGTAACGACCAAGTTTTCCCTATGTCACATGGCGTTGGAGCGCACCGTAGTAAGATTCTTCGGCCCAACATAGATGAGTTTGGAATATGTGTCGTATTCCTTAGCTTGCTTGTGCACCCGTTGACCCACAACCTCCACAGGAGTAACTTTGTTGTCGATGACGAATTTGTTCCTTTCAAACCACAAATTCCAAGCTAAAATACATCCTAGTGGTTTCTCCCTAAGATAGAGATTCCACTAGTTCAGGTTCCTAATGGTCTTTCCCTAAAATAGAGATTCCACCATGTTTTATCCATGTACCTCTTTAAAAATAAAAAATAAAAAAATGTATTAGAGTGACTACTTATTTTGGACCCATGGAGTATCCAACTACACGAAACAATATGCTTCTTCTTTTAGAGAATTAACTAGTTTTTTTTGCCCGGGCGATGCCTCGGGTCAGTTACAATAAAACTAATATGTTATTATTTTTAAATTTTATAATTTATTTTGCTACATTTCGTATTTTTTGTCCATTAAGAAATTGAAAATCTCACGTCACAACGTGATAAGTAAAGAAAAATTGAAAGGTTTGAGTTTGAAAACAATACCTTAAAAGGAATTGTGGTAAGAGAATATGACATCAATATTCTCTTGTAAGTTACGTAATAAGAGTGTTAGAGATGTATATACTTGTTCAAGTCTTTTTAGTTAAGTATACTTATTACAAGACTTCATCATATTTTATTTGAAACATTAGACAACAAATTCATAGTGTATTGATGGTTAAGCTCTAACTTTTCATTCCAAATGTCATGTGTTCGATACCTAGTACTTACACATTTTTTTTTTTAAAGTGAGGAGTACACATAGACATAAAGCATTTGCATTAGAAAGTTGAGGAGAGTGCCACGTGGCACATATGCTTTCTTTCGCACGCCTTTTAATATATTTGTATAGATTATCGATAGCATGGTTCTTGCTTTAGTTTTATAATTTTAGTGAAGTCAAATATTATGACCACCAGAAATCATCTTCCAAAAGAAATCGAAGTCATGACTAATTCTTTCATTATTTATTAATCAATATTATTTTTATTTGGAGCCGGAAACTTTAGCTTATAATACATTTTATATTCCCTCGGTTTTCCTCTAAAAAAAATACATTTTGAATTTTTCAAGATATACAATAGGTAAGCTATTGTCTAAAGTCCTTGACTACAGATCCTGATGTTAAGAGTACTCGTTATTTGCATTGGCAATTCATTAATGATATGCTCTCAACTCTTATTGATGTTGTGGAAATTATTCTTAATTTTGTGAATGGAAAAATTATTTGTTTTGGATAAATTTCACCAAGCAGGATCAATCTATCAATAAAGAAAAGACAATCAATCTAAGTGCTAAAAGAGATATAAGTAATTGTGTATAGCTTTATATTATTGAGATTATTGATATAGCTAGCTAACATTCGTTGCCTTATCTTGGCTACATATTCCACTATTTATAGCTATCTAACCCTAACTAAGTTACCGTTATTGTTTGTTACAAATATCAAATATCCTTGCTGAAGATTCCTTATTTTGTGCTGAATACTGACCATTATTCTCTCAACTACCCAACAGATGCTGACTTTATTCAATGTGGATTACAAAACACGTGCTTGACGGTCATGTAGAGAAAATATGGCATGTCCACATCCACGGATATGTCGAAGAAACTGGTCATGCTCATAGATGAGAACCAGATTTTCACCACACAATAAGTATTAATTGATATAATAATCCTTCTCGTATTAGTCCTATGTAAAGGTTTGCTTTCTAAGGGTCTAAATTCACATTATTTTCTCTCCACTACCGCCTTTCCATCACCATAGCCAATTAGAGGTTGTTAAATTTTCAATTTTCAATTGACACAAAAAAATTAAACAATCTCTTCAGACTATATGTAATTAAGTAAATCAAACATGAGATTCATATAAAAAAATATTACAATATCAAATTTTATGGTGTCAAATTTTCTAAATACTATATAAAAACCAAGAGCACAACATTCATAGAAGTTTCCAAGCTTCTTCATTGCCAGCAGATAAACGTGCAGGCTTCACTGAAACAATCTCAACAACCTTACCATGTGAAAATCAAATCAATATCAAAAATTGATTTTTCATCTCATTTCAAAGAGAATCAAATTATTGACTTGCTAGTGGAATCCCTAAACTCTTGTTCCTCCATGGTATCACACAGCACCTTACCTCTCGTCTCTGGCAAACCAAGAACCAAAAATCCACATACAAGCACTATGATGCCAAATACTCCATAGCAATAAATCATATTTTTCCTACCAAGAAGAATCAACACCGGGTCAAAAACCGAGCCAAAAATCATTGCCTGCCTCACCAACGATGAGGCCGAGTTTCTAACACAGGTAGGAAAAAGCTCCACCGTATACATCAACACTAGGTTGTACGCCATGCAGGCACAAAACAGAGACACTAGCTCTAGGCCAATAAATATCCCCTCATGACCATCCTTGCCTAGTATGGAGAACATTATGCTTGTTGCTCCACTGATCACGCAGAACCCGAGCAACGAACTTCTTCTGTTGCATCGTTGCACCCAGAAGAGGAATGTGAGCAGATAAGAAGCTAAGGACATTAATGCACTAAATGTTGAGGTTAAGTAGATATTGAAACCTAAGTTTCCAACCCCTAAAAACATGCCAAAGTACATAAGACCGATGCCAAAAGCTAAGATTACTGCAGCTAACAACCGTTGGACAGCCCATCTTTTCTTGATTAGAATCTTGAGAGAAGCAAATGAAGTAGCGCTACTCTTATGTAGTGCCTCTTGTTGAGTACTAATGTTGGTCATAAGAGAGGATGTATAGTAATCTTGAGTTGTTGGTCCTAGTTTTCTTAACACGGCCATGGAATCCTTGGTTCGCCCTTGCATGAACAACCATCTAGGGGATTCTAAGAGGAAGAAATAGCATACTATTGAACATACAATTCCGGGAATGGAAGTCAATAGATACAAGATTCTCCAGGAAGAATCCTTGGTTAGATATGCAATAGCAGTTAATACTAATATTCCTAATGAGAAATGAATGAACCCAACCATAGCTGCCTGTGACCGCCATCGTTTGCCAACTCTTTCTGTCAGCAATACCAGTGCAGAGATGGCAAGTGGAGCACGGCCAACCCCACTTATGAAACGAAATACCGAATACACCCAAAAATTGGGAGAAAATGCGGAGGCAAGTGCAGCAAGGGACATTACCAAGGATGAAAAACAGAGGAGGTTCTTTCGCCCAAGTTTTGAATCACCAAGAGTGGCTAGCAGTAACCCACCCAAGAAGCAACCTACAAAGTAGCAAGTTGTAGGGAAGCTAGTCATGAATGAGCTAGCACACTCAAGATCCCACTCTGATATGATCGAAGTGTGCACATTGGTCGAATCCCAAGCCCATTCGGTCTTGGAGAGGCCGCATATGTCTGAGTTATTGGAACTGCAGGACAAATTGCTGTTATTATTAGCTGTGCAATGCCATGCTGGTTGAGCATGAGCAAAGACACTGATGAATGTTTGCTGGCTGTCAAAGAATGGTGGTAGAGACGCGAGTATGGCTTGCAAGATTTGAGTCGAATTTAAGCATCCAATACTTTTCTCCACCATATCTTCTACAGAGAACAGTAGTGGTTCCGAAAGCTCATCTTCATGATCAACTGTTGCACCTCCGCTCGCCATGAGCTTTTGGTTGTACTGATCTGTGTTGAAGTGTGTCCTACAAAAGTTCAGCAAGAGACATATGCAGAAGTTATTACATGAAAGTTGTATATCAAATACTTCCTCCGTTCTGAAACATATGAAAAGCTTCTCTGTTTTATATGAGAATTTTCTGAGAGAAGCATTTCATTTATTTCAGAACGGATTGGATTATATGGAAAACAAAAAGGAAACAAAAACAATACCTGCAAATTAACACAATGTTTATTGCTACCTAGCTTCAATAAGCTACATTGCAAAAGGATCAGCTATTTGTAATGCATCCACTTGATTATGGAAGTCAATGACTAATTATCATTAGTAATTTAAACCAACGCGTTTGTCACGAGCATGTATACAAAAATTTATGTAACACTTGCAATGGGCCACATGTACAAACTAATGATATTACTGGAAAGTAGCCCCTCTCACGCCAATCAAAAGGAAAAAAAAAAATAAATAAATAAAGTAGCCCGTCTCACGATCATCTATGTGTGTATACTGTATCACATCACGTTAATCATCTTTGATCTTTATATATTATTATTAGTTTAGATGTACAACTTCTATTTTGGATTTTTTAACTAGAATAATACAAACTTTTGCCCGTTCTCTCGCAATAATACAAACTTTTGATTATTTTTTAATAATACAAACTTTACATCAAAATTCCTCTAGTAGGGCATGACCGGTTCTTAACTTGTTGTAGGAGGTCACTAGCTAACGTGGCACTGATCAGGTCACGTGTTGTTATTTCATTGGTTGTTTTTTTAAAAAAAATTAAAAAACAAAAAAAAGACTTTTTCCTCCTTCCCCTCCACTGATCTGTTTCCCCCTTCCCCACCATGGCCACTGGAAAGACGCCCCAAGAAGAACTCCAAGATGAACAAAAAATGGCGGCTTCTACTTCTACTTCTGCAATCAGTGTTTTAGAACGAGAGAAAAACTCCAAGATGAACTCGCACTCCCCATTTTTCTCACAGACCAAGTTGTCAAATCTGACGGTGACGCCGAATCATTTCGCCGAGATTGCGCTGAAATCGCTCGTCAAGCCGAAGAACTCTCACAGAAGCTTCGCACAGTCGTCCGATTAACCTCCTCACCTTCTTCTTCCTCCATCTACGACCGTCCGATTCATCGTATTGTCGCCGATGTATCGAAGAATCTAGAACGTGCCTTAACCCTAGTTCGCAAGTGTAAGCACACTGGTTTACTTGGCCATGTTTTTCTCACCAGCTGATTTCAAGAAGGTTTCGACCTTGCTTCAATCTTCAATGGCTGATTGTGGCTGGCTTCTTTCGAGTTAACGACGGCGATGAAGGCGGACCTAATCTCCGAATTTCGCCGATTGCGAAAAACGATCCGATTGTTGCTTGGGTTTGGTCTTCAATCGTATCACTGCAGATTAATCGACCGTTGAAAGATCGAATTGATGGGGCGAATTCACTCGCTTCGTATGCGGGTGATAAGAGGTATCGGCGGTGATAATGGGGTGGCCGGGCTTCGTGTATTTCGGGGGTGGAGTGGTGGGGTTTGGTGTATTTCGGGGTGAGGGAGTGGAGGGGGTGGTTTTCGAGGCTAGGATGGCTGGGATTGGTGGTTTACGTGGTGGCAGGTGGGGTGGAGGAGATGCCTGGGGTTGGGGGTGGTTCGGGTGGGTGGTGGGTAGGGCGTGGGAAGGTGGTTGTGTCCGATGGGCTTCTAGGGGTGGTTTCGGTGGTGGCTGTAGGGTGGGGGAGGGGCTGAGGTGGTTCAGGTGGGTGGCGGGTTGGGGGAGGAGGGAGAAAGAAGAAAGATCATTTTGTATTTTTTGTTACCTGTTCTACAGGTTACAAGTCAACTTGACCTACTAGAGGAATTTTGATGTAAAGTTTGTATTATTAAAAAATAATCAAAAGTTTGTATTATTGTGAGAGAATGGCCAAAAGTTTGTATTATTGTAGTTAAAAAATCCCTTCTATTTTGGACAAGAGTTGATTATATACAAGTAGGCCTGGTTATTGGGTACGGTACTCCAATATTATAGGAGTGTTGGTCAATGTCATAGGGCTGGGTCAACGATAACGGGTAAGGTTGTGATGGGGTTTTCGATTTTTTTTTTCCATGATATCCAAAAAGGCAACAAATAAAGCAATTGTAATTTGCATTAAAGCTAGTTTTTAACCTGTGTAAAAATACACGGGAGGTTTTATGTATATATGATTTGGAGTCATGTGTAATGCATGGAGAATTGTTTTGTTTATTAAATAGTTGTTCAAATTCCAAATTTATTGAACCTATAATTGTTAGAATTCATGCATTTAAAGTTAACATAATATAAAATGTAAAATTATATTTCATGATATATAAAAATCCTTTGTTACAATATTTCAAACTTTAAAAATCTTATAATCGTGATATATACATTTATAAATACGTAAATGAAAAAAAAAAACACATCAAAATGCATGGGAATTTTTTTTTTTAGATTTTAGGATGTTTCTCCTAAAATCATGGTTTGAATATTAGCTCGTGATTCAAAATTTGTATAATCATATTGTGTATTAATAATATATCTTAAAACCGGTTTATGACCCGTGTGTTCAGTGACTGATGTAGCTCATGTCATGTCGGAACATGTGACCAACTTTTTAAAAAACAAGTTGATTGAAGAAGCTTTCGCTCTTCCCATTGCTTCATTCAGAGGTTCATATAAAATCACAATTCGCACATCTATTGGCACTCAATCATGCAACCACTTCTGCACCCTTTGTCCGCAGTCGTGCTCAACCCCTCTCTCTTGTTGTCTTGCACAATCGTTGTACTGCACCAGACTACCCAATGGTCACCACCTACCAAGCCACCACTACTTGCACTGGAAATTGTTTATGTCAAGAAATTAAGAGATTATGAAAGGTTGAGATATTTGTTCTGGGCCCTAAGAGGGTACGCTTGAGCTCCGATATTCGTACGACGGAATCCTGCAAAACAAGGTTAGACTACCTCAGGGGTGATTCCGGGATCGCTCATAGGACGCTCAAGTCAAATGTGATTGAGGTAGAGAGTTAAAATGAGTAAATGTAGCTAGAGAGAGATGCTCTTATATGTGAGAATTCATTACCTGTTTATTGATGAGACTGGTGCTAATTATATATTGTGAATCCCCATACAGGTAACCCTAGGAGGGGGGGGCATTCTTGGAAGTAGGAGAGTTTACCCCCTTTTAAGGTAAGAGAACTTTTCATGGCTTATGAGTTTCTCACTTGCCTCATGTAGATTAGGTCAACCCCATGGGTGGGACCCACATCTATCATCTATCTGGTACGGTGAGAATAAAGTGGGCTTCATTTATGAATTGGGCTGATCTTGGAATTGGCCCAAACAGGAATTATAGCACTCTTTAACTTTTATGGTAGGAATGATCCTTCTATTTAAATTTTAAAGCAATTTTTGACTTTTCATCGTGCTTTTTGTCATCTTGTATTATTCATTTTGCATGTATTTTTTATGTTCTCCAGTAATTGATTTCACTTACTATTTTTATGTTTCATTTCTTCTATAGTTCTATTTTTTAGAAAGCACTAAATACGTTTTTTATTTCACATACCTTGATAATTTATAATTATATCCTAATGTTTAACATTGTCACTTTCCATCAAATATAAAATTGTCACTAAAAATATATAGTTTGTTTAAATTCAATACTATTTGTTACCATAAATATTCTAAAAGCGTTGGGTTTTTATTCTTTGATGTTTGTAGATGTTACCACTTTTTCGTTTACATATTTGATTTTTGTAGTCTTGTATGTATTTACATCAAAATTAAAGTAAATTAATTTTTAATACACTCTTTGTTTTATAGCAATCTGTGTACTTTTCTTTTTAATTTGTATCATAACTCTATTTACATTTTTATTATGGGAATCATTTTATGTGAAACAATTTTTTACCGCTACTAAAACCTTTAAGGTCTCACACACTCTCACATTCTAATAAATATACTTTGTTATCTTCTGTCATATCTATTAATAAATTAAATTAGAATGTACCCCACAATAACATGTCGTCTACCTTTAGAGCAAAGGAAGTACTATGGATATTAGTTAGTCCCACTATAAATGGCATGATCTCGGTATAATATTTCAATTGAAATTTAACACACTGAGTTTGGGTTTGTCAATGTTTAATCTTATATATTATGATTGATCATAGGAATCAATAAATATTTCAATAAAATAATCAACCGTTTTTTACATTTGAAAATTTTGTGTGGTGGAATAAATCTGGTTCAATCCTGGTTATTAGTTCTAGGTGATAATGCTTCATTTATGTTGAAATGGATTTTAATAAGATGGGGTTTTTCTTATACATGAAATTAAATTAAATTTGGCACAATATGAAATATGCACATCAAATTACATAAAAAAATTTAATTTTTTTTTTCTTTTTAAGGCTGTATGTGAAATTTTTCAGAATAACTTACATAGTCAACAAAGTATATACTCGTAAAAATTTTCTTGTAAAAAAAAATATGGGAACAATAAAGTTATTCATAATACCATATTATTTTATGACAACCAAACATCAAGGAATACTAACTCTATTTTAAAAGAAAATCAAGGAATTCACTAAAATTCTTTAGTGACACGATAGCTATATTTAGTTTACTAGCTTTTGGTCCCGTGCAAAATGTACGGGTACTTCTTTTGTTTTATAAATTTAAGGTTCTAGGATGTTTATTAGCTCGTCATTTAAAGATTTTATAACCACGTCTTATATTTATAATATCTTAAAACTACCTTATGACCCGTGCGTTCAGTGACTGATGTAGTTAATATTATGGTGGAACACGCGAACAATCCATTTTTTCAGAAAAAAAAAAAGTTGAATGAAAAGTCTTCGCTCTACCCATTGCTTCACTTAGAGGCTCATATAAAAATCAGAATTCATAGTTTAGCACCACTACTGATACAGAATTATGCAACCACTTCAACTTCCTCTTTCCATAGTTCCAACTCCCACTCACCCCTTCTCTCTTGTTGTAAATTGCATGGGGAATTAAAAAAGTTGACTAAAAGCTTTTAGACCCATGCAAATTGCACGAAAAATATTATGTTTTGTAAATGTAAGATTTTAGGATATTTCTCCTAAAATCATGGTGTTAATTTAGCTTGTCATTTAGAGTTTTATAACAATGTATTGAGAATATTTTTAAACTAACTCATGATGGTTCACATGACCAACTGTTTTTTAAAAATAAAAGTTGATCGAAAAAGTTTTCGCTCTGCCTGCTACTGTACTTCTTGCTTCCCTTAGAGGTCACAAATTACAATACACACCACTACTAGCACTCATCCATGCATAAGTTCTTGATGTTGCTTCCCAAAGTCCTGCTTACCCCCTCTCTCTTGTTGTCTTACACCACTACTGCATTGTACCAGGCCACCGCTGGTCACCGCCCACCAAGCCACCGCTGCTTATCTTTTTTGTCGCGACCAGCAACCTATAGGTACCTCTTTTTCTTTCACTTTGGATTTCTTTTTCTAATGATTTTGAAATTTGTTGATGGGTTTTGGTCAATTTGTAAGGAGGTAAATTATAATTTGTAAGGAGGTAGATTACACTATTGAATTTCGATCAACCTAATTAGAATTTTTTTTAGATGGGTAGGATACAAACTTAAAATTGTGGTGCTAATACATAGTTTATAAATTAATTGGAATAATAATAATGCAATGTTTATTAATCGAGAAAGAAAACCCCTAGTTTTATGAAGGTAGTAAGTAACAAATCATTTATCAGTGTGAAGGGGAAGAGTTTTCACCTTAGCTTTGCTGATGATCTGATTCTGTGCTCTAAAGGAGAGTATGCTTCTGTGCACTTGATGCTTAAAGCTTTTAAATTATTCTCTGACTCATTTGGTTTGAAGACTAATGTGCAGAAATCTTCTTTTTATTGTTGTGGTATGGAGGAAAATGAAGTTGACAGATTACAACAAGTTTCTGGTATCATGAGAGGTGAGTGCCCATCTACTCTAAGAGAATTTAAGCAGCACAATGTGATTGCTTGTTTGAAAACATGACTGCATGCCAAAGTTAGAGTTTGGAGTACAAGGAATATTTCTTACACAGGGAGGGTGCAACTCATAAATGTTGTACTTATGAGTATCCATGTTTACTGGGCCTAAATTTTTGTACTTCCTAAATAAGTCATTCAAGATGTGGAGAATGTGTGCAGAGCTTTCATGTGGATAGGTAACTACTTCAGTTCTACAGGGGGTATGTGGCATGGAAGGAATTATGTAATAGTAAGAGCACTGGTGGCTTGGGGTTCAGTGATATCAAGAATTGGAACAGAGCTAGTCTGGGGGAAATATGTGTGGGTAATATAGCCACTAAGAAGGATAATGTGTGGGTGAAGTGGGTGCATACTGTATATATTAAGAATCTAGATTATTGGAAAAGAATTTATGAGATTAAGGACCAGATCAAACAATTGTATACTAAGCAGGAAATCCAAAAGGTGCAGAAATATTCTATTCAAGATGTGTATCAGAAAATGATTGATCCAAGGGATCATGTTCACTGGGACACATTTGTGTGGAATAGAATGAGTGTTTGTAATATCCTAAAAACTTAAACTTGTTTAAGTAAACAATTAATTATAGGAAAATTTCCTAAGGTACCCTTGAGGTTTGGCTTAATTCTCAAAATACCCTTATTGAATTTTGAAGTTCAAAGTTTAAGTTTCAAGGGTACCTTAGGAAATTAATGCGCTTGAATTTCGGTGTCTGATAAGGGTATTTTCAGCCCAAACACAAAGTTTAGGGGTATATGAGTAATTCCCCAAATGTGAGGGGTAATTTGATAATTACGTCAAACCTCAGGGGTACCTGAGGAAATTTTCCTTAATTATATGAGTAGTTAAAACATAATAAAATGATTAAATAAAATAATGACATAAAAGTTTACAAATTTGCAAATGTTGAAATTTAAGTGACAATAGTATACGTCTATGATTTCATGAATTAAAGAAAAGGTCAGTTTTTATTGTTAAATTAATGAAGCACAAAAATTTCCACAATCACTCAACTTATACAAGGCCACGTGAAGATGGTGGATAATGGAACAATTTTCTGATTTTTGTTACAAAGAAATAAAGGGAAAAAGAGTAACTTCTCAGGGGCGGAGCTAGCCGGGGGGACATGGGTTCTGTCCCCCCACTTTGAAAAAATAATTTCACGGTAAATTTTGTTTAAAAAAAAAAAAGTGACAAAGGCAAAGCAAAAACCGAAACGAAGAGAGAGAAAATGAGAAACGAAGGAAGGAGAGAGAAAATGAGAAACGAAGGAAGGAGAGTAAGTGTTTGTACTTTGTACTGCACTTGCTATCTCAAATGCAATTACCAATCTTGCTGGTATAATTTTACATTTTTTGTTTATTTAAAATTGCCCTAATTTTTTGATAATTTGTGGTGAAATTTATCTGATTTTGGTCATTTGTTGAAATGGGTAGCTACTGTTTTTGGGGAATTATGGAGATTAGAGGAAGAAGATGTGGTGTAGAGAAATGGAGTGGTTGTTATGTGTGAGTGATTCCATTGTTGAGTTAGTCCCTTCTGTGCAAGAGTTTCCCGGTGGAGGTATTTTGGTTTTTAAGATGTCCCTTCTGAGCCGCAGCGTGTCGGAACCCAGCCACAAGCCTTCGGAAGCCAGATTTCCGCCGCAGTCCATCTGCATTACTGGCTTTTAGCCATCGATTTGTTGGTTTTTGTTTTATAGGGTTTAGTATGCTTAGTTGAGAGCAGAGAGAAAATAAAACCCCAAAAGAAAGTTTTGACTTCTTAATTGGTTTAATCACACACTAATTGATGGATCTCAGATCTAACTTTTTTTTTTCACTTTTAACAAATATGTTTTTGTTCAATTTGCTTTTTTCTTAGATCTTCTCTGTTTATTTTTTATCAGTTGATCAGAATCTCAACTTCTAAGCCTAGTCACACTGTGCGTCAATCCCTTTCTCTATTTTTTGTTTTATTTTATTTATCATTTCTGAATTTCTTTCAGCTTTATTATTGTTTATTGTTTATGAATTACTTTCAAGTTTTGATTTTTATTTGTATTATTAATTGGGTGATTGGGTTTATTGGTGGGTCTGTATTTGGTTGATTGTGGATTTTATTTTGGTGGTGTTTAATTGCTCTTTTGTGCAGATTTTTTTTCCTGTGATGAATATTGTAGTGTTTTTTTTCTTAATTTTTTATCCGAATGTCCGATGTCCGTATTTTGTCCCCCTACTTTGAGAATCCTGGCTCCGCCAGTGACTTCTCCTACTTCTTTTCTTTCCCTCTATGGCACTTGGCAGCCATACCAAAAATTCCCCAACCTTTTTCTCTGCCCAAAACTGTCACCCCAATCCCACTGATCTTCTTCCTAAAGTCAGCCATGCAGAGATTCTTCCCCACTCATCTTCTTCCTAAATCAGATTTTTTTCCCAAAATTCCATTTATAAAACCCCCATTGTTTTACTGATGAAAAGCACAACAAAAAAAACAACAAACTTCTTCCTTTCATTTCTCTAGGCAACCACCTCACCACCACCTACGAACCATCACATTCAACCACCGCAATCACCATTCACATTTTCAGTCACAAACTCACCTGATAAAGCCTTTAAATCCGCTGAAAAACGCCCCTATTTTCGCTATCTCTCTCCTCTGTTTCAGGTCTCGTCTCACATCACCACCACCGTCTTCCACCTTGCGAGACGCCTGCAGCACATCGCCCCTCTGCCGCCGCCGACCACCGCAAGCACCCCAGCCACTTCCCTCGACCCAGCTGCTTCCCTCGACGCTCACATTTCTCTAGCTCAAGCTGTCGCCTCTCCTTCGCGCGTTGCTGTACCGCACCACCATGGATGCGCCGCCATCGTGTCGTCGTCGCGCCGCCTTCCCTGCTGTCCACCGGTAGTCTGCCGGAGCTCATCTCTCTTCGTGGTCTTCGCTGGTCAAAATAAGAGTTGAGGTATACACATATACCTTTGTTTTATTTTGTTCTTTGAGTCCCTTTTTGAAGAGACGGTTTCACGTCAGTGTTAACGTGAGACCAGCTAATGTCATGCTGACATCACGCGCGTGCATCAAACCAGCAGCGGAATTAGTTAAGCGATTTGACCTATTAGTTATGCTATCCTTAAATTGCTTCTAGATGAATTACTTAAGCGCTGAAGTATATTAGCTAAGCGTTGAAGTATATTAGTTAAATGCTGAAGTATATTAGTTATATTATAGAAACCAGATTATAACGCATTTAATTGGCGTTAATTTTAGTATAACGCATAAATTATTCTCTATTTCTTCTCTAATCCATTGAGACGCCCTACTACATTGTTTTCCATATCCATTCCCTGCCTGCAACTTGAATCTGTTGTTTAATTTTGAATGTAAGTAAAATATTTGAGCACGAGTGTGCAATGGCAATGTCCACAAACACTTACTTTATTGTCGTTTTACCTGACAAGATGTCTATCACGTTTGAAGTGGAAGAAGAGTTTGACACAGATTCATCACAAAAGGATAATATATACTGTCCATGATCATACGATAACTTGCACTTGCAAAAACTTTGAAGAAACACATCAGATCACTTTTGGTACCGAAAACTTAATTTTTACATTTGAAAATTCAACTTTTTAAATGAAAAAACATAACTAATACCTAACTGTTATTAGTTATTAATTTATTGATAATAGTTAAATAACATGATATAAAAGTTATGCTGCCAGGAATTTTATGCTTTAATGCCTTAAGAATCATGCACATGTATTCAAACACAAGAATACCACATAGGTATATGTGCAAAAATTAGATAGTGCTAAAATAATAAGATACGACACTATGACTAAGTATTAGGCCTATATCATTTTTCTGAGAGGAAAAAGCAGGCCTATATCATTTTTATATACTTCGAAAGTTAATCTTTTGATGTATAGCTAGATAGAAAAATGACCATATTCAATCGTAGACATACCCCAGTACATGACTTTACAAACTAATAAATGTAGCTAAAATAGTGTATAGAAAGTTATTTCTTCTTTTATATTGGAAACTAAATAATGCTCAATAAATCTTAACTAATTACATAACAACACTAACTAATGTACTAGAAATGTTAACTAAAAAATAATGTAAGTCTACATATAGATTACAACTCTAAACTATTGTGCTAAAATATTTAACTAATTATCTAAAAATATTAACTAATTGGCAAAAAATATTATCGTGAGAATTTGGAGACGCACGTGTTTGAAAAATATTTATCTCTTGGACTAAGGCAGGTCTCACGTTAAGACTAACGTGAGACCGTCTTTTTTAAGAATTTGTGTTGTTCTTTTTCTGATGATTGTTTGGTAGCCAAGCCCAAGTTATAAAAATTATGTTTTGGGCCTAAGAACTCTTTCATTAGTTGTACTTGTTAGGGTTTTATTTTAATACCGCAAGTGAACGGTGTCGTAGCACATACGGGTCGAACTCAGGGAGGTGCAAGATTAAACACTAGTTGACTCTAGACTATGAAATAGCTACACATTCCAAATATCCAGAAGAATCTATAAACTAATAACAAAATATGATAATTAAAACACTAAGATTAAGTATCACCAATAATATGAATTGATCAAAATATAACTCACGTCCCAGTTATTCAATTGTAGCTTAGGCGAGATTTACATTCCCTTATGACTCAGTGATAAAGCACAGCTGCGAACTGAAACTAAATACTCGGTCATTCCTCAATACCTAGAGCTCACTTTCGTGATAGCAAAAGGCCTAACTAACATGTATGTCTCCTATTTTCATGGCTTACACACATAATTAGAAGCATTAAGAACCAATGTCAAATAATTCTCAATTCTAGTTCTCACCTATTTTCATGGGAGAATTCAAATCAATGACAAGATTATCTAAATTAAGACCCAACTTTCGTTGATGAACTCAATTAATAAATAACAATTTAACATCAAACAAATATTCCTAATCTCAATTCCAACTTTCGTTGATAATATAAATTAGGGCTAAATCAAGATGCACAATTGACAATAACAACAATCTTATCAAACCCTAAACATACAATCAAATTACATGGGAATTAGAGAATAGTTTACATGATCAATCCATACTAGGGCTCAACTCAATCCTAGATAAAAAGACTACTCACTAATCATGGCAAAAAGAGCAATAAACATAATAGAAAACATAATTAATATATAATAGAGAGAAGAGAAGAGAATAAAACTTGATTAATATTGAAGATGAATAAGAAAGCTTGAGTCTTGTATCTCCAAAGTAACAATAGAAACCAAACTAGGGCATAAAACTAGAGAGAAAACTAGAGAAACAAAATAACGTGATATTGAAAAGTGAGTAATAGATGTCCTCTTCTAATTAGAAAACCTCTAATAAATAGTTATAACTCCTAATTACAGTAGGAAACCAAATTACAAGATAAGGAAACCAAATAAATCATTAAATGGTCGAAATTATCAAAACCGCGTGCGCGTAAGAAGTTTCTGGCAGACTGGGCCAACTTGCGAAGCCCATATCTCTCAAAATACAACTCTCCTCGGGCCGTGCAACATATCGTTGGAAAGCTCTTCAAGCCTACTTTCCAGCGCCGTTGGAATCAACCCAATATCAGCATTGAGTCAAAAGTTATAGACAAAAGAGTGAACATAACTCCATTTCCATAATTCTTTCAATGAATTCCAACTCCAATTAAGCTTCAATTTGCACTCAAATACTTCTAAAGTGATCCTTATCAATGTAGATTGCTCCCAATTGCTCCTAAGTACTCAAGCTTTTCCAATAATACTCCAATTATGTTCTCAATACCTGAAATTCATCAAATAATACCAAAAACGCACAAGAGGAGTAATATTTCGCAGATTAGGTAATAGTATGCAATTATGAAATACGATGCATCTAAATGCTCCTACAATGCAACCTAAATGCACCTAAAATCTATATAAAAATACGACACATCAAACTCCCCCAATCTAAACCATTGCTTGTCCTCAAGCAATTAGACATAGACATTGGAAAAGAAAGACAACCTACAATATGGGACTACGATAGGGCGAAGCACACAATTGAGAACACGAGAGATACAATTACTACATGAACCAAGCATTGAAACATTCTCAAGCAAAGCCACATAGCACGTCATGTAATGCAATTAACTCTCCTAGCATACCACATACCATCTCCCCCAAGCTAGACTTAACCAAACCTGAGAGACCTCACTTTAGTCATGTGCACTCATACTCTCATGTGTTTATGGCATAAACAATGTCACTCAACCTAAACCATGTCGACTCAATTGAAGCATTTACTCTTTAACTTTGACTATCGACTCACTTTCCACTCGAAATTATAACGCAAAAAGATCATGAGGACTTTCAAGGGTTGTAATGGGGCTGAGGTTATGGGTAGAAAATGTATTTGGAAATGTGGTGCTAAAAGTCAACTAGTGGAGAAAACAACGCTTAACATCTATGGCCATTAGATGCAAACGTCACAAAAACTTCTACTAGAAGTTCAACAACACATTAATTAACATAGTACCCATCCTTACCAACTCCAACCAATTTCATTCAACTTTTATTCAATTTTTGTTTTCATTTTTTTTTTCATAATTATTTTTCACAACTTCTTCATCATTCTTTTCATTTTATACTTCCACACTATTTCAAGCAACTTCGTTCACATGTTTTCTTCCAATAATCACCGCAAAACCACGAATACAAGCTCAAAACATAAAATTTAATGCTACTCCACTTAGCAAGGCTTGGGTAGAGAAATCATAAAAGGCTAGAGGCTTGTAATGTAGATTGATTCAGAACAAAGTCATGAAAGGCTCAGCGGGGCTAGAGAAAGGATAATATATATGAAAAGAAAATATATCCGAAAGCTCATAACAATGAAAAGAACGCCTCAATAAGTCAAAGTCAAGATCCATGCAACAATGAGGAACTAATCACACATGAAAGAACATAACTGGCACAGATACGTCAGTTTATAGGCACAAAAGTTCACTTGGGTAAAGTTGTCTAAACAGTAAGGTTAAATCAAGCCAGAGAGAGATCAACCAATCTTACCACAAGCAATCAATCGCGATAGAATCATGCTATGAAGAATCATGAATGAGATGGATTACGCTTAAGACCGTAGTAAGGATATCAACAAGGTTCTCGAACAGTGCTAGCAATAGTCCCATAGATGCAACTAAGATGAGATGAAATCTAATATTGCTGATGCAACTAAGAAAGCAGTACAATTTTTTGGTTACACGTAAACTCCCACTCCTAATGAGCAGTACAAATCGTGCAACAGCCTAAGAAAGCAATAAAAACTACACTAGAAAGCAGTAAATGATAGAATATTCCTCCCCCAAGCTAAAATTGGCAGTGTCCTCACTGCAATAAGCAAGATCAGAGAAGGAAACGGAAGCGACCCAATAATCACCGAATCCTCAAGCACTCCTACAAACATCACAATCCACCAAAATTGCCACATGCAATTCCCAACAATGAAAGAATTGAATCAAGGTTGTATAAAAATCCAACAAGTAGAGCCACACAAACAAAAATCCAAGCAAAAATTGAAAGGAACATCAAGAGCATCGACGAAATATAATAAAGAGGCTTACTACCCAATTTAATGGGAAAAAGAGTCGAATAAGCTCAAAATTTATATCGCAATGCTTCTTGAGAACCAACTGAAACAATTTGTAGTCTACTTGCGCGAATCCTGCAACAACCATCAATTAGAAAAAGGGGAAAAAGAAAAGAAATTAGGTATTGAAGAGAAAAAGTAATAAGAAAAAGAAAAGGGAGTAAAAAAAAGGAGAAAAGAAAAAAGAAAGGAAAAGAGAGATTAGAAATCAGAATAATACAAAATTAAAAAGAAAATAAAAAGAAGAAATAAAAGAAAAAGGAGAAAGAAAGAAGACAAAAGAAAGAACAGAATAGAGGGGAAGAGAATTGGGCATCAACAGCGTAGGAACCACGAGAAGGCAAGGTGATGGAATTTCGAGGGTGCCGGTGAGAATTCAGTGCTGTGGTGGTCGGAGGCGAACTGGGCACGGCTGAAGAGACCACGAGCGGGGCTGAGAATGAACTGGGCGCGGAGTCATGGCTGGCAGGCGGTGATGATGATGGTGGTTAGAAGAAAATTGCGAAGGAGGGGAGAGAGGAGAGCTGGAGTGGAGGAGAAAAACGAGAGGAAACAGGGGAGGAAGGTGGTTGTTGGTGCGCGCAGGCGGGACACGGCGGCCAGTGGTGGTGGAGGAGGGAAGGATGACGGAGATGTGCTGGTGATGGTGATGGGAGGCGATGCTGCGTCGCACAAGGATAGCAGGTGGCGTGGAAGCTGCGCAGTACCAGACCACGGTGAAGCCGTGGCATATACTGTTGCTTGCTTCGCCCAGCTTTTGTGTTTAAATCTTTCGACCTCTAAAAACGCGGGTCGCGTTTCACACTGTGAGTCGCGGTATTTGCCGCGAGTCGAGGTATTCGCCGCGAGTAGCGGTATGTTCTCGGCATTTGTCCGCGAGCTGGGGAATTGTGCCGCGACTCGTGTTGTAGAAGGTCGTCTACCAGCTTCTTTTCTACGAACATTTTTTTAAAACCTATAAACACACCAAAAACAAACACAAAACATCAATGTAAATAAGATCACACAAAAGGAAAAAAAAAGAAAAAGAAAAGTAAAATATGTGTAAACTCGGGTTGCCTCCCGAAAAGCGCAAATTTATAAAGGTCCCGCACGACCATGTAAAATCAGTAGACTAATGCATAACACTTCAGCGCCCTAAGAAGCTTATCATATGTCCCTGCAAACATCTCAAAGCATGTTATATAAGAGTGAAAAGGAAAGAGGAAAAACACTAGTCCTAAAAATCTATTAAACCTAGAAAAAGAAAAATCAAAGGGGAAGTGATTTTTACAAGAGTAAGAAAATGAAAATTTGTTAGTCGTTTTACAAGACTCAAAAGGAGAGATAAACACTAATTGTACATCAATTATATGGTCATAAGAGTCATTCATATTGTGAGAAATAGAGAACGATGGGGGGTATAATATAGGGGAAGAAGGGATAAGGTTAAGTTTTCGAGAGAAAGGAACATGAGACTCAAAAACAGTTGGTGGAACCGACAAAGACTCATGAATAACTTCACTCTCATCTATAGACTTCTCGAATGAAGGATTTTCACCCAAGGGTTGTTCCTCACTCAAAACATCCTTCACATCAATCTTCCCAGTAGTTTGATAATCATCCCCGTAATTTTCAAATTCTTTCCAACCCTCATCATCATCATCATAAATATATGGGTGGAAACTATAACTCCGAGCAGATTGATAATCATATTGGGGAGAGGGGTCATAATCATTTACTAATGTCGCCACATCAAATAAAGAAATATCATGAAAAGCAGAGTGACAATTAGAACTGTATGGAGTTGTTGTAATGTAGCTTTGAGGTGAAGGAGTGGAGGAATTTTCCTGGACTGGTGTAGCATATAATGACATATCCCACTCATAATTATTCTTAGCCAACCACTCGATTAGATCCCAACAATAATCAGGGGATTGGGATAGAAATTGTCCATTAGACATAGACTCAAACACCGCTCTACTTTCTTCATTTAAACCCTCATAAATCACTTGGCACATATCCCATTGTTCATATCCGTGATTAGGACCAATAAAATCTCCAAGCCTACGATAGTATTTCCAAAACAATTCATTCTCATATTGAGGAAAACATAAAACTGCTCTAGAATTACTAGCATGTATATGGGGATCACAACAGATATCAGGTAATTGATTAGAACTCATGCAAAAATTGGAAGTATATTGACACGATGTATCAAAATAAGAAACATGAGAATCCAAAGAATTATAACCATTGGCCCTATCAATAGAATTGTCCTCATTATAGTGATAATATGACTCCATGAACAGTGAAAGGGAAGAAATTTACAAAAGTAAAAAAAAAAGGAAAATTTGCCCGAAAAAGTCCCACCTTTTGGCCGTCTGCCGAAAATAGTCCCAGCTGCCTATTATTATATAATAAACCTAACTTTGGGTTTTTTTTTTATTTGTGGACCCATGTCATTGGCAACCTGCTGAAAAGGTAAAACACATCACGTGAGTGCAGCGTGAGTGTGTCTTTTCCCTCCCAAAAACTAACCCTTTTTCTCTCTCTCTCTCTCTCTCCTCTGTCTGCTGTTGATCATCGTTTTCATCTTCCTCTTTTCTTTTTCTTTTTTTTTTTCCTTTTTCATTGTCTGCGTGAATTGAAGTTGTGGGATTTGGGTGAACTACATCAAAATTTCGCTCTTTGTGAAAGGTACCTTACCTCTTCTTTGCACTCTTTAAATTGGAAATTTTTTTTGTTGCAATTTGAGTATGAACATTGCTGATGCGAAATGTGAACTTGAATGTTAAAGTTATGAACTTTTTCAAAAGTGTAATCTGTTATTTTGCTGCAATTTGTATTTTTTGCACTTAATTAGTTTAATTTATGTGCTTGGTTACGAATTGTGATTAGTTGAACTGAATAGGGCTTTTGTGACTTGCAAGGGTAATTGAACATGGATTGGGTTACATTAAGGTTTTGGCATGGAGGATTGTTTAAGAAGAGTACAAAAGGGTCCTTGTATATGGGAGGAGAAGCCAAGACATACCCTATTGAGCCTGATGAGTTGTCATGGTTTTTCTTAGAAAATATGGCCAAAGAATGCGGTAACTATAGGAAAATTGAGATGGTCTATTATTTAACACCTGGGTGTGCACTTGATGATGGTTTGAAGAGGGTTTATGATGATGAGGAGGTTAGGGTGATGACTTGTATTGTTAGAGAAGCTAGGTGCTTGGATTTGTATGTGTTGCATGGGGTTGATGAACCCCAATTTGATGAACCCCAAGCACAGCTACCTGAACCTGAGAAAAGACCCCAAAAACTCATTCCTAGAAGGGCCCCACAGACAGCACCAAGTCCTAAAAAGGTGACCCCACAAAAATCACCCAAATCCAAAAAAGGGACCTCCCTTAACACCTCATCACCCACCTTTTCTCCTACTAGAACTAGTCCAAGATTCTTATCCCAGAATAAATCCACATCAGATTCAACCACAACACAACAACCCATTTTAAATGTACATGCTAACCCTAGAAAAGGGAACACAACATCAAACAAGCAACCAGTAGCACAAGAAGTGCATTCACACTCAAAACACACCTCTGAACCTCATCCAACTTCAGATCCACAACCCACAACAAGCTCACCAATTCCTGACTTCTGCATCACTGATGATTGGTGGACTGATCCTAGTCCTGAAAGTCTCATCCCTCTAAATGATCTTATTCCTGATTTTCCTACCTCAAGTGATGACACAGATCCACTCTATGAACCACCTACATCAAGTGAGCCAGCTGATTTTGTTTTAGAAGTTGATGGGCAGTTTATTGTTGATGAGGATGAGGTCATACATGAAGACTTTGGTGAGGAGGAGGAGAACATAGTCGAGGAGAATGAGTCAGATCACATTGAAGAGCTTGATGGTGATGATATTTACACTAGTGATGAGGAGTATATAACAGCAAGGAATAGGGTGAGAGGTTGCAAGAACAAGCTGAGTGAGTTGGCAGAACATCTAAGGAAAGAGGCAGAACAAGGTTTTATTACAACTAGCAGCACTGAAGGGCACACATCTGGTGAGGGTGAGGGAGAACATCAGGGTTTTGAAAGTGAGTATGAAAACTCTGAAGATGAAATTCACACCCCAGAGGCCAGTGAAGAGGAAGGTGATTTAATTCCTAGGAGGAGGAGGAGGGGAAGGAGTTTGGCTGTTGATGCAGATAGTGTGGACTTCAGCAAGTTTGTATGGAAGGTGGGACAAAGGTTCCCAAACACAGCTGCTTTTAAGAAAGCTGTAGCAGCTTTTGCAATCTTGTAAGGTAGAAGTTTGAGGTTTTATATTAGCAACAAAAACAGAGGACAAAGGTTAGGGTTTTGCTGTAAGAAGGGGTGCCCATTCAGGTTGTACTCTTCATGGGACACAAGAAGGGCTTGTTTTGTGGTCAAAACTGTGATTGATGAGCACACATGTTGTAGAAATATGACCAAGAACACCCAGTTGAAAGCATCATGGGCAGCAAAACAGTTTCTTGAGGTCTTTAAGACCAGGCCCCACTGGCCTGCAGCTGAAATTAAAGAAACCATTAGGAGGGCTTTTAAGGTTGTTGTTACAAGAAATTTTGCATACAAAACCAAGTACCAAGCGCACATACTGTTACATGGTTCAATGGTACAGCACTACAACAAGTTAGGGAGGTATATAGAGGCACTAAAAGTGGCAAGTCCTCAATCACACATTGTGCTTGTGACTGACACTAGCCAACAATCTGATCCACCAGTGTTTCAGAGGCTTTTCGTTGGTTTTGATGGGTTGAAGAAGGGGTGGATGGAGGGCTGCAAGAAGGTCCTTTGCATTGATGCCTGTTTTATCAAAACATTCTTAGGAGGGCAACTTTTGGCTGCTGTAGGGAGAGACGAAAACGATCAGATGTTCCCCGTAGCGTGGGCTATTGTAGAAGGGGAGAATAGTTCTTCATGGGAGTGGTTTCTAACTGAATTGCAAGGCCATTTAGACCTAGAAGATGGTGATGGATTGGCTATACTCAGTGATGAAAATCAGGTTAGTTAGTGTAGGATACTTTAGTTTGTGCTATTTTGTTTTATTTCTTAGTTGCTTGCTCACTTGTGTTCTTTATGCAGGCTATATTGAGTTCAGTTGCAAAGTTGCTGCCCAAAGCTGAGCATAGGCATTGTGCTAGGCACATCTTTGCACTGTGGCACAGAACATACAAAGGAGATGAGATGAAACAACTTTTATGGAAAGCAGCTAAATCTTACAGTATCCCTGAGTATAATGAGGCACTGTCAGAAATGGAAAAGGTGAATCCAATTCTTTGTGGTTGGATTTAAGAGCTACAATACAAAGGTATTTTGTAGGGCCCATCTAAAAGATAGCATGAAGGTTGATGTGATAGTAAATAATTTAGCTGAAACGTTCAATGGTTACATCATAAATGCTAGGGTCAAACACTTAATATACATGTTAGAGGACATTAGGGTTGCATTGATGCAAAGACTTGTTATGAAAAGGCAAGAAATGGAAAAGTCTAGTGCACAAATCTGTCCTAGGGTTCAGGTTAAATTGGAAAAAGAGAAAGACCAAGCTGCAAATTGCATTCCCTGCCCATCATCCAACACCTTATTACAAGTCAACCACTTGATGGATAGTTTCATAGTTGACCTAGCCAAGCACACCTGTACTTGTAGGAGATGGGACATGACTGGCATCCCATGCTGTCATGCTGTTTCTTGTATTTATTTCTGTAACCAAGAAGCAGAGGACTTTGTTGCTAATGAGCATAAGAGGGATATGTATCTTAAGGCATATGCATGGTCAATTCCACCTTGCACATGGGAAGGACATTGGCCTGAAAAAGAGTTTGCTCTTGATCCACCTCCAATCAAGATTGGGCCTGGCAGACCTAGGCTGAACAGGAGGAAAGGTCCCTATGAAAACCCTAAGAAGCCTGGTAAGTTGACTAGGCATGGGTTAGAGATGACTTGCTCAATCTGTAAGGAAAAAGGCCACAACAAAAAAAGGTGCCCTAATAGGGACAGAGCTGTTGTGCAAGAGCCACCACAAAAGAGGCCAATGGGTAGGCCTAGGAAAGACTCCCAATCATCAACCCAACCACAACCATCTGCCACAACTACTGTCACAGCAGAACCCAGTAGGATAGGGAGAGGTGGAAGGGTTATCAGGGGTGGCAGAGGGTCAAGAAGTGGTGGCAACAGAAGTGGAAGAGGAGATGGGGAAGGAAGAGGTGGTGAAGGCAGAGGCAGGGGTGCTGGTCCAACTGCCACAGCAGCAACTGGTGGAAGAGGTGGTGAAGGCAGAGGCAGGGGTGCTTGTTTCAACCTGTCACAAGCAAGAACCGGTGGAAGAGGTGGTGAAGGCAGAGGCAGGGGAAGGGGAAGAGGTAGAGGTAGAGGTAGAGGAAGGGTGAGTTTTGTTTCAATGTTGTATGTCATCTTAAATTATCTTTGAATGTATATGCTATTGATGACACTATCTTTTATAAATTTTCAGGTACCTGTTGGTGTTGGTGTCTATCAAGGGATGGATGGACAAGCCTATATTAATGTATGACATTAGTTCATTGATCCTAAGTGTAGTTTGTGGCTACCTTATTTGTGGAAAGGTCCTAATATTTCCCTTCTCTTCTTAACAGGTTCCTGGACAGAGAGGAGGACCTAGATCTATCTTGGATCCTTCATTTTCAGGTTCAACTAACATCACATCAACACAACAATCAGTTAATGCTCGCCACTAGAAGAAAACTATTATGCAAGCTACTTATGTACTAAGTTGATGTAGTTCCTTAGTTTTTGTGATATGGTTTTTGTAACAGCAAACTTTGTACCTGTTTTGTGTTAGTTGTGTGGTCATTTTGATTGTAACAACTACATTTATGGGATGATATATAACCAATGATTTAAGGAAGTAATGTTATATATATGAAAATGGTGCCACATTGATACAACAGTTGAGGACATTACCTCCTTAGCCCTAACTCCTTAATTAACTAAGCATACTACATTAGTTCAATCTCATAAAGCCTAAAACAGGCTAATAATACATATTCATTTCAATAAAAAAGCAACAACAAATGTTATGCAACATGCAATTACAACAGTAGCAAACTTATGGTCCTTCATTTTGTTTGGTTCCATTCCTACACAAATATGCTCCTGCTGAACTTTGGTTGCTTTCACTTGGAGACTCCAATTTTGGGTTTTCAATTTCTTGACCTTATCTTTCAATTCAATATTTTCATGTTCAAGGTGAGCAATGATGGTCTCCTTCTCAAGCAACCTGTAATTCATCTCCTCCACCTCAGCTGTGCATCCTCTGCGAACATCATCCTCCCATACGAAGAAGCCACAATGTTCCTGTTTTTTGGGTTTTTGGCCCAGAAAAAAAAATCAATTAACTAATAGTCAAATACCATACACAAGAACAGAACAGATATGAACCCTAAAAAATTAAAGCTAACACTCACCGGAAAATGGATGCAACCATAGAATTTCCTCCCTAAGTTGGGACTCTTGTGTTTCACAGTTCTAAGGGGAGAAATGTCATTGTGGTGGCATCTCAAAGCTAGACAAACCCTTCCACTTGATGAATTGCCTGAATTGGAGGATGAAATCGTCATTGAAGCAAGGAGAGTGAGAAGTGAGGGAGTGGGAGTGATGAAGTGAGGGTGGGGATTCATAAGAATAAAGGATGGCAGGTAAAAAAAAAAAAAGTAAATGAAAATAAAATTACCGTTACAAGTGATTACCCACTGCAGCCAGTGCGTAACCGGTAAGGGTCCACAAAAAAAAAAAAACCCAAAGTTAGGTTTATTATATAATAATAGGCAGCTGGGACTATTTTCGGCAGACGGCCAAAAGGTGGGACTTTTTCGGGCAAATTTTCCAAAAAAAAAAAGTTATCTACAAGAGAAAATAAAAGTATATACAATGTAGTCTATTAAATCTATAATCAGACTAATTCTAATCCGTTACCTCCCCGACAACGGCGCCAAAAACTTGTTAGAGTTTTATTTTAATACCGCAAGTGAACGGTGTCGTAGCACATACGGATCGAACTCAGGGAGGTGCAAGATTAAACACTAGTTGACTCTAGACTATGAAATAGCTACACATTCCAAATATCCAGAAGAATCTATAAACTAATAACAAAATATGATAATTAAAACACTAAGATTAAGTATCACCACTAATATGAATTGATCAAAATATAACTCACATCCCAGTTATTCAATTATAGCTTAGGCGAGATTGACATTCCCTTATGACTCAGTGATAAAGCACAGCTGCGAACGGAAACTAAATACTCGGTCATTCCTCAATACCTAGAGCTCACTTTCGTGATAGCAAAAGGCCTAACTAACATGTATGTCTCCTATTTTCATGGCTTACACACATAATTAGAAGCATTAAGAACCAATGTCAAATAATTCTCAATTCTAATTCTCACCTATTTTCATGGGAGAATTCAAATCAATGACAAGATTATCTAAATTAAGACCCAACTTTCGTTGATGAACTCAATTAATAAAATAACAATTTAACATCAAACAAATATTCCTAATCTCAATTCCAACTTTCGTTGATAATATAAATTAGGGCTAAATCAAGATGCACAATTGACAATAACAACAATCTTATCAAACCCTAAACATACAATCGAATTACATGGGAATTAGAGAATAGTTTACATGATCAATCCATACTAGGGCTCAACTCAATCCTAGATAAAAAGACTACTCACTAATCATGGCAAAAAGAGCAATAAACATAATAGAAAACATAATTAATATATAATAGAGAGAAGAGAAGAGAAGAGAATAAAACTTGATTAATATTGAAGATGAATAAGAAAGCTTGAGTCTTGTATCTCCAAAGTAACAATAGAAACCAAACCAGGGCATAAAACTAGAGAGAAAACTAAAGAAACAAAATAACGTGATATTGAAAAGTGAGTAATAGATGTCCTCCTCTAATTAGAAAACCTCTAATAAATAGTTATAACTCCTAATTACAGTAGGAAACCAAATTACAAGATAAGGAAACCAAATAAATCATTAAATGGTCGAAATTATCAAAACCGCGTGCGCATAAGAAGTTTCTGGCAGACTGGGCCAACTTGCGAAGCCCATATCTCTCAAAATACAACTCTCCTCGGGCCGTGCAACATATCGTTGGAAAGCTCTTCAAGCCTACTTTCGAGCTCCGTTGGAATCAACCCAATATCAGCATTGAGTCAAAAGTTATGGACAAAAGAGTGAACATAACTCCATTTTCATAATTCTTTCAATGAATTCCAACTCCAATTAAGCTTCAATTTGCACTTAAATACTTCTAAAGTGATCCTTATCAATGTAGCTTGCTCCCAATTGCTCCTAAGTACTCAAGCTTTTCCAATAATACTCCAATTATGTTCTCAATACCTGAAATTCATCAAATAATACCAAAAACGCACAAGCGGAGTAATATTTCGCAGATTAGGTAATAGTATGCAATTATCAACTACGATGCATCTAAATGCTCCTACAATGCAACCTAAATGCACCTAAAATCTATATAAAAATACGACACATCAGTACTACTTAAATAATGAATGTATGTTGGGGTTTGATGGACTGATTAAGCTAGTTTAAAATCTATGCCATTTATTGGTTCCTAAAACTACCATATTGAGCTATATAATTCCTGATTACTAAATTATTTGAGTTAATTTAAAACTAACCCACAACTAATAATCCTAGTAATGGTTAATGTTGAATTAATTTAGAATAAAACTACTTATATATGATAGTTGTTGTATTCTTAAATAATGACTTGTCTTACTTACTAAGTACATAACTTTTAATTTCTAACCTCACTTAGTTGAACTATTAATTTAATTTAACTAAATAATATTATAATAATACTAATGGTTCTATTATAGCAATAAACTTCGTTAATTAATAGTAGACGGTTAATTGATAATTAATTATGGACTTATATAATTTAATAATTTATGAACATAATAATGTACTTCTATAATGAAATGAAATAGCATAAGTTGTTATGAGTTGTAATTGTTCAATAATTCTAAAGTATAACTAAAGGAGTTATTCCACTTATTAGTTGATGAAAGAGTCAGTTTGATAAATTAAAGACAACTTAGATAATAATGACTACTATTAAACCCTTTTATGACCTTATGATGAACTCTATGACTAAAATAAACTTTAACTAATATTTAGGCTTAAAAGCTAAATACTGAAACATATATTAATAAAACTATTCTTGAATAGATTAAAGAAGATAAAGGATATTACAAGCCTCCCCCGACTATATCAAGGTTGTTAAGCAGGAATTCAGGTAACGTCTACTGCTAACACTCGCACTCCCCTTCCAACTATGTATTACGATGCTTTATACGTTGTTTATGTGATGTTATTTATGGTGTGCGGGATATGAAAAGTTTGCTATGTAAATGATGTTTATAAATGATTTGATGCTATGAGAAGTATGATGATTTGATAATGACGTTTCTGCAATGACATTGTTATATGATATCTGAAAAGTACGTAAAAGGCACAAATATGATAAATGAAAAGATGTTATGGCAACATAGTAATGAAACGCATTGTTCGCCGTATTCCCGAAAGGGATACCGCATTGTTCGCCGTACTTCTAAAAGGAGTACATGTACCGCGTTGTCCGTCGTATTCTCAAAAAGGATACCGCATTGTTCCCCGTATACCCAAAAGGGGTACCGCATTGGTAGGAGGCGTCCTACAAAACTATAAGCCAGTTGCCAATGATGTTAATGTTAATAAATTGATATTACAGAATCATGATGATCCTATAATGTTATGTTTACGTAATGGTTTCATAAATGTTTTACAATATTCTCTCCCCTCTGATTGCAAAAAAAAATGAACTGAAATGAATTTACGATGTTAGGGTAGTATGTTACTCAGCCTCGGCTCATGAAGTTTAGGTATGCTTATGAAGATGGGACATCCCAGCAGTGAGGAAATATTAATTTTAGATTATGCAACTATGACAGTTATGTATTATAAGTTCACTTACACTAAATTTATGAAACTTTAGTTATGTTTAAGTTAATTATATATTCCCAGATTAATCATTGTAATATGTTTAGTTTTATGAAAGTATGTTGCCTTGTATCTTCCGGATGGAAGGTACGGCAGTGACGCTCCGACTAAATTAGGTTTTCCGCTGTTAAACACATAATTAATTAACCTAATAATGATGCTTAGGAGTCGGGGTGTTACAGATTGTTATCCGAGCCAAGGTTTCGGTGCCTGAAGTAAAATCTCAAAGGTTTTACGTTAAAAAGTAATTAGAACTTTAAGTGATCCGTAAAATGAAAGTCAATGGATTAGTTAACTTTTAAGTATAAAGAAATGGTTGTGAATTATAATGATACACTAAAACCATAATAATAGTAAGTCATGTAAATGGTAAAAATAAGTTAATAAATGCTGCAAAGTAAGTTGCTCAAAATGAAAATGAGTGTGAGTGTTAGGATCCGAGAATGGAATGTTTTTATATTTTCTATGATGTTGTTTATCAAAAGAATATGCCATGAACGTGAAATGTTTGATGTGCTAGAGAATGGCAACTAGTGAAAGTGGACCTACCAATGGAGGCAATGGAAATCATGGGTCTGAAGTCACACTTGAAGAAATAATAAGGGCAAGGCTCGATACTCTGTGAAGTGACCCTGTTTTCGAAGATACGCCTGAAAACGCGAATGGAAATCAGGTGGACTTAATGAAGTTAATGATGGAATTTTTACAAGGAAACCAACAAAGGGCCAAGACAGAGCAGTAACAATGTTCAAACATGTTTAAAAGGTTCTCTGCTCATAAGCCACCAACTTATGATGGAAAACCAGGCCCTACAGAATTTGAAGAATGGTTGAACAGTATGGAGAAGTTGTTCGATGCTACTCGATGCCCTGATAAGTGGAAGATTAATTTTGCCGTGTTTTATCTGAAAGGGCAAGCCGATCTTTGGTGGAAAACTGCTAAGGAAATGCAAAGTCATCCTGATTTTGGATGGGAGAACTTAAAAGATGCCATGAGAAACCAATTTTATCCTCAATCTCTGCAACTCCAGATGGAATCCGAGTTTATCCATCCAAAGCAACGGAATATATCTGTCTTAGAGTATGCTGTGAAGTTCAATGAACTTGCCCGATTTGCTCATGACTTAGTGTCAACCGATCGTCAAAGAATGAATCGTTTCGAAGGAGGTTTAAACTTTGATCTCTAAGAATCACTCGCAGCTCATATGAGCAAATCTTATCAAGATCTGTATGATAGGGCCATCAACGTCGAAAGATAAAAGAAACTAAGAAAGGAGGTGTATGATAATGGAAAAAGGAAGAGGGACTTCCGACCAGATGATCAGTCATATAAGGGACAAAACAATGCGAATAAGGATCGAAGCAATGGGAATCAAAATTCCAACCGGACTCGAGGATGCTCCAAATGTGGAAATGGAATCACACCGACAAAGACTGTCGAGTAGGTAGTGGAGAATGTTATAGATGTGGAAGTAAGGGTCATCAGGTTAAAACTGCCCACAACCGCTTCCAAGGCAAAGTGATAGGAGAAATGGTCCAAACTATGGGAATGGTAGCAATAGTAATAGGGATCTTTAATGTGGACCACCTTGAAAGAATGTACGATGGAACGACGCTGGTTTTACTTGAATTAGAAACATCTTGATTATAATGAAGTAAAAATCTCATTATGATTTCCTCTGTTTGTAATTGCTTGCACAATTATTTTCAAGAAATGAATATGAGCAAGTGTAGTTTTACAAGTCTACTATACTATTTGATAAGTGCATATTCTAACATAATTTAGTTGCATATTAGGGTGCATTTTCATGTAGTATTAGAGCATTTACATTGCATTTATGCATATTTAAGTCACTTTTTATAAGCTACATTGTTTTTACGGTTATTTGGTCTTTTGATGTAATATCAGGTACTTTAGACTTCTTTTTAAGGATATGATGATTAAAGCATTTGGATTACCTTCAAAACGATATATCATGTGCCCAAAACGGATTGGAATTGAAGAAGAGACAGAAGACTTTGTGTACTTGTGCGAAGTATGACACCTCTGCACTATTTTACTCATAACTTTTGACACAAAAACGATAATAAGGTTATTCCAACTGGGTTGGAAACTAGACTTGAAGAGCTTTCCAACGATATATTACATGCACCAAACAAAAGCTCTGGATCAAAAGTTATAGCTGTTCAAATTTGAGCGGGAGAATCTGATGATTACAGAACAACACATCCGTGTCACTCTAATTTCTTCAAGGCAGTAGCTTTTCTGTCGTAGGATATTTATTTAATAGAAGGTCAACACGTCCGTGTCATAATTGACACATCCGTGTTGGTCTGCTCCGTAGCACGTGTTATTCTGTCGGTTTTATTATTTTAGGAAGCTATATTGATACTTTTTTATTTGTTTAATGATGGGGGGGAGAAACTTCATTGTATACATTTTTTAGGGTTTCTAGAGAGAAGTTAAAGAGAGAAACTTGTAGATCTTTATTGTTCTCCAAGACTCTACCTTTCTTCCATTAATTCAAGTATTTATTTTCTTCTACTTTTCTCTTTGCTTATTATTATGAATTTTAACTATTGTTCTCTAACTTATTTATTTATTTCTATTATGCTTGAGTAGTTCTTTATCTATTATTAAGTTGAACCCTAGTATGAATTAATTCATGATTATTTCTTTAAATTTCCGAATTAATTGTTTATTAATTGTTTAATTGTTCTTGCTTAATTGATTGTGCTATTTCAATATTAGATAAGGGATAACTAGTATTGTTATGATTCTATTGTCTTAATCACAACAGGAGTTGGATTTTGACAGATTTGGATATTTCAATTAAGGACATGAAATTCTCAACGGGAGTAGGTAGAATGGATTGTTAGCTAGGAAGTTAGAGTGCCACGTTTAATGTCTTTAATTTACTAGATTCCACGGGAGTAGGCTTGAGTGCATATTAGAGCATAGATACTCGAGAGAGGTTTATGGTATTTTAAAGGGTGTACTTTTCCTTATGAACATTTTATTGATTAGTTTGGGGTAGGAATTATTATTTTATTAATTCATGCTAGTGGGGATACTTAACTCTAGAGTCTTTTATTTATATATTGATTAATATAGTTTATTCCACCATTATTATTGATATTAATCTTCTTTAGTCTTACCATTATTGAAGAGCTAATCATAGCATAATTTTTCTCTCTGTGGGATCGACTCTTACTTACCCTACTACATAGTTTGGAGGATTAGTTAGGTTATTTATTTTTGTTAGGTGCGTGATACGCCTACCACTGTTATTCTCAAGTTCAAGTTTCGAGGACGAAACTTTTTCTAAGGGGTGAAGATGTAATATCATAAAAACTTAAACGTGTTTAAGTAAATAATAATTATATGAGTAGTTAAAATATAATTTTTATAGTTTCACTAATTAAGCAAAACATAATAAAATAATTAAATAAAATAATGACATAAAAATTTACCAATTTGCAAATGTTGAAATTTAAGTGACAGTAGTATATGTCTATGATTTCATGAATTAAAGAAAAGGTTAGTTTTTATTGTTAAATTAATGAAGCACAAAAATATCCACAATCACTAAACTTATACAAGACCACGTGAAGATGTGCCGAATGGAACAATTTTCTGATTTTTGTTACAAAGAAATAAAGGGAAAAAGAGTAACTTCTCCTACTTCTTTTCTTTCCCTCTATGGCACTTGGCAGCCATGCCAAACATTCCCCAGCCTTTTTCTCTACCCAAAACTGTCACCCCAATCCCACACCTTCCTAAAGTCAGCCATGCAGAGATTCTTCCCCACTCATCTTCTTCCTAAACAAGATTTTGTTTCCAAAATTCCATTTATAAAACCCCCATTGTTTTACGGATGAAAAGCACAACAAAAAAAAACAACAAACTTCTTACTTTCATTCCTCTCGGCAACCACCTCACCACCACCTACGAACCATCACATTCAACCATCGCAATCACTATTCACGTTTTCAGTCACAAACTCACCGGAGAGGTATACACATATACCTTTATTTTATTTTGTTCTTTTTCTGATGATTGTTTGGTAGCCAAGCCCAAGTTATAAAAATTCTGTTTTGGGCCTAAGAACTCTTTCATTAGTTATACTACTTAAATAATGAATGTATGTTTTCTTAAAAAAAAAATAAAAAAAATAATGAATGTATGTTGGGGGTTTGCTGGACTGATTAAGCTAGTTTAAAATCTAAGCCATTTATTGATTCCTAAAACTACCATATTGGGCTATATAATTCCTGATTATTAAATTATTTGAGTTAATTTAATACTAATCCAAAACTAATAAGCCTAGTAATGGTTAATGTTGAATTACTTTAGAATAAAACTACTTATATATGATAGTTGTTATATGCTTAAATAATGACTTGTCTTACTTACTAAGTACATAACTTTTAATATCTAACCTCACTTAGTTGAACTATTAATTTAATTTGAGTAAATAATATTATAATAATGTTAATGGTTCTATTATAGTAATATACTTAGTTAATTAATAGTAGACGGTTAATTGATATTTAATTATGGACTTATATAATTATAATAATTTACGAACACAATAATATACTTCTATAATTAGTAGGAATAATAGGCTAGAGAGAGAAACTCTCTCCTCTCTCTAGAATCAATGAAACAGTAACTTTCATCACCATTTTCGATCCTCAGCATTGCTGGAGCCATGGCAAAGGGTGCGAAAAAGGGTAATGGAGGTAAGAAGCAGATTCAGAATGCTCCGAAAGATAAGGTAGTTCGTAAGCCACAATCAGGTGATGCTCGAAAGGAAATTAATATCAATGACTTACAAGATGATTCAATGTTGAGTTGGTCCTCGGATGAAGAAGAATCGAATGCCTCTCTTGATTTTTAAGCTTCAGAGCAGGATAAGGAAGCATTTATTGCTGCGCGTGATAGGAGAGAGAAGTGGATTGCGTCGGTTCATACTCCGGTAAGTTCGGTTCGACCCATGGTTCAACCGTCTCCTTTTCCGATGCAACAGCTTGTGAGTAATGTTGGTAATTCATCTGTCTCAGGTAACTGGCGTCAATCTTTGTTTCATAATATTGTTGATGAAGGTATGAATTTAGAGAACCCTGAGGTGGAAGCTGGTGTCATTGTGGGAGAAAGAAATGCTGAAAATATTATTCAGATTACTTTGGAGGATATTAAACCTGAATTAGATTATTGGCAAAGTGCTGTAGTTTGCTATATTTTGGGTGTTAAACCTCCATTTAGAATTGTTGATGGATTTATTAGGAGGATTTGGAAGAAATTTGGTGTTGCGAAGGTGGCTATAATGAAATCTGGTATGTTTATGGTTAGATTTCATACTGTTGACAGTAAAAATCAAGCTCGGGGCGGGTCCCATCCTTTATGATAGCAAGCCTCGTTATTGTAAAAGAATGGTCTCCAGATGTTGATATTAATGCCGGTAGTGTGAGAATTGTGCCAACTTGGATTAAGTTGCCTAATCTTCCTTTGCAATATTGAGGTCAAGTAGCATTGAATAAGATTGTGGGAGTTATTAGGAAGCCTGTTAGAACAGATCGTGCTACTGCTTAGAAAGATCTTTTAGAGTATGCTAGAGTGTTAGTTGAAGTATCTTTAGATCAAGATTTTCCTAATGAGGTAGTTTTTTGCAATGAAAAGGGGAAGATGCAGACACAACAAATCATTTATGAATGCAAGCCTGTGATGTGTAGTGACTGTGGGGGCATTGGACACAACGTGGTTCAATGTAGACAGAAGAGAGTTGAAGTTGCTAAGGCTAAAATTAAACCACAAAAGAGGTGGATGCCAAAAGCTCAGACAATAGTGCTTGCCCAAGAATCGAATGAGAAGTCTGCTCCTATAAAAGAATCTGATCAGGTGGAGGTTGTCAAACCTGCTTCTGGGTTGGCTACTATTGAAGAGGAGAAAGAAGAGGAGGGACAAATCGGCAATATGGACATTAGTGTTCCTGATACAAATGTTGCTATTGTTGCTGGTACCCAGAATGATACTGTTAGAGAAGGTGGGGCAGCTGATGTGATAGGGATAATTGATAGAGTTGGTTTAGAGGAAAGAGAAGATAAGGTGCTGAAGGAGAAGCCTACTTTGCTTCCTCATGGATAGATTGGGGTTTTGGAATATTAGGGGACTAAAAAGCCTGAATAAACATGGTGATGTTAGAACTATTCTTAGTCATCATAATTGTGGGCTGTTTGGTCTCCTTGAGACTAGGGTTAAACCAAGTAATGTTGACAAGGTTTACCCTAGGGTATGTCCAAACTGGAGTATTGTGGCTAATTACTCCTATCATAGAGGTGGGAGGATATGGTTGATCTGGCTGCATCAGAAATTTGATGTTGATGTGGTGGAATGTAAAGCTCAGTACATTCATAGTAAGGTTACTCACAAGGGCACTGGTAGGTGTTTTTTCCTTACTATGGTATACTGTTCTAATGATAGTGCTGACAGAGTGGTTATGTGGGATGATTTAAGGAGACTTAAGGTCAGCATGATGCCTTGGGTAATTTGTGGTGACTTTAACAATGTAGTTACTTTTAATGAGAGAATGGGTTCTGTTGTTACATTGCAAGAAGTGGAAGGGATTCGAAGATGCTTAAGGGACTGTGAGGTGCAAGACTTGGAATGTGTGGGTCCTTTCTTTACATGGTCTAATAAACAAGAGGGTGATGGTAGGGTTTATTCTAAAATTGATAGGGTTTTTATCAATGATGCTTGGTTGAGTGTCTTTGGAGGGTCCTTGGCTAATTTTCTTCCAGAAAGTGTGTCTGACCATTCACCTTGTATTATTCAGTTGGAAAGTCAACAGGGTGGAAAATCTAAGGCTTTCAGATTTTTCAATATGTGGACTGGTGGTTTGGAATTTGAGTCCATAGTGATGAGAGGATGGCAGCTACAAGTTACTGGATGTGCCATGTATCAGGTTGTGGTGAAATTGAAGAAGCTGAAATTTGAGCTGAAAATGTTGAATAAGAGTAAGTTCTCTAATATTGAGGTTGAAGCAGATGTCGCTTATAAGCATTTGATTACAATTCAGAATCAAATGCAAAATGATCTGAGAAATCATGAGCTTCATTCCCTGGAGTCTGAAGCTAGGAAGAAGTATTTAGAGTTGAACCAAGCTAGAATTGCTTTCCTTCATCAGAAAGTGAAATGTGACTGGTTAAAAGGTGGTGACAGTAATACTGCGTATTTTCATGCTTGTTTGAGAAGAAGAAGAGCTCAGAATCATATATACAGAATAAAAGATATGGCAGGAGGGTGGGCTGACTCTCAAGAGCAAGTTGAAAAAGCTTTTATGGAGTTTTATGTGGGGTTGCTTGGTAATGCTACCAGTAATAGGAAACGGGTGAGTGATAGTGTGTTGAATGAAGGGAAGAAGCTGAATGACAGACAACAAGGTTTGTTAATACAACCTTTCTGTAATGAGGATGTGAAGCAAGCATTGTTTGAAATTGAGGATACAAAGGCCCCTGGCCCTGATGGTTACTCTAGTAATTTCTTTAAGAAGTCCTGGGGTATTATAGGTGAAGAGATCACCAGAGCTGTGCTGGATTTTTTCAATACTGGAAAGATTTTAAACCAGATAAACAACACCACTCTTTGCCTGATTCCTAAATGTGACCAACCTCAGGATGTCACACAATACAGACCCATTGCTTGCTGCAATGTCCTGTATAAAATCATTTCAAAAATGTTGTGTCATAGGTTGAAGAAGATTTTACCTGAAATTATTGATCTAGTTCAAAGTGCCTTTGTGGAGCAAAGGGTCATTTTTCATAACATATTCATCTGTCAGGATATGTTAAGACACTATAAAAGGAAGTCTGAGCCTGCTAGATGCACTATGAAAGTTGATCTACGTAAGGCTTATGACTCTCTTGATTGGGGTTTTATTAAGGAAATGTTGGTTGGTTTGAATTTCCCTGAGAAATTTGTTAAGTGGATCATGTTGTGTGTGACTACTCCCAGTTACTCTTTAAGTATAAATGGGAATCTTTGTGGGTTTTTTAAAGGCAAGAGAGGGTTGAGACAAGGAGATCCTATCTCTCCTCTCTTGTTTGTTATTGCTATGGAGTATTGCTCTAGATTGATGAAGAAAATGCATAAGAAGAAGGAATTTGCTTTTCACGACAGATGTTCTGAGTTGAAGCTCACACACCTCATCTTTGCAGATGATTTGATGCTTTTATGTAAAGGAGAGACTCAATCTGCTATTATGATGAAAAGAGTTTTGAAGACTTTTTCAGCTACGTCTGGTATATTTGCTAGTCAAGATAAAACAGCAGTTTACTTTGGCAATGTGCAGGAGGAAGTACAGCAAAGAATTCTTCAAGTTACAGGATTCCAAAGAGGGTGCTTCCCTTTTAGGTACCTAGGGGTCCCTATAACTTCAAAGAGACTGTCTAAGGCTGATTGTGAAGTATTGGTGGATAAAATTTTAAAGAGGATTGTTTGTCTGAGTTCAAGACATTTATCATATGCTGGCAGAGTGACTTTGATAAATGCTGTTCTTATGAGCTTGCATACCTATTGGGCTCAGGTTTTCCTGCTGCCAAAAGGAGTTTTGGAGGAAATAACAAGGATATGCAGGGCTTATCTTTGGGAAGGGAAAGTGTATTCCTCTAAACCCCCTCCTATAGCTTGGCAGGATGTGTGCTATGCTAAAAATAGAGGTGGACTGGGTATTAGAGAGTGTGTTAGTTGGAATGTTGCGGCTATTGGCAAATATGTATGGCAGATCTCTAATAAAGCTGATTTGTTATGGATTAAATGGATTCATTCAGTGTATATTAGAGATGCTGATTGGTGGGAGTATAAAGCTCCAGTCAATGCAAGTTGGTGTTGGAGGAATATTTGTAAGGTTAGGGATATGATGAAGCAAGCTTACACTGGGAATAAGTGGTTAAATTCTGATGCAAAGTACACCATTAAGGCAGGATATAATTGGATTCATCACGAAGGTGAAAAAATTAACTGGCATTATTGGGTTTGGAACTCGATTAATGTCCCTAAACGCTCATTTATATCTTGGCTGGCAGCTAAAGGTAAGCTAAGGACTAGGGACAAACTTGTTGCTGCTGGTGTGTGTAATGAAAGTAGATGTGCCCTCTGCTTCCATGGCACAGAAGATTGCCACCATCTATTTTTCAGATGTCCTTTTAGAAAGAGTGTGTGTTATGGTCTTATGCAGTGGTTAGGCATAAGAATAGCAGCAAATGAAAGCGTGTTCACAAATTGGAAGAAATGGGGAAGAAAGTACAGCAGGAAAAGAAGACAGAAAGTGTGTTATGCAACTTTGGCTGCTATTGTCTACAATATCTGGAAAGCTAGAAATTGTGCTGTTTGGGAATTTAAAGTTCCTCAAACAGATGCTGTTATTAAGGGCATTCAGAAGACAGTTTGTAGTAGAGTGAGAGGCCTGGTGAATGTACAATGGTCTAGGGAGGATATAGAGTGGTTTGATCAGCTTAGTTCTGGTTTCTAAGTAGTCTGGTATGTTTTGCTGCTGATGCTGGTGATTCTGTGTTTTGTTGTTTGTAGTGTGGGTTTGATGTAGTTTTTGTTGCTTGGTTATTTTAGGTTGGTCTGGTTGTATTGACTGTTTTGGTGGAGCTTTATTGCTATTTGGTATAATACTCTTACATTTTACCAAAAAAAAAATTTAATATACTTCTATAATAAAATGAAATAGCATAAGTTGTTATGAGTTGTAATTGTTCAATAATTCTAAAATATAACTAAAGGAGTTATTCCCCTATTAGAGTCAATTTAATAAATTGAAGACAACTTAGATAGTAATGACTACTGTTAAACCCTTTTATGACCTTATGACGAACTCTATGACTATAATAAACTTTAACTTATATTTAGGCTTAAAAACTAAATAATGAAACATATATTAATAACACTATTCTTCAATAGATTAAAGAATATAACAAGCCTCGCTCGGCTATATCAAGGTTGTTAAGCAGGAATTCAGGTAACTTCTACTGCTAACACCCTCACTTCCCTTCCAACTATGTTTTATGATGATTTATACGATGTTTATGTGATGTTATTTATGGTGTGAGGGATATCAAAAGTTTGCTATTCAAATGATGTTTATAAATGATTTGATGCTATGAGAAGTATGATGATTTGATAATGATATAACACCCCTGAATTTCGAGTTACTATCTAAATTAAATGATATTAAAATCTATAGAAAAATCGGCAGAGCTCCGTCTGAAATATGGACTGCCTAAAATTTAATATAGGACTCGCGTCCACTTATAAACCTCCCTCAATAAAACCAGCACTCCAAATTCTCAATAATCCTTATCCAGCTCAAAAGGATCCACCTCTATGCATAATTACCCGAAATTCAAAAAGTGTTATTCCACAGTTATTGCGAGAATAACCGTTAAGGATAGCTACGTGGACTGAATCTAAGTCAAAGCAAAACTTAACTAAACTATTACAGTCCAGTCACGTAAAGGTTTAGGTTAATTAATATTTACAACCTTAAGTCCCAAAATGATAATATGTATACATAAACAGTGCATCGGATGAAGAACTACTATAACTTTAACTAGTAAAAGTTGGTGGAACGTTGCTCTCAGCCCACACCCCACACCCAACATGTAAGATCTTCATGTACCTGCACATATCGGGCATGTAGTATCAGCCAATGCAAACTAACTGAGCAAGATTCATACAGTAAAGCCAAACATATATGCAGGTAGGATAATAATATATCCTACATCTTTTGAATCAAAATAATAAGTAGCAAGCTTTATAAAACCTTTTCTTGTATTCATTTCTAAATCAAATCCTTTATTTTTCCTTAAAACAAATCCTTCCTTTCCTTTACCTTCACAAAGAGCAAGTTATAAAACCTATGGAATGGAACAAACTTTCCTTGCCTTTGGTCTAGCTAGGCCCTCCGGATAACTTATAGATGAAGACCCCTAGTGTGCACACCCCACAAACGGCCAAACCGTAGCAGAAGATCTAAGTTCGAGGTACTGATCAACGTACCCCCCAACTATTCTGAAATGTCGAGACCATCCCGACAAGGTTCCAATTCCTTGAGACGCCACAAAGGCAATCCCAACCGTTTCAAAAACATAAAACTATCCATAAATCGTTTCCTGTAACTATTCTATAATTCAAGGTTTGAAAACAAACTATTTGTATTAGGAGGAACATCCTCCTATTCAAACCAATCTCATCTCAAGAGAGGTACATACCTTTATAATATTTTCTCGTAACTATGAAAGTTTTAGTTGAAATCTTATCTTTTGTAGACCTTTCTCGTAACTATTAAAGATTTGAGTAAGGAATCTTACCTTTTAAACTATAGCAAACCAACTAGCTCAGTCAATACGGCTCCCCAATGAAATCGGGATCTACAATATAACATACATGTACTTATTAAATATTAGTAGATTTGGCTAAAAAAATAGTTAATGAGTTTTTATTAACTTTACTTTTATAAAACACAACCCTTTTTTTTTATATTCAAGTAAGTATAACTAATTCTCATAACTTATTTACTTAAACCGCCATTTACCTTTGATTATCAAAGTAATTAATACCAACAATACTAAAATCTCTCTTTGTTTATACTAAATCAACATTAATATTCCTATTATACTTTAGACACTCAAAGTCCATTAATAAAACATTCATAAGAAAACATTGAAACTTAAAACATTCGAAACTAACTATACTTTTTATCAATTTCAACAGAAACTTAAAATGGACATAACTTCCTCATTCGAGATCCAAATCAAGTGTTTCTTGATCCTATCTTGGATAAAATTTTAATACGAACAACTTTTGTGAAATAGTATTTTTGCTAAAAATGCACAGAAACTGCTTAAAACGACATTTTACGAACTGACAGGTAATTCATTCGAAATACACCACAAATTTCTTTGAACAAGTTTACTTAACATTCCATTAATCTAAACTAACTACTACCCACCTAAATAAACATTATATTCATTCAATCCCATACTCAAACAATTAAAATCAAAACCCCTAATTCAATTTATCACAAGAACCCTAATTTGACAAAACCCCAAATTCATAAAAAAACAACCAAATACAAAATTAAACTCAAGATTATAACTTACTTGATTAAGGAAAGTAATAGAGTGAAATTACTCTATAAAAAGAACCCCAAATCAAAACCGCTCCTTGGTTCGATTTTCGACCCGAAACCGCAAACCCAAGAACCACTATCTTCCTTCGATAAACCCACAAAACTGAGAACTATTGGAGATGGATGAATCATTGTTGGTGTATGATGATGATTGATGGCAACTTTGTAGTATAAATGATTTCCTTGGTTGAAGCAAGAAGTAGAGAGAAAGGAACAGAATGATGAGATGAGGTCTCGTGAAGTCGGTTTTGGTGTTTTGAAAACAAAAAACTAGGAAGCAGTAACTCTCCTCCTTTTCTTTTACTTTCCTTTTTTTTTTTTTATTTATTAACATAATTGGTAGTTGGCCAAGTTGGGTACTTAACCTAGGAAATATAGGAGTTAGCTTTTGACTCTTTCTAAGGTAAAGTCCATAAGTGGGAAGTAAAACATATTTAATAAAATAATATTTTAATTTTTTTTTTAGAAACTATAATAATATAAATGATTACTAAACAGGTATAAAAATACGGGGTGTTACAAATGACGTTTCTACAATGACTTTGTTATATGATTTCTGAAAAGTACATAAAAGGCACAAATATGATAAATGAAAAGAAGTTATGGCAACATAGTAATGAAACGCATTGTTCGCCATATTCCCGAAAGGGATACCGCATTGTTCGCCGTACTTCTGAAAGGAGTACATGTACTGCATTGTCCGCCGTATTCCCAAACTACAAGAATCCGTGTTTATACCGACCGCTCAAAACAGTCGGTAAATATCTAAAATCGGTCGCTAATAAGATTACCGACCGCTAGTTAGTTGGTACACGTCGGTTGGTATTATGCTCGTCGGTAATTTGGATTTACCGACCGCGTAACAATCGGCAAATTTACCGACTGCTCATCGGTAGGTAAAACATGAGAATACCGACCGACTAGCAGTCGGTAATATTTTGGGTCAAAAAAAAAAAAAGAAGAAAATTTGAATTTGAAATTTTCACATAACTGCAATTCCTCCAACCCATAAACATAATAATTCAACCAAACCAAAGATTTAACAGTGAATAAACCGAAAAAGGATGAGGATTTGTGCCAAGTTAGTTAAACCAGAGAATTCCTCCAACAACTCATAAACATTTAAAAGAAACTCAATAATTCAACCAAACCAAGAACATTGAGTATAAATAATCCAATCAGATTCCTCATTTTAGTACATTTGTAGGAGAATAAATCAAACAAAAAAAAAATCACGACATATAAATCTGAACAAAAAAATTTACATAAAATTATAAAATATAAACATGAACCTTAAAAAAAATAGAATAATCTTAAAATCTAGATCTAACACTAAGACATTATATCAAGTACATAAACAATGAGATTTTCATATTTTTTGCCAAAATAATAGGCGTTTCTTCTTGAATCTTGCAATTTTGACTAGAAAGCTTCAACTTTGCTTGATTTATGGCGTAAATTAGGAACCCATTTGACTACCCTTGCTCCACCTTGTAGATTTTTCTTCGATTTCTTAGAATTTAGCACATCAATAAGAGCATATGAAGTTAGGACTTTAGGAGATAGAGAAACTAAGAGGGTTGAGAATGAGAGGGTGAGAAAGTGAGAGAGGATAGAGGAAGCAGATCTGAGAGTCGACGGTTGAAAGTAGAGAGAGAAGAGCAGAGAGAAGGAGTGGGAGGCTGAAATGAGTGTGAGACTTTTAGGGTTTTTTCATTTTATATCAGATGAGTTGGAAAGAGCATCACGCTGGTCGAATGCACATTTAATGATTACCGACTGCTAGACAGTCGCAAATCAAAATTGGCAGTCGGTATTTACCAACAAATTTAAAGCGGTCGGTAAAGTGTATAATTACCTACAAAAAATATGTCAGTCGGTGTTTTCGGTCGGTAAAAGCGCGTTTTTTTGTAGTAAAGGGATACTGCATTGTTCGCCGTACTCCCGAAAGGAGTACCGCATTGTTCGTCGTACACCCGAAAGGGGTACCACTTTGGTAGGAGGCGTCCTACAAAACTATATGCCAGTTGCCAATGATGTTAATTTAATAAATTGATATTACATAATCATGATGATGCTATAATGTTATGTTTACGTAATGGTTTCATAAATGTTTTACAATATTCTCTCCCCTCTGATTGCAAATAAAATGAACTAAAATGAATTTACGATGTTAGGGTAGTATGTTACTCAGGCTCGGCTCATGACGTTTTGCTTTTCTGTTTTAGGTATGCTTATGAAGACGGGACATCGTAGCAGTGAGGAAAGATTAATTTTAGATTATGCAACTATGACAGTTATGTATTATAAGTTCACTTACACTAAATTTATGAAACTTTAGTTATGTTGAAGTTAATTATATATTCCTAGATTAATCATTATAATATGTTTCGTTTTATGAAATTATGTTGCCTTGTATCTTCCGGATGGGAGGTACGACAGTGACGCTTCGACTAAATTAGGTCTTCCGCTGCTAAACACGTAATTAATTAACCTAATAATGATGCTTAGGAGTCGGGGCGTTACAGTGTTCCTAAGCACAAATTCATCAGTTGGTTGGCTATGAGAGGAAGATTACATACTACAGACAGCATAGCAATGTATGATAGCAATGCACAATCAGATTGTTTGCTTTGTGGAATGTTATTTGAAACTCATGAGCATATTTTTTTCCAGTGCTGCTATAGCAAACAGATTCTGAACCAGATCAAAAGATGGATGGATATGGAGACTCAAGTGGAGGATATTAATAGGCTGCTGAGGTGGATTGCAAACAGCAGGAAGAACAAATTCCAGCGTGCTGCTTGGAATGCTGCTATATCAGGTGCATGATGAGAGACATTTATGTCACTCATAGGGTAATAATTTGTGCTTAATTAGAGTCGTTTCAGTTTAATTTTCGTAATTATTCTTCTAATTTTATTTCCTTTTTAGTTATTATTGTTTTCTTTATTTATTTTCATTTCATTATTTTATATGTATAGTTTCTCCCCTTTGTGTTTGGTTTTCTATGTAGGTAAGCTTTTCGGAACTAAAGTTAGAGGGGTGGCTTGATTTAGTGCTATAATATAGAGCTTATCCTGCACCACACTTCCCACCTATACCACACACCAAGCATAGAGTGGAGCAATTTTGCCAAAATAAGAGCTTTTGGAAGGATTTATGCACAAGGGTCATATTAAAATGGTCATAACTTTCACTAAAAATAATATTTTTCAGTGATTTAAGTTGGAGATGAAAGTTTAGCTCGATAGCTTTCCAACGAGTGGTCACAATCCTGATTCCGATGAAAAATGAAAGAGATATGTCTCTTTGAAATCAGGCGCGTCTGCTGGCCCGCCTGAGCTATGACCAGACCGCCCGGGCTGCTGAAGAGTGGAGCTTCTGCCTCGACGAAGAAGGATAGCATGCCCCGCCCGGTGGATCAGCATGGGCCCGACCACCCTGCACCGCCCGGGCCTTGGTCAGCCCGCCCGGGCTGCTGTTATTCGCACGTTTTTCTTCTGCCCATTTTGTTTACGACGATGTAATTGAGGGGGAGTATAAATACCCCCCTAAGCCCATTTTGAGGAGCCAAGTTTTATTTTATTCCCTACTTTTAGTTTTAGAATATTTTTAGGGTTTTAGGGAGGATTAGCCTCCATAGCTTAGTTTAGAGAAAAGTGAGAAAACTCAAAGAGAGATTGAAGTTTGGAGATTCAAGGGTGACAACTTGGATTTATAGATTCAACAATTTATCAATGAACATTTCTTACTCTCTCTCCTCTTTTATTGCTTTATTTTAATGTTTAATAGTTAATCTAGATGAAAGTTTTCATCTTTGCCTAGTTTCTTCTTGTTTGTTCTTTAGATTTTGTTTTGCTTTTACTTTAAAGTATTGATTTTTGGTTTTGCTATTTTTAGATTGGTGATTAAATGCTAGTTTTTTCCATGTTTAGGATGTTTGGTAGTATAATGGGTAGTGAGTAGTTCATTAACTAGGATTGAGAGTAGCTCAATCATTGTTTGCATCCTATTTTCAGGAGTAGAGTTTATTGGGCTGATTATACTTGGGATTTGTGCAATTTCAATCTTTAATGTTGATTGGTGACTTAGTTGATGTGGGCTCCATCACCTTTTGATCCTTTTGTTGCCCATTTAATGGTTTACTTTTATGTGGTTGACCTTCATGATCGATTGATTAGTTGCTACACATCACTTGTTGATTGGTATTAACTTGGGTTTGATTTCAATTCCAAACTTGGCCTAGTTAGGTGATAACACCTCGAAATATAGGTTTTGTTGCCATAATTAGGACTCTAAACTCCCTAACCTCGATTTTAGAGGTGTTTAGGTTTGTTTATTTCCCTTTGCATATCCCCAATACATGTCAACCCCCTTACTCTACTTGGTTGTTGGATGTGAACTATGATTGTGGTGTTTTCCTATTCCTAGTGTTTTTCCTAATTTGATTTCAATAGTTTATACCCTTAGTTTAACCAAAACTTGAAGATTTCTTCGGCCTAGCTTATTGTCAAATTTACACATTTCGATGTTCCTTAGTCCTTGTGGAAGAATGATCCTTGCTTACCACTCTACTTAGTTTAGTGGTCTAGTTAGGTTTTGTTTGACTTTAGGAGACTAGTATATGGTATTTGGTATATAAGAAATGATAGCAAATGGAATCAAAAAGTCCCAATAGTGCAACATATTGTTAGATGAATTAGAGATAATGTTAGAGAGAGGATTTTCCTTGTAATGCCTAAGAAGGTGTCTAGAAATGATAGAAACTGGTTTAATACTCTGTAAATCTGTTCTAGGAGGCTTAATTGCTGGTTGTCGAACTTGATTAGTTGGCTTATCTTTGGGGAAGGGGTCCAACCTAGTTGGTTCGTTTCCCTCAAGATTGGCTTTAGGTTGTAAATGAGTTTGGTTTTAATATATTTTCTCAATTACTTAGCAAAAAAAAAAAAAAACGGGGAAGAGTTTTTTTTGCCCTCTAGAACATTTATCTGGTTAGTAATCTAATTTCTGCTCCCTGCTCAATACTCCATGCCATGTCCTCTACAATCAGTTACTACTTTTTTAACACAAACTACAAAAACCATTGAGCTTTTACAACACACATCCAAAACTTCATCTTCTTCTTTATTGTTCTACGTAAATGATGCCATTAAAATTAATTTCTGAAATCCACTTTGATATTATTCCAAATAATTGATTTTGTTTATATATCTGTTGCAAATGAAACCCTTATCAAAATGTTTTTCTCTCTTGATTTCCAATTCCTCTAAACTCATCGACGCAAGATTCAAACCTTCGTTGTTCATATACATGCATTAAGTTTCAGCCATTCATATACAGGCAACGATTTAATTTTAATTTGTTTGCATGTCCTTCTAAATTTGAAGGTTATCCAATATTACTCATATAATTTCAAGGTATCTTTCTGTGATTGATTTTCTACTAATTGATGCAAGATTCCGACAAAAATTACCAGTTTATGAACATGCATAAGCGGTGGCCAAATTTTTATATGTTTCTCGATTGATCCATGACTATTTGATAAGTTTGCAGTTTACCATACAATTTCAAAGTTTTATTCATTACTCATCTAATTTTATCTTTAGATGAATGTTCCTTTTGATCCCTAATTTATTTCCTAATTAAGTTGGGTGTAAATGATTTCAGGTCATTTAAGTTAACAAAATCAATACCAGTAAGTTATTGAGGGTTTCTAATATATTATATACAACCTTAAGGAATATTGGATGGTTTTATGAAACCGTAGGAATACCTCTTGAATTTTGTAAAACCTCAATGATACCTGATGAAAAATCTGTACTTTAAAACAACAGGTTACTCATGAGTCACGAGTATGTATACAAAAATCTATAACTTGAGATGGGCTAGACACTTGTACAACCTTAATTCTATCGGGTTTTTCACCAAATACCCCTGACAAATAAAATTATTCACCAAATACCCCCACTTTTTTCAAAATTCACCAAATACCCCTGACCTTTAAAAAAATTCACCAGATACCCCTGACATTTTAAAAAATACCAAAAATGCCCTTTTTGGCTAACGGACGTTAGTGCTCCGTTAATTAATTAACTAATTAACCTAAAAAACCCTAATTAAACCCTAATTAAACCCTAATTAAACCTAAAAACCCTAAAACACTAACTAACCCTAAATCCCTAACTAACCCTAAACCCACCCCCAAGCCCACCTCCCTCCCCCCCCCCCCCACAACTCCAACCCCACCAGCCCCCTCCCCATCCCAGCCGCGCGCCTCCCCCTCCGACCACCCCCCCGTCGCACCACCCCCTCCCGACCACCCCGGCCGCATCCCTTCCCTTCCCTAAGAAATCGGTTGCCCCCCTCCCCCTTCCCCCTGAACTCGGTCGGCTCCCATTCCATTCCCCGCCGCCACCCCCAGCCCCGCGCTCCCCTCTCGACCACCCCAACGAAATAACATTAACTCTACGGTGGGGCAACTTATTTCGCTGGGAGGGGAGGGGAGGAGGGGATGCAGGCTGGGGTGGTCGGGAGGGGGAGGCGCGGTGGGTCGGGGGTGGTGGCGGGGAGAGGGAGGGGGAGCGGACCGAGTTCGCGGGGGAAGGGGAAGGGATGGGGCAACCGATTTCTTTGGGGAAGGGGGAGGGGGATGCGGGCTAGGGTGGTCGGGCTGGGGGTGGTCGGGAGGGGGGGGCGGGGGGAAGGGGAGGGGGAGGGGGCTGGTGGGGTTGGAGTTGTGGGGGTGGGGGTGGTGTCTTTGAGGGTGGGGTGGGAGGGTGGTGGGCTTAGGGATGGGTTTAGGGTTAGTCGGGGTTTTAGGGTTAGTTAGAGTTTTAGGGTTTTTAGGTTTAATTAGGGTTTAATTAGGGCTTAATTAGGGTTTTTAAGTTAATTAGTTAATTAATTAACGGAGCACTAACGTCCGTTAGCCAAAAAGGGCATTTTTAGTATTTTTTGAAATGTCAGGGGTATCTGGTGAATTTTTTTTAAAGGTCAGGGGTATTTGGTGAATTTTGAAAAAAGTGGGGGTATTTGGTGAATAAATTTATTTGTCAGGGGTATTTGGTGAAAAAACCGTAATTCTATATAACACAATCACAAATCATCTTCCAATTTCTTTTGTTAAAAAAAGAAATCATGACGTGAATGACAATCTAATTTTTTTTGGATTAATTTTTTTTTTCGATACCGAGAAAATTTACATTAATTAAAAATGGGAGTACGACCTAATAAAACAAAGAGCAAACAAAACCTAAAGTGAGTTTCATTGGCTCTTACAACCACCATGAAGAAAAAACAAAACTATTACTTGTCCAATCCAAATGAAACTTGTCTTGAGCAATGGTGGGTGGGGTTGGGTTATACGTCTTGGTGGATAAGACCTAATATGAGAGGGAAGATGTTGTGATATGAAACCCAGACAATCTTAAGAAATAGATTGTTGCATGTCATCTAGTCGACTCCAATGTCCACTAGATGATAAATCCTAAGGTCATTGAAGAGAAATGTCCTCCTGGGATTTTACTGATTTGACTAATAAAGAAGCCATGTCCTTTGGTGACTTCTGACCCTGCTGCGAGGGACTGAAACCCAAAATGCATGGAGGTCGAAACTTACCCCAAATTTAATTGGAGAGCCTCCCACAAGATGTATTTTTGAACTGTGATGACGTCTGAAGTCATCACAAGAACTGGGGGTGAATTATATTGATGGAATTCACCCAACCTACGGATCCAAAGATCCAACATTGTAATCCCTAAACTAGAAGATCGACATACAACATAACTAAATTGAGAACGTCTTCTCATCATACCCAATACTCGAATCCCGAAAGCTGCATAAACCAAACCATAGCCAACTTCAGGAACATTGGTTCTATTGACCAGGTTTCCTAGATCTTTTCTAGCTTGTCATAAGAAATCTAGAACCTTCCAAAGCCCACCGAACTCCACTAACTAACACCCAAGCACAACCATACATAAAATGACAAGAATAATTGGATCTGGATAAACCTGAACTACAGCTAAAACAGAGAGCAAACACGAAACAAACTAAATAACTGAGCACTAAATGCATAACACAACGCCTTCGAGCGCTTCAAAGACGGTGGCACGAGGATGACGTACACAACCGAGGAAGGGGGAAGGGGATCGGATACACAGGGAAGGGGACCACTGGGGGAACTAGTTCTACGACTTTTGGCTGACAACCATGTTATATGTGTATAATGTATGAGGAACTTGTGGGAAACCGGATGGTACTTCCAAGCACGTAAATATACGCTTTCCTACAAGAATTTTACCGACCCACTTTGATCAACAAGGTTCACGGTAAACTCCTGTGAGATACGAAGAAGGTTCAATGAAGTTTGGTTGATGACAAACTACATTCACTACAATGTGTTTGAAGGTTGTGTTTCACTTTGAACAAGGAGAGAAATCTAGAAATGAATCTCCTAAGGCAAGTTTGTGAATGAATCTAACCATCCCAATATGTGAAATCTTCCTTTATATACCTTGGAAGATTTACAGAAGAAAAGCCCGAAAGCATGCAACCATTCAGACGAAAAGACAAGCACCAATTCGCAAGACGAATTGATTCGTCAGAAAACTGACGAACAAGGAGCGGGCGCTCCTGTTGGGAGCGGGCGCTCCTCAGTGGAGCGGGCGCTCCAAGGAGGAGCGGGCGCTCCTAGCCTGCTGGAACATTTTCTACATGTTCCTGCCTACTTTGTGCGGACGCTCCCGTAGAGCGAGCGCTCTTCATGCCTTTTCGTTATTTCCTTCTAACTAACTACGTTTCATTACACCACAACATCGAAACGCAAACATCACATATTAACAACGAACACATTTAACTATAAATGTTCTAACAAACCACAAACACGGGAGGGGGAACCTCTCCTTAACCTATAGACTCAAAACAAGGGAGGGGAACCTCTCCTTAACCTACAGACTCAAAACAGGGGAAGGGAACCTACTATTCACGGCGCACAAACTCTCGCTTCTGAACTCGAATTAGGGGGGGAATCTACACCTACTGTCCTCACTGACGAATGCAAGAGGAACCGACGAACGCGAGAGGAACCGACAACTGGAAACCAAGAACATTAGACTCGCACGGGAGGCGGAAGAGGAATGGGGACTTTTGTTTTATTTTAGTGATACCCTACAAGTAAAGCTACTGTACAATATAATTGCCGGCCTACAGAAAGCGTCATTGTTCAATGAAAAATCTATTTAAAAAATTATGAAAATCAATCAATGAATTACAATATTTCCTCTTCCAGTTACTCTTTTCAATATCACCCTTGTCATCATCAATGTTGACTTCTTCAAGGGGAAGTACGACATGTCTATTACTACGTATATTTTTCTTCATGATTAATAAATATTACACCTCTAACCTGATGATATATGGCTATGCTTGCACAAGCTCTTCATCATTTTGCTCCACCAGTACGAGTTGATGAACAATCTCTATCTAACTCGGAAGCGGATCAATGCTAGTCTTATTCACTTGGATCATCATCATTAATAGGTTACTCGTAGAATGGAAAACTTGGCATATATGGTGCGTTCTCATAATGTTATTAATAATAGGCGAAACAGCGATGACAATTCAAACACGAAGATCTATAATTTGGTAAAAGAATTCTTAAACTTTTGACTCCCAACCAATATGGGACTAGGAGGTGATCAAATGGAGGGACGGACCGCACCCAAAAATATCAGCCCATCATGTCGGGTAGGGCTGGGCTGGGATAAAATTCAGGACGATATTTGTGCCAAAATCTGCTATGTTGGGCCAAATATATAACGTGCTTTTTAGGTTAAAACGGGTCAGGCAAAATTCTAAATTGAAATTCACTTTTGAGTCACCCACAAGTCGTCCCAAAAATATTAAAATCGAGTAGGGCCCAAAGATTCTCCCCAAGTCTGGGTATTTTTTAGGGCAGGTTGTATCGACCTTGATCAACACTATGTGGGACAAGATCAAACAATAAGTATTATGAAGGTAGTAACATTTTATGGACAAACAAAAAAGCTATAGTTTACACTTCAAATCGGTGTTAACTTATTTAAAGAAAATTTTCTAGCTTAAATTTCTTATTTAAAGAAAATTTTCTTATTTGTTCACAAGCTTTCGAGTCGAGTCGAGCCGAGCCAAAGCTAGCTCAGACGTGACTCGTTACAATATCAAGCCGAACTCAAGCTCGACTCAAGCCCCCCTCGAGTCGGACTTTAACCGAGCTAAGCTCGAAAAATTCACCAGCAAGCTTGACTTATTAACTTCATATTTAACTTAAATTTCTTATTTAATGAAAATTTTCTAGCTTGTTCACAAGCTTTCGAGTCGAGTCGAGCCGAGCCAAAGCTAGCTCAGATGTGACTCTTTAAAATATCGAGCCGAAATCAAGCTTGACTCAAGCCCCCTCGAGTCGGACTTTAACCGAGCTAAGCTCAAAAAATTCACGAGCAAGCTTGACTTATTAACAACCCCTAATTCCGCCGCCATTTACAGTGTCTTATTTTCATAATAATATTTCCTCGGATTTTTTTGCTTCTACCATTTCCTCTTTGCACGTTTGGTAACACATACAAGTTTGAGCAATTATATCTTAAATTTATTAATTAGGTACAAGTAAAAAATTATAAAAATTAAAGTTGAAATTTTCGAGATGAATCCAACAAGATCCCACATGACTATGTTTTTTGTTATATATAAATAATACAAAATGGTCAAAATAGAATTTGTGGATAGTGTCAAAGTTAAAATGATAAAACTAAAAAAAAAAATGAAAGAAGTAACTATTTAGATTAGGCATGAAGGAGCTAAACAATTATATATGTTCTTTTGTACATATATTTCAAAAGTACTTTTTCCTAAATTTCCATTTGAAAAGGAAAAAGGCATAAATAAAAATTCAAAGAATCAAAGAATAAGTTCAGGCCAATTTTTTATTCATATATTGACTCTTACATTATAGATGTCACCAACAAATGCTTTCTTTGTCTCATTCTAGTTACATAGAGAAAGTGAAAAGTTTTAAAGAAAGATAGAGAGAAAAAGTGGAGGACCCATCACTTTTTGAATAAAAAAAATCATTTGTAGGAAAAGTATTGAGTATTTCAAAGGAAAAAGTGGTGGAGAACCAACTTTTTAAGGTTATTTTAGAAAGTTTATGAGTAAAAAGGTGTCCGTTTATAGTGTGTAGCAAGTATTGTGACATTTTCATTTTAGGGATGTGTGCAAGTATTGTGAAACAGATGAAGTAGAAAGTAAATGTAACACTCGACCCATACGGAGTCGAGTACATCGTCACCAATGCGCATCCAAGGCTAACAATTGTCCTCAATAACCAACACATGTGCTTCCGGAGCATTTTATCCCCACTCATGCCCCCCTGAGAAACTTCCCAGTAGGATTTGACCCATCCTAAGAATACTCCCAACCAGGCACGCTTAAGTTTGGAGTAGCTTCGAAAATGAGCTCTCTAAAATAAAGATGCATCTTGTTGGAATGAGTAGCCTGTGAAATGTCTTGCTTTAAAGCTATCATGAGAAATATAACAGTAAAAGCACTAGAAAAAAAATATCATATTTGATGTTTGCACATCTTGTGACTTTGAGTCTTTTTTTTTTTTTTTTTTTTTTTTTTTTTTTTTTGCAAAACCTTTGAGAAAATTATCGAATAATTAGATAATATATACGTCTTTCATTTTGTTTACTTGACACATAGATCCTTGGCACGTGATTTTAGGAGTATGATCGACAAGGTAATCAAATTGGATAAATTAATGGGAAGAAAATGAAACGGGTTAAATTAATCACTCCTCTTATAATTACCTATAATTTTTTTAAAATAATTTATTGGTTTACTTTGTCTATCATGCTCCAAAGATTGCAGGAGGGAGATATGTGAAGTATTAAGATTGGAATCTTAACAATACATAACATAATTATGTCCTGTATTCTATTTTGGTCCATAATTAATTATCTTGTTACCTTAATTAAAAAAAAATTACCCTCCTCGCACCCACTACTAAGCTCATGTGATATGTGGATTCCTCCATTACTATCGTTCTCTTAAACTCTTTCTTTACACTCATATGTGATGTTGACTCTTCTACTAACTCTTTCTCTTACTTCATTAACTATTTATTCTTACTCTTACTTGATCCATCCAACCAACCTATAATCCCAAGCTACTCTTAATAAACTTGCTGCGACAATTAATTGAGGACGGAGGGAATATCGCTTTACCTTTCGAGCGAAATAAACACTAGGTCAACTTAAAAATGGAGCCAGAAATTATTGTCGGGCTCACTGACGACTATGAGATCGAGATTCACACATGTCGGAAAGAGCTCCACCGTATACATCAATTCCAGATTAGTTATTGATGTGTGATATGAATGCGAAAGTATGTTCACTGCACCCTAAATCACTAATCACGCACAAATCTAGCAATGGGCCCCATTCGTCGAATCTTTGAATAATAGAGGAGGAGATAGGGCTAGTGCCAGGTTGAAAACAACAATGCACTAAAGGTTGAAAACCTGAAGTCAGGTAGAAACTAAAACTACGTTTTTCACACATAAGAATATGCCAAACCACATAGGGCCAGTGCCAAAAGCTTAAATCACAGATGCCAAAAATGTTTTGTCACTCATCTATTTGTTAAGCCGTATGTTAAGGGACCCAAATGAATTAGTGTTGTTACATGTGGTTCATGAACAATTGCTCGTAAAATAGACTAGTAGATCCTAATTTTCTTAAAATGCACATAGAATATTATTAGAATTTAGATATTAAAGAACTCTTTCTAAAGTGTGTCCCCAAGCTCTTCTTTAACAATTCATTTCCTGAAATATCAAGTATATCTATCGAGAAGCCAACAAGAAAGGGGATTGGATCGCCAATGTTGGCTACTTAGTTAACTCTCATTTCTTAATTGCATATTGTAATAGTTTTGTTTTTCACATCCTAGTGAATGATAAAATAGGGGTTCCTCTCGTGCGGAGGGTTTCCTAATTACTTATTTTTTCCACCTTATTAAAAAAATAAAAAAGATAAATTTTCTTCACTAGTCATACTAAATACTAATATAATAATATTCTCCAATAATTGTCTATATAACCACTCTAGATATGTTAATTGTGTGATGTTGTTATTCTCTTTCAGTCAATGCTATTATCTATTTCATATATTTCAAATTTTATATTTTGCCAGAATTCATATGTTCAATTTCCCAAAACCAAATTTTAGATACCATTTATATTTATTTTACTTTCCTTACTAGCTAATATCTTTGCTTCTTTACTCGATCCTTTTCCATTAATCTTTTTTATATTATAAATAACAAATCTTTGCAATTTACCAAACATAATTTTGAACCAGAAGCTGGTGTAAGAGTTTATTCATTATACACCCTGGTGTACCATGTGCACTATACATCCTAGATTAATTTTTGCTCATTTGTTCATTTGGAATTCTCTTTTTTTAGTACATTTTGCTCATTTGGATTATTTGAAATTAGCAATGAGTAAAAAAAATAGTGTTGGGTATACCATATACATGGTACATCCGGGTGTATGATAGATTTTGTGCCGGTGTAATAAGGAAAGAAGAGAGTGATGTACAAAAGTAAGAATGGTACATGATGAACAATAAGATTTGTATATCAGCTGAGGCCTGAGGAAATTAATTCAGAGGGTATATATACAGCCCATGCACCAAACAAGTAAAAAAAAATAAGTTGAGGACAATAACAATTAATAAGAAACATACAACTAATATAACTCCACGCTTAATTAGACGTACTATTCCAACAAGACTTAAAGATTGAGCATATTCTCATTGTCCCTAACCTCTTGTTCTTCCATGGTATCACAGAGCACTTTACCTCGTGTCTCTGGCAAACAAAGAACAACAAATCCACATAGAAGCATTGCCAATCCGAATACCCCATAAGAGTATAGCAACTTTCCCCTGCCTAGCAAGACGAGTATCGGATCCAAAACCGAGCCCAAGAGCATGGCTTGCCTCACCAACGACGAGGCTGAACTTCTAACACAAGTGGGAAAGAGCTCCAATATGTACATCATGGCTATATTATAAGCCATGCAACCACAAAACATAGATACAAACTCCACTCCAACTCTCCAAGAAGTATACCTCCAATTTTGGCGCCCTTGCCTAAGAAAGCTAGCATTATGCTCATTGCACCACTAACTGTGTACAAAATCCAAGCAATGAAACTCTTCGATTGCACTTCGGAATCCAAAACAGGAAAGCAATCAAATAAGAGATGAGGGGTAATAAAGCATGTAAAATCGAGGTGAAGTAGATATCGGACCCTAAGTCTCCGACACCTAAGAACATTCCAAAGTACACGAGACCGATGCCAAAACCTAATAACATCGTTGCCATTAATCGTTTGGCAGCCCATGTTTTATTCATCAAAACCTTCAAAGATGCAAAGGGACTAGTATTAATACTAGTATTAGATACCTTTTGTTGTGTGTACCTAATTATAAGAGGCAAGCTTAGGCTAATTTGACTGGATGTAGATTGGGCTAGACCCGCCAAAACATCCATGGCATCTTGTTCACGCCCTTGCAACATCAGCCATCTAGGAGATTCATACATACATAAATAAGCCAATACGGCGAATATAACGGTAGGAATAGAAGTACACAAATACAGGGTACGCCATGAACTTTCTCTAGCTAAATAAGCAATCCCAATCAAGGCTATTAGGCTAATATTCCAAGTGAAGAGGTAATAAATGGAAGCATTACTGCCTGTGATCGCCATCGTTTTGCAACCCTCTCGGTTATCAGAACCGCAACAGTCATAGCCAGAGGAGCACGACCAACCCCACATATGAAGCGAAAAATGGAGTACACCCAAATGTTGGGAGCAAACGCGGAGGCAAGTGCTGCAATGGACATAACCAAGGATGAGATGCACACGAGGTTCTTTCGTCCTAGTGACGAATCACCCAATGAGGCTAGCAATAAGCCACCTAATAGGCAACCCACAAAGTAGGAAGTCGCTGGTAAGCCGGTGATAATCGAGCTCTGAGTTCCCACTCTGATATGATGGAAGTGTGTGTGTTGATGCTAGAATCCCAAGCCCATTCGGTCCGAGGGAGGCTGCAAAGGTTGGATTTGTTGGAGATGTAGGAGGTGTTACTATTTGTGCAGTGCCATGATGGTTGCGCATCAGCAAATATACTCATGAAAGTTTGCAAGACATCGAAGAATTGTGACATAGATGTTAGGATACTTTGCAGTATTTGAGTCGAATTCAAGCGTCCAATGCTTCCCTCGATCATCTCTTCCACGGATATTATTTTGCTTGTTTCTATGACTTCCTCTTGATGATCTCTACCTTCAGGCTCCATCACCTCTCTTAAATTTGTGTCTTATTAGAGAAGTTTTGTACCTAGAATTTTTGTGTTGGGATAATTTGATTTTATAAAATTATCACATCTGTCCTTAGACAACTTAGAAAGATCATAATAACATTATTATAGCATGGGTGAAGTTGCCATGACGAGAATCGATTTCAAAATGAGTAAAAGCTTCTGAAAATGAGCAAAAAATGCTTAAAAGGAGAATAACAAATAAAATGATCAAAAGCTTCTCAAAAAGAGAAAAAAAAAGTGCTTAAAATGAGCAAAAACATTCTTTAACTAAGCCAAAAAACATAAAATGAACGAAAAGAGAATGGTTCTGAACATAAAATATGTTCTCCAAAGTCCTATGAACTTATTACCTATATATATACACTTTCTCCGTTTCTATATAGAAGTACATGTAACATTTGTATAGGAACCACTATTTATCTACCAATCATATACTTCCTCCGTTCTGAAATAAGTGAAACACTTCTCTCTTTTATGTGAGAGCTTTTTAAGAGAAGTGTTTCACTTATTTCATAACGGAGGAAGTATTATTATCTCATATTTTCTCACAAATTTATAATAAAAAATTATAGTCAAACGTGGTCTTATTTAATTCATCTTAATGCATGCTTTCATAATATCAACTTTTTATAATTTTTACTTATACATAATTAAAGATATTAAGGAACAAAAAAGTGCATTGAATAACATATAGGGCATCCATTATTATTTAGAAACGGAGGAAGTGTATATTTATACTAGCATCAAATTAAAACAAAACCTCCAATAACTTACCTGCTTATGAGATATCCCTTGAAGCTGAGAGCAGCAAAATTGCTGGCTTTTCCTCTTCTTCTTTTTCCCTTTGATAAATACTAGAAAATGGAAAAGAGGCAGGCTCCTTAGCTGACAGCTACATGGCTAAATGGAACACAAGCATCATCTTTATACAATATACATAGCCAAAGGCCACTTAAAAGAGCTTAGTGGCTCATAAATAATTTGGAAATAAAGAAAATATTATATGCATTTCCAAAACATCCACAATACATCTGACCACAAGCGTCATTATCATAATGCATTCTTCCTCCCTTCTGAAATAAGTTAAACACTTATCTGAAAAAGCTCTCCCATAGAAGAGAGAAGTGTTTCTATTCATTTCATAATGGATGAGGAAGTATAATGCTATTTCTTATTTGGAACTACGGTTTTGCTCCTTTATAACCTCCAAAATAAGTAATGAGTCAAAAAAATAGCTTTGGCATACTAGCTCATGACACACTCTAGTTTGCCGTAGATTTTGGCAACGTTGAGTCCAAATAAATACATCATTTGATCGGGATTGAACCTATGACCTTACGGTCACAAGGTGAAACCTCTAAACTACACCATATACTAGCTAGGTAATTTATTATGCAACATCAGTACTTCAAAACCTAGTGCTTCTTAATGCTTCTAATTATGTGTGTAAGCCATGAAAATAGGAGATATGCATGTTAGTTAGGCCTTTTGCTATCACAAAAGTGGGCTCTAGGTAGTGCGGAATGACCGAAGATTTAGTTTCGGTTCGCAGCTGTACTTTATTGCTAAGTCATAAGAAAATGTCAATCTCGTCTAAGCTATAATTGAATAACTGGGATGATGTGAGTTATGTTTTGATCAATTCATATTAGTGGTGATGCTTATCTTAGTGTTTTAATTTCATCGAGTTTGTCATATATTTTTATTAGTTTAGCTATTAATTTATAGATTCTTCTTGATATTGGATTGTGCAGCTATTTCATAGTCTAGAATCAACTAGTGTTTATTCTTGCACCTTCCTGAGTTCGACCCGTATGTGTTACGACACCATTCACTTGCGGTATTATAATAAAACCCTAACAGTTACTTTTTTTTCTTACTAATTTCTCTGCTTCTTTATTTACCAAGCCTCTTCCATTAATCTTGTTTATTTTCTAAAATAAAAAACTCAACATGTTACCAAGCACAATTTTACAGGAATTTTTGTTTTGAAATACATATATAAGAAGAATTCTTCTGTGTTGCCCTTGCACAGGGGCCCCATCTTAAACTCAACATCTTACAAGCTGGACACCTCCAACCCCTTCCCTCCATAAATCTCAAGCAAATGCTTGGGGTAGAATTTGAACCCTAAACTTGCTGGGGAAGATGGGAAATATCACCACATGAACCGACCTCAATTCCTATTTTACACGAGAAATTGTATGCAACTCCTATTTTACATGAGAGTTATGTACAAAAGTAAATATATTGCACGACCCATACCAACAATAGAAGTTTGAGTATTAAAAGATAAGAAACAAATCTAAATACACGCTTAATAATTAGCAACATTGTTACAGCAAAAGATTAAATATTAACTAATTTCTCATTCTCCATAAACTCCTGTTCTTCCATGGTATCACATAGCACCTTACCTCGTGTCTCTGGCAAACAAAGAACCAAGGAACCACATAGAAGCATTGCTAACCCGAATACCCCATAAGAGTATAGCAAGTTTCCCCTCCTTAGCAAGACCAACAATGGATCCAAAACCGAGCCGAAGATCATTGCTTGCCTCACCAAGGATGAGGATGAACTTCGGACACAAGTAGGAAAGAGCTCCACCACATACATAGTAGCTATATTATATGCCATGCAAGCACAAAACATAGATACAAGCTCCATTACAAGAAGTATACGTTCAACTTTTCCCTTGCCTATGATAGCTAACACAATGCTTGTTGTGCCACTAAGTGTACAATATCCAAGCAAGGAAACTCGACGATTGCAATTTGGAATCCAAAAAAGGAAAGCCACCAAATAAGAGGTGAGAGCTAATAAAGCATGTAAAACTGAGGTCAAGTAGATATCGGATCCTAAGTCCCCAACACCTAAGAACATCCCAAAGTACATGAGACCGATGCCAAAAGATAGCAACATAGATGCTATTAAGCGTTTGACAGCCCATGTTTTGCTGTTCAGGATGTGCAAGGATGCAAAGAGATTAGTATTACTTCTGCTATTAGGTACTTCTTGTTGCGTGTGCCTTATGATAAGAGGAGAGCTTAGGCTAATTTGACGGGTTGTTGATCGGCCTAGACTCATCAAAACGTCCATGGCATCTTGTTCACGCCCTTGTAGCAGTAGCCATCTGGGCGATTCGTACATAAAGAAGTAAGCCAATATGGAGAATATAATTGTGGGAACAGACGTATATAAATACAGAATTCGCCACGAACTTTCCCTAGCTAAATAACCAATTCCTGTCAAGGCTAATAGACCGAGTGAAGAGGTGATGAATCCTAGCATTAGTACATGTGATCGCCACTGTTTTGCAACCCTCTCTATCAGTAAAATCACAGTAGATACGGCAAGAGGGGCACGACCAACCCCGCATACAAAGCGTAACATGGAGTACACCCAGATATTGGGAGCAAATGCAGAGGAAAATGCTGCAAGGGACATAAGTGAAGATGAGATGCAGAGCAAGTTTTTTCGTCCCAATGATGAATCACCTAGTGTGGCTAACAATAAACCACCCAATAAGCAACCCACAAAAAAGGAAGTTGCGGGGAAGCTGGTGGTAAGCGAGCTTGCACACTCGAGTCCCCACTCTGATATGATCGAAGTGTGTGTGATAATACCAGAATCTCTAGCCCAATCGCTCTGAGGGAGGCTGCATAAGTCGGACTTATTGGATATGCAGGAGGTGCTACCAGTGGTGCAATGCAATGTTGGTTGAGCATGAGCGAATATACTCATGAATGTTTGGAAGCTATCAAACAATGGTGAGATAGATGTGAGGATAGTTTGCATGATTTGAGTTGAATTTAACTGTCCAATAGTCTGCTCAATCATCTCTTCTACAGAAATTATTTTGACTGGTTCTTCCTTATGATCCCTACCTTCGTGCTCCATCGCCGCTCTATAAATTATGTCTTGATTTATCGAGCTGTGGAAGACCTAGGATTTTAGTGTTCATATGTGAGCATTGTATTTAAATTTAAATTATATACTGTATGGGTATAACCCAAGTATGTTGGCGGACCCTAGTAGTGGATCCGCCAACGCCTTATCAGACGCGAACACTTTATATGTCGCCCACAGTTCTATCAAGTCAGTACATCAACATGGTCCGACAACGTTGGCGGTCGCCTAATAAGACAAAATAAGGGAATCTTCCCAGTTGTCATGAGCATCGCAACCGTACACGTGTAAAAGGATTACGCACCCTGTCAGGTGAATAGTACTTCTATAAATAGCCAAATAGTACTAGTCTGCAGGTAGATTCTCTCACACTCAGAATTCTTATCTTTCTCTCTCTACTCTCTCTCTCTAAATCCTATTTGGGCACGTGATGACTTGAGCGTCGGAGGGGGTTTCCTCGCATCCCCCCTGAGGGTAGTTCATGTTTGCTTCTTGTCCAGCTATTCACCAGTGGACACTAACTCTAATCTTTGGCGGACTTATCTCAAGACCGCCAACCGTTTCAACACCAGATCAGTTTACTAGAGGCCGATAGAAAGAAGGCAGCATTCATCACAGATTGTGGCGTATACAACTATAAGGCAATGCCATTTGGACTCCGTAATGCTGGAGCAACTTACCAGAAACTGGTCGATAAAGTGTTCGCGGATCAAAGGGGGAGAAATATTGAGGCATATGTCGACGACTCTATCGTCAAGAGCAAAACTGACCGCGAACACCTAGGCGATTTGGAAGAAACTTTCAGAACGCTGAGGAAATATAAGATGAAGCTCAATCCGAAGAAATGTGTTTTTGGGGTGAGAGCAGGGAAGTTCTTAGGCTTTTTAGTAAGCAAAAGGGGAATTGATGCAAACCCAGACAAAGTCCAGGCCATTGTCGACCTGCCTGAGCCAAAAAGCGTCAAGGACATTCAAAGGCTAACAGGGAGAATGGCGGCCCTCACTCGGTTTATTTCAAAGTCAGTAGACAAAGCCTTGCCTTTCTTTGCACTACTAAGGGGGAATAAGAGGTTCGAGTGGGGAGAGGAACAAAGCAAAGCCTTCGTAGCGGTAAAAGAGCATTTGAAGAAGCTGCCCACCATTACAAGGCCCGAGACTGGAGACACATTGCAACTATATATCTCGGCTTCACCAAAGACAGTCGCGGCCGTGTTGTTGGTAGAAAAGGAGAAGAGGCAGCAACCAATTTATTTCATCAGCCATATCCTTAACGGTCCGGAAAGTCGTTACAAGCTGGTAGAAAAAATGGCCTTGGCCGTGATAATAGCCGCCAGGAAGCTCATACCATACTTCGACTGTCATCCCATCCAAGTTTTAACCAATCAGCCGCTAGAGAAAGCGTTGCAGAAGATGGATAGCTCAGGCCGCTTGTTGAAATGGGCCGTTGAACTATCGGAGTATGATATACAATATAAGCCCAGGACCGCTATTAAAGCCCAGGCCCTGGCAGATTTCATTGTGGAAGCCTCATATGAGGAAGAAGAAGTGGAGCAAAAGGGAGCTTGGCTGCTGGAAGTCGACGGATCTTTTGCAGTTAGCGGGTCCGGAGCAGGCATAGTAATGACTAGCTCAGAAGGAAATTCATACCAGTACGCCATCAAGTTCGCGTTCCCGGCGTCAAACAATGAAGCATAATATGAAGCAGCGATTGCGGGCTTGAGGATGTGCTTGGCGGCGGGTGCTAAGAGGGTACTCTTAAAAACAGATTCACAGTTGGTCAGTAGTCAACTAAGAGGAGAATTCGAAGTCAGAGAGGCCAATATGCAAAAATATGTGGAAAAGGCCAAGGAGTTGATAGCTCAATATGACTTTCAGATTCAAGCTATACCTAGGGCCGAGAACACAAAAGCGGACGCATTATCCAAATTGGCAAGTTCCGACTCATTCAGTATTGAAAGATCCGTCACAGTGGACATCTTGAAAGAGAAGAGCATAGCGAAAGAAATTGTGACCGTTAACGGCATAGACCAGCCAGGGGGACCGGTTTAGCGAACTGGTGGCATACAAGTTGACAGGGATGCTTCCCGGTAATCCTTCGTCCGCCAAGAAATTGAAGCGACAAGCAAGCCGGGTACGTTATATATCGAGAATGAGTGTACAAAAAAATCATTCAGCATGCCTCTGCTTAAATGTGCGACCGCATGGGAATCCACGAAGATACTTGAAGAAATACATGAAGGTATATGCGGCAACCATATTGGCGGAAAAGCTTTGGCACTCAAGGCATTGAGAGCGGGTTTCTGCGGCCAAGCATGCTTGGCGGATGCACAAGCCTACGTCGGGAAATGTGACAAGTGCCGAGAGATATGCTCCTGTCATTAACTCGACCAGCCAACGATTTACAGCCTATCCTATGTCCGATTCCATTCGCGCATGGGGAATGGACATTCAGGGACCGTTCACCACAAAGAATCGGTGGGAGGAGATTCATAATAGTGGGCATTGATTATTTTACAAAGTGGATAGAGGCCGAGCCGACAAAGAAAGATCAAGGCAAATCAAGTGAAAAAATTCATCTGGCAAAATATTATGACAAGGTTTGGGATTCCCATGGCTATTGTTTTTTACCATGGCGTCCAATTCGATTGCCGTCCTATACAAGCTTTTTTAACGGAATTTCGAGTGAAGTTTGCAAACTCAGCTGTTTGCCATCCCAGAGCAACGGACAAGCGGAGGCCGCGAACAAACAGATCTTGAATGCATTAAAGAAAAAGCTAGATGAATTCAAATGCGGATGGGCTGATATGGTGCTGGCAGTACTATGGTCAAACAGAACAACCGAAAAAGAAGCGACGGGGGATAACCCTTTTAAGCTAGCTTTTGGTACAGAAGCAGTGTTGCCAGTAGAGGTGGGTTTGCCCTCTTACCGGATTAAGCACCAAAATCCTGGAATGAATGATCAGGCGCTCAAGGAAAATCTAGACTTCTTGGCAGAAGTAAGGTTGATGGCGGAATTAAAGGCGGCTGCCTACAAAGACATAATTAGCAAGGCTTACAGCAAGAAAGTCTTGGAGAGGCCATTAGAAGTGGGAGACCTAGTCCTTCGCAGAACGGCAGCCACAGGTAAGGCCCATGTTGATGGAAAGCTAACCGCCAATTGGGAAGGGCCATACGTCATCGCTAAGAAAATTGCCCCTGGTTCGTTCATTCTCAAGGGCATGGACGACAAGGAGCTTAAAAATTGTTGGAACGCTAGCGTCTTAAAGAAATATTATGTTTAATTTTTTGAATGTAATCGGCCAAGAGCCACCTTTTTATTACATAGACAATACAAACCACTGCTAGCATTCCGTGAATTGTCCTATTGTTTATATATATTAATGGATTGCGTAGTCGGTTAATATGAATTATTAAACGGTCATATGACAGACCTAGCACAGATCAAAAGCCATATGACAGGCTCAAAATATATAAATGGTCATATGACAGACCTAGTACGAATTCAAAGCCATATAACAGGCTAAAGTGCATTAACGGTCATATAACAGACCAAGCACAAAAAACTAAAGCCATATGACAGGCTAAAGTGCATTAACGGTCATATAACAGAACAAGCACAAAAAACTAAAGCCATATGACAGGCTAAAGTGCATTAACGGTCATATAACAGACAAAGCACAAAAAACTAAAGCCATATGACAGGCCAAAGTGCGTTAACGGTCACATAACAGACCAAGCACAAAAAACCAAAGCCATATGACAGGCTAGAATACGCAAATGGTCACATGACAGGCTTAACGAATATAAATGGTCATATGACAAACCAAGTGTGTAAAGATTAGAGCGCTAACAAAGCAATAACAAAAACGCAAAAGTACTTTCCATAGAATAAAAGCTACTGGCTTGGCGGCCAACTACAACAAAAGATGATGGCGGCCAATAAAAGGCTTTCAGTCGGAGTCAAGTACTTTCAGATTAAAAACACAAAATGAGTTTACATACGCCAAACTGGGCCGAATAAAGTGTTGATCAAAATACACAAAATAATACAAGCTATAAACTATTGGAGGAGTAAGAAGAGCTGAGAGAAGGCCGCCAAAAACTTCAAGAAGGGGGGGCATCTTGATCATCTTGCTCCGCCATGTCACGAGGATCCGCATCTGCTATAGCATCCTCGTCGGCAAACTTTGGATCCCCCTCGAATGGCGTCAGGTGTTGGCCGGCAGCATGAGCCTCTTCAATCACATTCCAGTCAAACCCTGGAATGGTCTTGCACACGCACCTCATGGCGGCCGCCCAACCGCCATCGTACCTCTTGTGGAGAACCGCTGCATACTCCACAGATTGCTGAAACTCAGTGATAGCCTGAGCCCTTGATTGTGCCTTGGCGTCCAACACTGCAATCTCCTTCTCGGAGTTAGCGGCCTCAAGAGCCTTGGTCAATGAAATAACATTCTCCTCGGTCTCTTCCAATAAGGCGGCCCTAGATCTCAGCGTTGTCAGCTCATCCTCCAGAGGCTGCAACTCCGCTGTCTTTGCCGACAGCTTACCCTCTGTCTCCTTCAGCAGATCTTGGCAAGTTTCCAAAGACTGCTATAGGTGTCTGCCAACTTCTGATACTCAATATATTGCTCAATCAGCTCAATGGCAGCATTGTTGGCCTGCGAAGATGAAAGTAGTGTTAAGAAAAGAAAGCAGGAGAAAGCGAAACGAATAAAAGATAATAAAAGAGTACATAAACGTACCACAAGTTGGTCGTGAGCCAACCTAGCAGCTGAAGTGATCAGGGACCCTGCCGGCCTATCAACTGGCAGTTGCATGCCCTTCAGAATGCGGTAGGCAAGGATGCCACCGTTCTCAGGGATGTCAGCATACAGCGACTCATCCTCTCTGACGTCCCAGTCAGGCTGATAAATCTTGCCAGGGACGACAGGCTGACGGGCAAAGGAGGCCGCCATAGCTTCGCTCAGCGGTACCTTTTTTTTCTCGATCCACTCATTGAACCGAGAGAAGATGCCGGGAGATAAGTTGGAGAGAAAGTTGGGCATGGTAATCAGCTCCCGGATCTTTTCACGGATGCAGGAGTAAAAGCCTGATAGCCAGGAAGCGCCGCTAACGTGTCCTGGAGCAGGGGCCGGGACAGCCCGCTCCTGAACCTCTGGAACATCCGAGGCCAGAACCACCACCTGAGCATCAGGGCTGTGGGCAGAAGAAGCAGGGCCCGCCAAAGCCTGCCTTTTGTTAGCAGATGTGTCCGCTGCAACTTGCTCGCGAGGCCGCCTTCTGTTCCCACCACCCCTGGCAACAGGCCGGGAAGTAGAAGACCTAATCGGGACGGCTGGCGACGTTTGGCCGCCAGGAGCAGCAGCAATGGCAGTAGCATTCTGGGAAGGAACGCTAACAATATTCGCCCCGCCGCGACCACGGCGAATATTCTGAGGGCCGTGGCGATTCCCTCCCCGGCGGCCATTGGTAATCCCATGCATAGTCTCGTATTCTTGTGGGGAAGCAGGTGGTAAGTTGGTTAACGGCTTGAAGTTCTCGTCCACAGCTAGGGCGTCGAGGTCAAGCAAGTCAAAACCTGCAATTGACAAGAACCATAATAAAAAAATAAAAAATCATCCGTTGGATGAGTCCGACATCAACACTCACCATTTTCATGAGTAGGACTGAGCAGCAGGGCCGACAAGGGTTTGTTCCCCAGGATATACTTGGAATCAGGAATCCAATATTTAGGCTCTTTAACCTTCACCTCCTTCCCGTCCTCATAGGTAATTAAATAGTCCTCCGTATCGAAGTAGTCGAAAGCCGCTAACTATTCCTCAGTTAGCGGAGTAAGGGGTAAATGCTCCATACGCGGACGAGGCTCAGTGAAATGACGACGCACTGGATAATCCTCAGGAACTCGTAACCAAAAGAAAGCATCTTGCCAGCCCTTCAAACCAGTCATTTTTGGCTGAACTGTCATCTTCTTGTCGACCGTCATTAGCGACCACCAACCCGCCTGCCTAGAAGATCCATTTTTCTTCAGCCAATGAATGAGGCGGAATAAGTTCAAAGTTTGCGGAAAATCCAAGAAACGCACAATCCATATGTACGCTATCAAATCCCGGACCGCCAAAGGAGTTAACTGAGCCAAGCTCACGTTGAAAACGTTTAAGACCTTCACCAAAAAAGAATCCAGAGGAAAGCGGAGACCAAACTCGAAATGGTGAGTATACACGGCAACGTGACCGGGAGGACACTCCGTCACAATGGCCCCCTCTGGCGGGACTATCAACCGGTAACCCGACGGGAGACAATATAAATCCCGAGGGACTCTCGGGTAACCCAGATCAATGGCGTCCTGACGCCAAGGCAAATCAATCTCGACACTGATAGGACTGGCACTGAAATCATCCGGCAGCCATAAAGTATCAGAACCAGGTCCAGTCTCAATCTCCATCGGATTCGAACTATCGACCCTTAATTCGGCAGCACGGGAAGATTCCCCGACCGCGTGAGCAGACAAAGGTACAGAAACGTCAATGTTTGCGTCCGCTGAGTCAATTGCATCCCCAGTAACGCGGACTGCAGGGCTAACAACAGTGCGGCGGTGATAAACGGTCTCTTGGCGGACCATAACGGTAGCAATGGAGTCACTGTCGTCACCTAAATCAATAATATGAGGGTTAGCAGCCGCAGATTGCTGTAAACGATCGAAAAAGTCGGTCGTTACCTCCACCCCAGCGTCCGCTAAGCTATTCATCCAAGCATGCTCTCTAAGTGGTGCTACATCAAGGCCGGGAGCGGCATCAGCCGGAGGATGCCTAACGGATCGTCTAGCAAGAATTTGATGCCTAAGGTCCCTAAGCGTCTGCCGATCACCACTCTGGCTAGCGGATAGATATCTCCTGGTCAGATTATGTTCCTCAGGGGTAGTAGGGTCGTTAAGGAACTTAGATCTCATCTCTCTTTCTCTCTCAGCTGTTAAGGGAATGTCCGACAACAACCTAGTTCTTCCCACAGGGCTATTGACAACATCCTTAGCGGTCAAGACCCCAAAAGATGCTGGGGAGGCTAGTTGCATGGGTACAACCCAAGTATGTTGGCGGACCCTAGTATTGGATCCGTCAACGCCTTATCGGACGCGAACACTTTATATGTCGCCCACAGTTCTATCAAGTCAGTACATCAACATGGTCCGACAACGTTGGCGGTCGCCTAATAAGACAAAATAAGGGAATCTTCCCAGTTGTCATGAGCATCGCAACCGTACACGTGTAAAAGGATTACGCACCCTGTCAGGTGAATAGTACTTCTATAAATAGCCAAATAGTACTAGTCTGCAGGTAGATTCTCTCACACTCAGAATTCTTATCTTTCTCTCTCTACTCTCTCTCTCTAAATCCTATTTGGGCACGTGCTGACTTGAGCGTCGGAGGGGGTTTCCTCGCATCCCCCCCGAGGGTAGTTCACGTTTGCTTCTTGTGCAGCTATTCACCAGTGGACGCTAACTCTAATCTTTGGCGGACTTATCTCAAGACCGCCAACCGTTTCAACACCGAAACATATACGATATCACATACTTCCTCCGTTTCATTTTACTTGCTACACTTCTCAATTCACGGACTCCTAGGCAATTTTTGGAGAAGAGAGAGGTAGAGAGTAAAAAGAAAAGAGACCCATGTGAGAGGAGAGAGTTAGAGAGAGTTTATTGCCCAAAAAGGAAGTGTAGCAAGTAATATGAAACTTCCCTATATGGAAAGTATAGCGAGTAATTTGAAACGGAGGAAGTATGTCATTGGACAACTCATAAATATCAAAATAACATTATATTACTCTTTCTGTGTATTATTACTTGTGTCACTTATATCGTTTTCAATATTCAAATATTTTAGTTTGACCTTATTTTTTTTACCAATTCGATCTGATTTTAAAACATATGTTATGATGTAAGATGATATAGGATTCATCTTACTATATATTTTCAAATTTATTTTTCTTTAATTCTTTTATAAAAAATTCAAGATATACAAGGATCAGGTTATGCATTGGCAAACGTAAAAGGTCAAAGAGTGGACTATATATTCTAAAAGAGACGGGACTCTAAGAGTAACAAATGATGTATCGTATTTTTATATAGGTTTTAGGTGCATTTAGGTTGCATTTTAGGAGCATTTGGGTGTATTGTAGTCCATAATTGCATACTATTACCTAATATGCGAAATATTACTCCTTTTCTGTGTTTTTGGTATTCTTAGATGAATTTCAGGTAATGAGAACATAATTGGAGTATTGTTGGACAAGTTTGAGTATTTAGAAGCAATTGGAAGCAAGCTACGTTGATAAGGATCGTTACGAACATATTTGAGTGCAAATTGGAGTTAAAACGAAGTTGGAATTGATAAAGAATATGTGGAAATCGAGTCATGTTCACTCTTTTACTCATAACTTTTGACTCGACATTTATAATTGGATAATTCCAGAGGCATTGGAAAGTAGACTTGAATAGTTTTCCAACGATAGGTTGCACGGCCCAAGGCGAGTTATATTCTAGGAGATATGGGTTTTGCAAGTTGGCCCAGTTTTGCTGACGCTTCCTAAGCGCGCGCGAATTACTTAATTCCAGCCTTTAATGATTTATTTGGCTTTCCTTATCTTATAACTTTGTTTCCTACTAGTATTAGGAGATGAAACTTTTTATGAGAGGATTTCTAATTAGTTTAGGATCTATTATCTATTATTCACATTTCCCATTGCACGCTATTCTTCTTTCTAGGTTTTTTCTCTCTAGTTTCTCCATATTTATTTGGAGATCCAAGATTCAAGATTGGATATTCATCTTCATTCAAGCACTATTAATCAAGTTTTATTCTTTTCTCTTCTCTTTATTTATTTTAATTATGTTTTCTATTAAGTTTATTTTTTTTAGTGTCATGATTAGTGAGTAGTCTTTTTATCTAGGATTGAGTTGAACCCTAGTATAGATTGATCATGTAAATTCTTCTCTAATTCCCATGTTATTGAGTTATATGCTTATGATTTGATAAGATTGTTTTTATTGTCAATTTTGCATCTTGATTCAGTCCTAGTTTTATATTATCAACGAAAGTTGGAGTTGAAATTAGGAATATTTGTTAGTTACTAGATTGTTAGTTTATTAATTGAGTTCACCAACGAAAGTTGGGTCTTAATTTAGATAATCTAGAATTGGGAATTATTTGACATTGGTTCTTAATTAATGCTTCTAATTATGTGTGTAAGTCATGAAAATAGGAGACATACATGTTAGTAAGTGAGCTCTAGGTATTGAGGATTGACTGAGGATTTAATTTCGGTTCGCAGCTGCGCTTTATTATGATTCATAAGGGAATGTCAATCTCGCCTAAGCTATAATTGAATAACTGGGATGTAGGTTATGTTATGATCAATTCATATTAGTGGTGATGCTTAATCTTAGTGTTTTAATTACGGTTTTTTCACCATATACCCCTGACAAATTTTTTTTTTGCACCATATACCCCTTTCAACTTTTGAAATGCACCATATACCCCCCACCTTTAAAAAAATACATCCACATACCCTTTTTCTTAACAGACGTGAAGTTGCCGTTAGTGTTTTATTACAAGTTTGCCATTAAGTTTGGGCGCCATTATGGTTGGAGTAAATGATCAGTTTTCCAAAAAAACCACGCCCATTCATTTTCACCTTCTCTAACCCTCTGTTTTACTAGAGCTTAAGCATCCATGGAATCCAAAAATCTGTAACCCATTTTGAGAAATCTAGACAGTGGTTTGTGCGCAATTGTAAGAGGTTCATTGCTGGTGCAAAATTTGGTCTTGAGTCTTCTTCAGGAGGGGGAAAGACGCGTAGTTGGTGAGTTACGAAAGTTGGTTTGAAGTTCAAAAATTTCAAGGGTCCTTTTCGTTCCAAGTAAGTTCTTTATCCCTTTGTTTGTGTTGTTGATAATTTATGCTTTTGGAATTTTTTAGTTAGGGTTTTCTGCGTTTTAGGGTTTCGTTTCTTTCGGTTTTTATGGAAGTTTTTCTTTAGTTAATCATAGCAAAATTTTGCATTTTTTTTCCTTGCATTCAAATGTAGTATGCTTATTTGTGTTGGAAATTTGTTGTTGTTGTTGATTTGGTTAGGATGGTTGCTGTTTGGTTACTTTTGCACTATGACAGTAAGGATTTTGATGTGAGGGTTGAAGACACTGACATGTGTCACTTAATGGGTTTGTATGAGGATGTAATGGAGGAGGCAGTTAAACAAGATGTGTATCTCCCTAAGGCATTTAGGCTACTTGTCCATAATCCTAGGACTAATAGGAAAATGGAGATTGAGAGTGACAAGGACTTGGGCAGGGTTTGGTCTTTTAGAAGGGGCACAGACACCATTGAGATGTGGGTGGAGGAAACAAACAACCCTGTGATAGTATTTAGGTCATATGTTCAGTTAAGGGAACAAGCTGTGAAGGAAAAACTGGAGAATATAAGGAGAGTGCAAGAGATTCTAAGGAAGGAGCAGGAGGAAGAGGAGAGAAGAATGAAAGAAGAAGAGGAGAGAAGAATGAAAGAAGAAGAGGAGGAGAGGGGAAGCTAAATTGGCAAGGAGTTTTTGTGTTGCCATTGAGGTGCCTGTCCTATCTCGTGGATGATGTGCGAGATAGTTGAGTACATGAGGGTGTGTACTCAAGTCGGGGGCGATGAGTGTTGTCCAGGGGCCTTCTCAACCCACTTGCCTCACCTAGCAAACAACACACACCACCTCCTTCACCTCCTACGAGCCTACACCACGACCTTCACCTCCCAAACAACACACACCACCACCTCCTTCACCTCCTAGAGAGCCTACACCACCACCTTCACCTCCCAAACAACACACACCACCACCTCCTTCTCCTACTAGAGAGCCTACACCACCACCTCGGTCCCAAAAAAAGAAAAGGGTTAAAACCACCCCAGTTAGGAGACCTAGAACAAGAAACCAAACACAAAGCCCTGTATCACACACAGAGGAACCACCCTTTTCACCTCCAATTCCTGAGCAACAAACACCTTCCTACCCAGTTTCTAGGCAAGGCACACAACCTACACCTTCCTTCCCTGAAACTAACATTCCATCTTCTTTAAAACCAAAAAGAGCACCAAGTACTAGACCAAAGGGATTTAGGGTGCCTAAGAGCACAACCAAGAAATTTGGGACCTATACCCAAAAACAGAGGCACTGGAAGGGAGGGTACAGGGAGGAAGAAGGTCACAGTTCCTGTGTGTTTGGATGAGGATTATGGTGATTTAGAGGGTGATGCCTCATTTGATGGGACCTATTGTGATTCAGGTGAGGAAGAGACTGATGATGATGACATTTTGTTGACTGATTTTGTAGTTCAGGAGGATGAGATTGAAGTTGAGGACCGTTACCTTCAGAAGACCTTTGAGGATTGCCTTGATGGTAGTTCTAGCTTGGACAGAGTGTACAACAATGGGAGGGTTTGGGATAAAACTCGTTTTGGGTCTATCAAGCTTGAAGAATGGTTGATTTTTCCAACCAAGGCAGTGTTCACTAGGGGAAAAAAAAGGAAGGGCTGCGCAAGAAGGGCTGCGGTTTCCTTGGAAACCGCAACCCTTTTTGTGAAGGGCTGTGGTTAGACTTGAAACACAGCCCTTCATGGAGTATGCAGGGCTGCGGTTTTAAGGCTAACCGCAGCCCTTTATGTGAAGGGTTGCGGTTATCCTAGAAACCGTAGCCCTTCATACACGAAGGGCTGCGTTTTCTAGGATAAGCGCAGCCCTTCCTATCCCATTTCAACCTTTGAGTTTTGCGCGCAACACATAGTAGCACTCACTCGCAAATTTCCCTCGCACACTCAGCTCACCCCTCTCCCTCTCCCTCACACTCACTCGCACACTCACTCCTCTACCTCACACTAACTCGCACTGCCATCACCGGAGCACCGACACATCGCCGGAGCGCCGTCCCATCGCCGGTGCACACTTCTTCTTCTCTTCTCTCAGCGTTGCATGAGCTCCTTCTTCTTCTTCTCCTCTCTCAGCGCGCCTTGACGCCACCACCACCACCACTACTGCATTGTCGATAATTCCCCTCTCACTCTCTCTCCTCTTTGTTTTATTTAATTTCTCTTCTATTTTGTGTTGTAAAAACCGATTGTAGGGGGGTGGGGGAGGGGCTTGTGGAGGGTGGGTAGGGGTGGGGGGTCTTGGCTGGGGATGGGGGATGGTTGGGAGAGGCTGGGCATGGGGTGGGGGAGGGCGGGGGATGCTTGAAAAGGGGGTGGAGGAGGGGTGGGAGGCCGGGCATGGGGTGGGGGAGGCGGGGGATCTTGGAAATGGGGTGGGGGAAGGGCTGGGAGGAGGTGGGCATGGGGTGGGGGAGGGCGGGGGGATGCTAGAAAGGGGGTGGGGGATGGGTGGGGAGGGTGGGCATGGGGTGGGGGAGGGCTGGGGAGGCCGGGCATGGGGTGGGGGGGAGGCGGGGGGATCTTTGGAAAGGGGGTGGGGGAGGGCGGGGGATGCTTTGGGCATGGGGTGGAGGAGGGCGGGGGATCTTTGGACGGGGGGTGGGGGAGGGTGGATAGGGGTGGGTGAGGCATTGTTGTGAAGGCATTGTTGTAAGTTGTAACACATGTTTGGTATCACTACTATCTTTCATTTTCTTTTTTGTTTTATAATGTAACTATGTAGATTTTTAGGCTTCGGAAACGAAAATTAAAGGTCATTTTACGCCTACATGGCAATGGAATGCTCTCCACATTTGTAACACTTCTCACTAGCTCCGCCGCTACCAGCTGATGGGCATTCCATTGCCATGTGACCTGATTCTCAGGTCATTTTAGGCTTAATTTAGCCTTTTCGCTTCCGAATCGTACTTATCGAGTCATGTAACCCCAAATTCTTTGTGAACATGATTATATGAGGTATAATGTAACTATTATGTAGAGTTTTAGGCTTGCATTTGTTCTTGGTTGAATTTCGGAAACGAAAATTAAAGGTCATTTTACGGCTACATGGCAATGAGGGATTGCAGTGGGGGGCAGTAGTGGCGGTGGTGGTGGGGGTGTTGTAAATGTGGAGAGTCAGGTCACATGGCAATCGAAAGCCCATCTGGTGCTCTCCACATTTATAACACTTGTAACTCCGCCGCTACCAGCTGATGGTCATTCCATTGCCATGTGACCTGATTCTCGGGTCATTTTAGGCCTATTTTAGCCTTTTCGCTTCCAAATCGTACTTATCGAGTCATTTAACCCCAAATTCTTTTTGAACATGATTATATGAGATCAGATATAATGTACCTATTGTGTAGATTTTTAGGATTGCATTTGTTCTTGGTTGCATTTCGGAAACGAAAATTAAAGGTCATTTTACGCCTACATGGCAATGAGGGATTGCGGTGGGGGCGTGAGTGGCGGTGGTGGTGGGGGTGTTGTAAATGTGGAGAGTCAGGTCACATGGCAATCGAAAGCCCATCTGGTGCTCTCCACATTTATAACACTTCTAACTCCGCCGCTACCAGCAGATGGTCATTCCATTGCCATGTGACCTGATTCTCGGGTCATTTTAGGCCTATTTTAGCCTTTTCGCTTCCAAATCGTACTTATCGAGTCATTTAACCCCAAATTCTTTTTGAACATGATTATATGAGATCAGATATAATGTACCTATTGTGTAGATTTTTAGGCTTGCATTTGTTCTTGGTTGCATTTCGGAAACGAAAATTAAAGGTCATTTTACGCCTACATGGCAATGAGGGATTGCGGTGGGGGCGGTAGTGGCGGTGGTGGTGGGGGTGTTGTAAATGTGGAGAGTCGGGTCACATGGCAACCGAAAGCCCATCCGGTGCTCTCCACATTTATAACACTTCTAACTCCGCCGCTACCAGCTGATGGTCATTCCATTGCCATGTGACCTGATTCTCGGGTCATTTTAGGCCTATTTTAGCTTTTTCGCTTCCAAATCGTACTTATCGAGTCATTTAACCCCAAATTCTTTTTGAACATGATTATATGAGATCAGATATAATGTACCTATTGTGTAGATTTTTAGGCTTGCATTTGTTCTTGGTTGCATTTCGGGAACGAAAATTAAAGGTCATTTTAGGCCAAATTTTGCCTTTTCGGGTCCAATTCGTACTTATCGAGTCATTTAACGCCAAATTCTTTTTGAACATGATTATATGAGGTATAATGTAACTATTGTGTAGATTTTTAGATTTGCAATTGTTGTAGGTTGAATTTTGGGAACGAAAAGGGCATTTTTGGCCTATTTTAGACTTTTCGCTTCCAAATCGTATTTATCGAGTCATTTAACCCCAAATTCTTTTTGAACAAGATTATATGAGATATAATGTACCTATTGTGTAGATTTTTTGGCTTGCATTTGTTCTTGGTTGCATTTCGGGAACGAAAAGGTCATTTTTGGCCAAATTTTGCCTTTTCGGGTCCAATTCGTACTTATCGAGTCATTTAACGCTAAATTCTTTTTGAACATGATTATATGAGGTATAATGTAACAATTGTGTAGATTTTTAGGTTTGCAATTGTTGTAGGTTGAATTTTGGGAACGAAAAGGGCATTTTTAGCCTATTTTAGCCTTTTCGCTTCCAAATCGTACTTATCGAGTCATTTAACCCCAAATTCTTTTTGAACAAGATTATATGAGATATAATGTACCTATTGTGTAGATTTTTAGGCTTGCATTTGTTCTTGGTTGCATTTCGGGAACGAAAAGGTCATTTTAGGCCAAATTTTGCCTTTTCGGGTCCAATTCGTACTTATCGAGTCATTTAACGCTAAATTCTTTTTGAACATGATTATATGAGGTATAATGTAACTATTGTGTAGATTTTTAGGTTTGCAATTGTTGTAAGTTTAATTTTGGGAACGAAAAGGGCGTTTTTGGCCTATTTTAGCCTTATCGGGTCCAATTCCCCCCCCCCACCGCACTGCCCCCTTCCCCTCCCCCTGCTGCCCTCCCCCCCCCACCTGCCTGCCCTCCCTCCCACTTGCCCCCCCCTCCCCCCCCCCACCCCGCCCCCCCTCCTCCTCTGCACACCCCTCCCCTCCCCTTGCACGACCCCTCCCCCCCCCCATGCCCTCTCCCCTACCGCACCCCTCCCCCCCACCTGCACCCCCTCCACTCCCCCCCTGCTGCCCCTCCCCACCGCACGCAGTCCCCTCCCCTCCCCACTGCACACCCTTCCCTTCCCCCCCTTGCACGGCCCTCCACCCCCCGCACAGCCCCTCCCCCCCCACAGCACACCCCCCCCCCCCCTCCCCCACTCCCCCTGCTTGCCCCTCCCTCCCCCTCACCTGCCCCCCCCTCCTCCTCTTGCCCCACTCCCCCCCGCACGGCCCCCTCCCCCCCCTGCTGCCCCTCGCCCCCTGTCTGACCCCCCCCCCTCCTGCTTGCCCCTCCCCCTCCCCCACTGCCCAGCCCCCTACCCTCCCCACCGGACGGCCCCTCCCCTGCTGCCCCCCCCCCTGCTTGCCCTCCCCCTTCCCCACTGCACAACCCCCTCCCCTCCCCCTGCTGCACCTCCCTCCCCCCCCTGCACAACCCCTCCCCCCCACCGCACAGTCCCCTCCCTTGCACCTTGCTGCCCCTTGCACATAGAACCCCCTCCCCACACCCCCCCCCCACCCCCTTAGTGGCAATGTTAATTTTAATTTTTTGTTATATTAACGCATTATTTGTACAATTTTAGGGAGATGGCGGATGTGCATACGGATAACACCACAAGTGGTGCTGAACACACTACCGAGGATGAGTCTTTCGATGCGAGAAAGGAACGGGGTAAATTGTCTCGATTTCGCCGTGAAGAGATAAATGCACAAATGCCTAGGAAGTCATTGGCGACTAAAAAGAGAAAAGGAAGGGAACCTACAAAGTCACTAGGGAAACACACAAATATGACTTTGGAGTACGATAGCATGGGTCAACCTTGTGGAAAGTGGCGTCAAAAGTATGGCATGCAAGTTGGCATTTGCATGCATAAACTCTCCATTTTGCACTCATGGAAAGAGGTGCCAGAAGGATTGAAGCGGTGTCTATGGGAAGATACCATGGTAAGCTTCAAGTACAATAACGTGTAGTTTCTTAATTATTTAGTTAAATATATGTGTAATATTACTTATAGCATATAAATTACAACATTTGCGAAAACTAATTTGTGAACTGCGTTTTTTGTAGAATCAATTCAATATCGAAGATGATGAAGCCAAGAAGAATGTATTTCTATCCGCGGTTGCCCGGAGATTCGAGATTTCAAGGCTAAGTTAGTGTCTGGGTGGATCACTAAGCGGAGGAAAGTAGTAGGTACAAAGAAGAAGAACATCTACGGCGGAGAAACACAAGCCGATCCTGAGGCTTCACCGGAAACATCATCTGCACCATCCAAATTACCATTTCAAATATGGAAAACTATTAAACCTGAAGAGTGGGAAGCATTTGTTGCCAAGAAAACAACCCCACAAGCTATTGTAAGAATATTTTATTAAGACTAAATAAACTTAGATCCAGTATTATTGTATAGCACCGTACGTAGATAACCTTTGTTTATAATTGTGTGTTTTAGGCAAGTCGTGAGAAAAGTAGCTCGAGTGCAAAAGCTAGGAAGTATTATCATCATTTGGGTGCTCATTCGTACAATGAGGCGAGAGAGAAGTGGATGTTCAGCCATTACCCCACAATAGGGTCGACAACGGCAACGGGGAGTGGCTCAATGACGACAGTTGCACAGCCTCGGCAACCAGATAGAGTCCTCGATTGGTGGTGTTCGATGCATGGGGTTGATGCAAAGGGAAACGAGTCTTGCTCGACCCGGAACACAACGAGATAGCCAACGCCATTGTAAGTACAGATTATATGGTTATATAAGGTATATATAATATAAATTTTGCGCTCACAAGCATTTCTCTCTTATACTTATGTAGATTGGCTTGAAGGAAAAAGAGGCAACTGGTGAGTTCACTCCTAAAGGACACATTGATGCATTGCACGAAACTTTAGGACCGGACCACAGTGGACGCGTGAGGGGCGTAGGAGGTGTCCGCCTCGGTTTGAGAAAGGTATATGGTGATCAATACACTACGGCGACAAAATCAAGTGTAAGTAGTGTGAATTCGGCAAGACTCGGTAGATGTGGAGGCTATGAAAGCTGCAATCCGGGAGGATCTAAGGGAGGAGATGACCCATAACTTCAACGCCATTTTGGAACAAATGGGTTTACCGACTTTTGCTGCATTCAAGAAGGGTAGTGATACTACACCTAGCCAGCCTGATCCACCTGTAGGACCCGAGTTGAAGGTAATCACTTAATCCCTTTGCTTTGTTAAACAACTATTGTTATGTTCTTAAATGCATGAAATTCTTACTATATATATGTTGTTTCATAGACTAACTATAAATAGAGTTTTATTTACAGGAAGAGACACCATGTGAACTATTAGCTCGAGGAGATGGTTATGATAGTTTCATCCTCGTAGCTCATGGCCATGCACAACCCCATAGTGACCGAGTACGATTGCATAACCAGTTAGTGGATCATAATCACTATGTGGTCACCCTCAATGAAATTGTGTCAGGTTTCAAAGAATTACCTCTTCCGCTGCCGAAGCCGAAGTTGGTCTACAGATTACTAAATGATGCCCTTGGCGCTTATGTTCGTGGCGGCGTGCATTGGTACGGTTTTCAGATGAGGTACAATGATTAACATTCATATATATATATGCGTGTTTTCTTTTATAGTTCCTATGATAGTCAGTACTATCTTTACTTTTAACTAAATACTAGGTTTGGGGGAAGGCCGACTCACATGCTATGAAGGGAAAGAAGGCATGTTCACCTTATAAGAAAGCAAGTTTACGTGATGAAGGTGAACGAAATGTGGTGACGGGAAATGTTTCTAAGGCAAAAAATCCACTTATTATCGATCCAGAGGTGGTGCGGAGCCTTACTACGCCATGCTTTTGGTTACATGAGTGCGCTAGCAATTTACCCGATGAAAGCGCAATTGAGGTTGCTTTGGGGGAGCAACAATTCCACTACCTTGAGGACTCATCGACATTCATTTCGAAGGTTGATATTAAAGAATTCTTATGTGGGGTAGAGTTGAATGTTTCCATGATACAAACATTCATGAGGTAATACATAAGTATATAAATTAAATATACACATACATATATATGCCTTAAGTAGTTTTCAAATCCATAATAAGTAATTGTTGGTTTACTTTTAATATAATCAATATAATTTCTCAGGTTATTGTACAATGAATTGCTTGCAACATCTAGTGCAATGTTTGGTTGGTTATGTCCAAACATAATACGAGATGACAATTGCTTACAAAACAAAGCCGAAGTGAAAGAGTATCTCGACATGAGTTTCAAAGCATCATCTCGTTTTGGATATCATCAGATCATTCTTGTTCCTTATATTGAAAAGTATGCTTGTTAAACTCGCTTTACTTTTATTATTCGATACTTAAATTGACCTATTAATTGTTCTACGATTAATAATAACTATATTTTCTTGTTATAGGGCTCATTGGACACTGCTTGCGATATATTTGTCACGTAACGAAGTCTACCACTTTGATTCTTTGCGTCGACAACCACCACGGACCTTACTAATCATATCATTGTTAAATAGGTAGCCTAATCGAAACTCAATATATGCGCACTTATTAATATTACACATTATTCATCATCTTTAAATATATAAACAGTTAGTACATCTAATCTTATAATAATGTTGTTGATGTAGTGTGATGAAGCATATTAGTGCAACAGGACTTCGAGCACTAAAAGCTCCTGTTTGGATATCAGTCGAGGTAACATGACTAATTTATTTGTCCTTATATAGAAACACTTTTAGCCACATACTACACATCTAATTAACATGAATGTCATTGGATGCATCCTTTGGTGAACATTTAGTGTCCGCAACAAGAAGATGGACTTGCATGTGGCTATTACGCGCTGAGGTACATGTTCGATATCGTCAACCAGTGCACTAACGCCGATGATCTTCAAAAGGTACGTAACTTATTAGTATATGTTAGTTTAGATTAGATCGATTGGTAATAAGTATTAATTGGTTTAGAAACCAAAGTAGCACATGCATATATTTGGGAACGAAAATGTCATTTCTAGGCCTATTTTTGCCTTTTACGCTTCCAAATCGTATTTATCGAGTCATTTAACCCCAAATTCATTTTTAACATGATAATATGAGGCATAATGTAACTATTGTGTAGATTTATAGGTTTGCAATTGTTGTAGGTTGAATTTTGGGAACGAAAAGGGCATTTTAGGCCTATTTTTGCCTTTTCGCGTCTAATTCGTACTTATCGCTTCATTTAACTCCATTTTCTTTTTCAATATGATAATATAAGGTATAATATAACTAGTGTGTAGAGTTTTAGGCTTGCATTTGTTATTGATTGAATTTCGGGAAGGTATATGTCATTTTTAGAACTACTAACTACGGTACGTAAATGATTGAATTCTTATATTATGTGTAAATTCCTTGGTTGTTTTGCAAGGTTTATATGAATAACACACCACGTTTGAGGGCCTTCACCACAGACGAATTACATGAAGTTCGGGATAAGTTGGCGTCCCACATTTGCGATGATTGCTTATGATACATCTACTAGTTTGTATTAATTCTATGTACATTTTTCACATTATTAAATATATACATATTTAAAGTTAATTATGATATTACGTTAAAAAACTTGTCATATATTATTATTGCAATTTGATCGTTTTTTTTTTGTGTCGAAGGGAGGTTTTGGGCGGGGGTGGGGTGGGGGCCGCCATGGTGGGCATTCTTTGGGGCTGGGCTATGGGGCTGGTTGGGTCTTTGGGGTGGCTAGCAACAATGGGTGGAGGAGGTGGCGAGGGTGGCCTGGGGTGGGGGGTGCGGGGGAGTGAAGGGGGTGGGGGTGGGGTGGGGGGGGCGGGGGCGGGGGAGTGTAGGGGTGGGCGGGTGTGGGGCTGGGGGTGGGGGGGGGGTGGGAGTGCAAGGGGTGGGGGGGGGTGGGGGCGGGGCGGGCGGGGCGGGGCGGGGAGTGCGGGGGGTGGGCGGGTGTGGGGGCAGGGGCTGGAGGCGGGCGGGGGAGTGCGGGGGGTGGGGGGGGCTTGGGGTGGGCGGGGGTGGGGTGTGCTTGGCCTGGGGTTGGCGGGGGTGGGCGGGGGTGGGGGGTGCTTTGGGGTGGGCGGGGGGGTGGGGTGTCTTTGGGGCGGCGGGGGTGGGGTGTACTTCTTTGGGCGGGCGGGGGTGGGTAGGGGGTGGAGGGTGCAATTTATTTTTTTTTAAAAAAAACTTGAATGTGAAGGGTGCGGTTTTAAGCCTAAACCGCACCCTTCACATTAATAGGAATGCGATTTAGGCTTAAAAGCTGCGACCCTTCATATATAGAAGGGATGCGGTTTAAGCCGAAACGCAGCCCTTCATCCTTATAAGGGTGCGTTTTTGGCCTAAACCGCAACCCTTCTTATCTATTGAAGGGCTGCTATGGAAAGGGCTGATGGCCAAAAACGCAGCCCTTAGGGCTGTTTTGACCGCAGGCCTTCCTTGTTTTTCCACTAGTGGTTTTTGGAAGTGCTGAGGGATTATTGCATCCAGGAGGGGTTTGCAATAACTGTTGAAAAGGCTGACACTAAGAGGTTCACTGCCTCTTGTTCAATGGATGGATGCAGTTGGAGGATACATGCTTCTATGATTGCTGATAAAATCAGTTGGGCAATCAAGACATTGAAGGGGGAGCACAAAGCATGTGGGAGATTAGAGGATAATCCTATGGTGAGCTTTGTGTGGCTCTGCAAACAGCTTGCTGACCACATTTCTGCAAACCCTGATGTACCAGTGGAGGGGCTGCAGAAATTGGCTTTGGCGAGGTTTAGGGTGAGGGTCAAAAGCAGGCTTCTGTACAAGGTTAAAGTCATGTCAAAAGAGTTTTTATATGGGGGGTTTGGGGAGTCTTATGGACTGTTGCCAAGGTATGCAGAGCTGATCAAAGAGACCAACCCTAGCTCTTATGCCCTTGTCACTTGGACTGGGAACACTGCAAGTGTTGCCCCTAAGTTTGTGGCATGTTTCTTCTCTTTTGCAGCACAGTTTAAGGGCTTTATAAAAGGGTGTAGGCCTATTACAGGCATAGATGGGGCCCACCTAAGTGGGTTTACAAGGGTATTCTGCTGTCAGCCTTAGGGATTGATGGAAATAATGAGATCTTCTTGATTGCTTATGGCATTGTGGACACTGAGAGCATTGAAATCTGGACTTACTTCTTCAGAAACCTCCAGATTGTGTTTCAACAAGAAGGCTGTGCAAGAGATAATTTTACCTTCATCAGTGACAGGATGAGGGTGAGTATTTTTTTGCTTAGCTTTTGTGTGTATTTCAATCATTGCATTTTTACTAATTTGCTAATTAGTTACTGATTTCATTGGTCAGGGTGTTGAAGCCTCTTTATATTCTGTCTTCCCTAGGGCAACAAGAAGAGTGTGTTGCCAACATTTATACATGAATTGCAAGAATGCTGGCTACAGTGGCACAACATTCCACAAGCTCTTTTGGACTGCAGCAAATGCATACAACAAGTATGTTTTTAACAAGGCCATGAAGGAAATACAAGCCTATGATGCCAAAGCTGTGGTTATTTGGATTCCACCACAGAACAATGGAGTAGGCATGTGTTTGACCCACAAGTTTGTTGTGACCATAATACAACAAACTTTGTGGAGAGCTTCAATGCATGCACCAAGCCTTATAGAGATCTTCCCGTGCTTACATTACTTGAAGGTTTGTGTTTTCTCCTCATGTTTCTTCATTGTCTTTTCATTCATGAACCACATAACTAATCACAGTTTTCTGTTTCATTGTAGCTATAAGGCATTGGTCAATGAAGAGACTTGAGGCTAGATTTGCTAAGGCTGCTGATATGGAAGCAACACAGTTGACTGAGTATGCAAAAAAAATTTTAGCAATTAGGGCTGATGAATCCAAGTTTTGTTATGCAACAAGCTGTGGGGGTGGTGAGTTTGAGGTGAGAGATGGTCATGTTTACTTTCCTTGCAAGCTCACAGACATGACATGTGAGTTGGTAAATGGCAAGGGTGTGGCATTCCTTGTAAACATGCATTGAGGGTTATGTTCAATGAGAGGCTTGAGCCCTCTGATTTTGTGTCCCCTTACTTCAAGGGTTAGGCTTACAAGCACACATATGGGGAGCACATTCACCCTATGTCTGACCCAAGCCATTGGCCAGATTACAATCTGCCAGTCATCAACCCCCCTTCTATCAAGAGAGGTGCTGGGAGGCCTGCTAAACAGAGGAAGAGAGGGCCACATGAAGCTAAGAAGGGTCAGAGGAACAACAATGTCAAGTGCAGCAAGTGCAAAGAGGTGGGACATAATGCTAGGACTTGTAGAGGTGGTGCCACTAAAAAAGCTATGAAGGACAAAGCCTCTACTTCAACTGCCCAAGGTGCTCAGAAGAAGCATGGATCTCAGAAGAAGGACAAAGCCTCTACTTCAACTGGCCAAGCATCTCAGAAGAAGTAGGGATCTCAAAAGAAGAACAAAGCCTCTACTTCAACTGCCCAAGGATCTCAGCCTACACAGAAGAAAAGAAAGGCAACTCAGGCTACCACTACCTCGAAGCAGCAACAAGACGGGAAGAAGAGTAAGAAGAAGTGAAGATTGAAGGGTTCCAAGATGCTCGCATGCCTTTTTTTGTGAATTGGGGCACTATTTTTTGTAAAGCTACTTTGTGATCTGAAAGCCACTGTTTTCATCAAACACAGTTATATTATCATTAAGAAGATAGTTTTTGTAAAGCTACATTAGTAGATAAGCTACATTAGTAGTTAGATATTACAAACATTAGGATCACAAACATGAGTACTCCTACTTTTATTGCTGCATTAACTAATTTTTGTTGCCGCTTCAATTTTTTCTTCAATTGCTTGAGTTCTTCCTTCATTTTGCTGTTGTCAGAGCTTTCCCCCTCTTCCTTACTGCCTTCATTGTGCTTGAATCCCCTTCCATGGCTGCTGCTACCTTGGTCATAACTTCCTTTGCACCATCTGAAACTATTGCATGAATCACATTTGTAGTATAGCCTCTGAGGATCTGTTGCAGTTTCGGAACTTCTTATTGCATATTTTCTCCTACAAATGCAATAAGAGTTAGGGACCCTAATATATGAAGAATCGTAGTTTGAAGAGCATGTATTTGAATGAGAACTCAGTTTACATAGGAATGGCTTTATAAAGAACCCTGGCTGGCCTTTAATCTTCCTAACGGCTAGTTTTTTAAACTGGAAAAGTAGCCGTTATAACTGAAACATAACATTAAGTTCCATATTAGGGGTACATCATGAAATAAGTTTGCCACTAACGGGGGCCTAACGTCCGTCGACAAAAAGGGTATGTGGATGTATTTTTGTAAAGGTGGGTATATGGTGAATTTCAAAAGTTGAAAGGGTATATGGTGCAAAAAAAATTTGTCAGGGGTATATGGTGAAAAAACCGTTTTAATTATCATATTCATATAGTTTGTCATATTTTGTTATTAGTTTAGCTATTAATTTATAGATTCTTCTAGATATTTGGATTGTGTAGCTATTTCATAGTCTAGAGTCAACTAGTGTTTAATCTTGCACCTCCCTAAATTCGACCGTATGTGCTACGACACCGTTCACTTTACGGTATTAAAATAAAACCCTAACAACAAACTAACAATGAAAGATTGTAAACATGAATAAATTATAATTGGACAACTTAGAAGCTGTTTAGACATCTTTAAGTTTTGAGACTTGTAATTTGGAGTTGGAGAATTGACACCCAGCCCGCATGACCCAATACTATAGAAAATACTTGCTTTTAGGATTTCAACTGACAGTCTAACAACATCTGCTTCTATGGTCCCCGCTTCTTAGTTAACTTTAAGGAGAAAGACGAAGGCCCTATTCTTTTGGGCATAATTTCAGTTCTATTCAGTTTAGCTCGTTTTAGCTCAATTCAGCTACTTTCCTCTCACAGTTTTTATTTCAGTTTAGTTCTGCTCATTTCAATTCAATTCAGTTCAGTTCAGTGTAGTCCAAAAAAAACAGGGCCCAATTAGAGGTTACTACATCATAAATGAACATTTGAAAGTATACAATATTAAAGATGAGACTTCAGGTGTCGTTTGGTTGATCATAGGAAGTAGAATTTTCTATGAAAAAGTTTTAGCATACATAAGCATTTCTTATAAAGTGGAATATGTTGCTTAATTTGGTTGAACACGAGAAGTTAATTTTCATGGGAAGTTCCACTTACTTAGAGGAAGACAGGCAAGCAACTTCTTCAATTTTGTGGGAAATGAAACTTCCTAGGAAGAATGACTTCCTATGTTTTTGTTAACCAATCTAAAAATACCATTAGCTTCCACTTCCTAGAAAATTATACTTCGTATGATTTTTTATTAGGTAGGCCACCTTTCATGCTTGCCACCTAGGATGGAATCTTACCATTCCGACATTAGTGCTCATGGATATTTCTAAGACAGGACCAGATGAAGGCCAATTAAGTATACTTCCTCCGGTTTTTTTTACATGTTACACTTTGACATTTTACATTATTCACAAATTTCACTTTGACCATCGTTTGTGATTTATACGTGAATAAAAATATAGTCATGTGGGATCTGGTTAGATTCGTCTTAAATTGTATTTTTTATAATTTTTACAAATACAAAATTAGAGATATATGTATTCAAAGTTTTGCATTGACATGGCTGAACAGTGAAAGTGTAACATGTAAAAAAAATGGAGGAAGTATCATAATTCACAAATTCTTGGGTGTAACTGTTACACTATAATTTATGGTGCAACAACACACAAACTACTGCTTCTTTGTTAAAAAAAACTCAAATGACATGAAATACATGACAAAATGACGTGCGATTCATGTCATTATTTGTATAGTACATGTCATTTTTGTTGAAGTCTATATCATTATGCATGTTACACAATAATATATTGTGTAACATGTTACACCCAAGACGAACTCATCAGAATTACATATAAGAATTAATATATATCTTTCCTTTATTTTCTTCATAAGTGCAACTGTCAACACGCAACTTTATCCGTTAATATCTTTAATTATATATAAAAGTCGATATTGAGCAAATACTCATTCAAATAAATCTTTTAACATCTTATAGGATAACTTTTTATTTTTATATTTAATAAATAAATATAGTCAAAGTGAGACATGTAAATAGTGCAAAAGTTATAATCTTATACAGTTATACTTAGAAAAATAAAAAAATTGCTGTACCTGTTTATGGGAAGTCTCTTGAAGCTAGCTGAAAAGCTACAAAATTGCAGGCTCGTTGCTTCTTCAGATCATGTTTGTATGTGTGTGAGATAAATAGTAGTCTGTTTTATTAGAAAATGAAAACAATGGAGGTTGCTTAGTTGACAACTAAATCTTTATATATAGCCCCTTGCTTAAAAGACCATAGCTCATCAATGATTAAAAAATAGATAAAATATTATACGCATGTCTTACGGGTGTAAAGAACAGATATTGTCTCCATGTAACTGAGAATATCATATTTCCACTACCTTTCGTGCCATAATAATTACTATTATCACATGATTCTTCTGTATATTAATTTAAACAAATCATTGCTTATTATTCTTGATTGAATATAAACATTTATTAATGTGCCATATGAAATCTTTGGATTTTGATTATAAATTTTACTTCCATGTTATACCATGTGTTTAGAATAATGTATCAGAAGAATCGATCGTCAAAGTTAATGACAAAGTAAAGTTTTCTAGAGAATCACATGGTTGTTGCATTCTTTAATGACTACAATTCCAATTGCCTATGACTTATAGAGCACCACACATCAGCCATATTAAATGTAGGGAAGAAAAATAGTTATATAAATCAATATGTGAATATGAGATTTAATTACAATGAGCTGCTTACTGCCGATCAGCAAAATATTTTAGAAAGAAAAGCATCATGGGTAATGGCAATGCAAAATGGTCAGGCTGTTCATCGAGAATTTATATGAACTATTGGGCAATGCTTTGAGAGCGAACAAGCTAAGAGGCTTATACCTATCATCAAAAAGAACGATTTTGAAATCGGATAGGTGTTAAGAGTATAATCCACATGTGAGTCCAGAAATAGTTGACCCACATTGAAGAATTACAAATAGAATGACTAACATATAGGTTGGTGGGTTACTCCACCTAACACCAATTGGTTTTAGGATGGAACCCTGCCAACCTTGTATGTGGTCACTCTCTCCTCCGACATGGGCTTGTGTATAGATTCAAGGTGTTGGAAAATGCTTCAAAGTTAGCGGTACTTGTCTTCCTTATGTTTAGGAAAAAAATAGTGTAGTTAATGGGTTTTGTTAGTGGGACAATTAGTTGTTGAGATCATGGAGATTATAAGTGGGGAGTATGCTCCCATCTATTAGCATTAGGTAGTTATTTAGTTTTTGTTATATATATCTCTATTATATAAGGCAACTCTTGAGGACTTTGGTGTCCACTTGAGTTGTCCAAATTACTCCCAACTATAAACAAAAATTACAAGTGCAACCATTTAATAAATTTAAAAAACAAAAGTAAAATAAGGAAAAAAAAGGGGGAAAAGAATCCTAACATTTGCGATAAAATAGACAGCCAAGTAGTCACGTTACTTCACTGTGTTCACCTTTTCCAAATTTTTTTTTAATGCACTAATTAATTGTAAAGGCAGTTTTTTTCTACTTCTTCAGTCTCTCCTCTTCTCCTTCCTCTTATTTCAACTTCTCTCATGAATGAGGATTAAATTGAAAATATCCATAAAATCACGCATATGTGATGTCACGCACGCATCGCGTGCAAAAAATACTAGTTCCTTCTTATTGTAACTCAGTTTATCCAGTAAGTAAATCAAATGCATCACTTTGATATATTTCTTCTATAGCTATAATTTTTCTTATAAGTTCATCAGGTTAGATCCAAAAAAAGTAGAGAGAAATGAAGAAGAAAAAAAAGGGAGAGAAAGAGTGTTCCACAAAATTTTACAAATAAAAAATTTGTTAGTGTGTGTGATAACCATGGCAAGTAATGTTTTTTTTCTTAGATGCGTGTGGATGGGTTCCCCTTTATCCCATGAAAATATGGTTTTTTTGGTTACCATATAAAAAGAGGGAGATAAGTCATTTGAGGTGAAGGGCAATCTTCATAAGCAAATCAGATATGGGCAATCTGATAATGGTGGAAGCCTTAGTCAACGCAGAGACGCTTTCTAAAGTTATAGTAATGGATATGATCAAATTTACAAGACTACGTTGAAGAGAGTTTATGGAGAGAAGTGCTCCATTTAGTGATGGTTGGTGAGAATTTGCATCAACAAATCAAAATATGGTGTTGGTGATAATGTGCACCAACAAATTTAAAGAGGGCACTGAGAAGTGCATTACATTAGGAAGAGAAGTGCTTCCGTGTTAATGGAAAGAAGTGCTCCATGAAGATTAATCAACAATAACAAAAATTGACGATGATGAGATGTGCATCATTTATTTTATGAAACTCTGAAGCAAGGGAGTGTGTTGGAAAATGCTTCAAGTTGGTGGTGCTCACTTTCCTTATGTTTAGGGAAAAAAAAACAGTGTAGTTAGTGGGTCTTGTTAGTGGGACAATTAGTTGTTGGGATCATGGAGATTATATGTGGGGAATATGCTCCCATCTATTAGTTTTAGGTAGTTATTTAGCTTTTGTTATATGATACGTGTCATTTACCGTATAAAGTTTAAAACCTATTCTTAGACGACCTCAAAAATACTAACATGTAGAAAAGGGTAAGAAAGGGTCAATCCCACAGAGAGATGATGTCTTGTTTCTTGCTTTACTTTTTGGTCGCTTTTAGTTGGTATTATAGCTGTTTTTGAGTTAGTTTAGGCTACTTTGTTAGCTATTTCCTTCATTTGTGCAATTTTCCTCCTCGTATGCACTTTCTATGGGTGCTTTGTTTCATTTCATGACTTGGGAGCATGCTTGGAGGACACTTGCACAACCCCGGATATTAAGATCGAAGAGGAAGGTCAAGGAAACATCAAGGAAGCATCAAGGAAGCATGGGGACAAGTACAAGAAGTTTTGGAAGGGGTAAGGGCTTGTGCACAAGGGTCAACTTCAAATGGTCATAACGTTCAGCACACAAAACATTTTGAGCGATTAAAATTGGAGATGAAAGTTTGGCTCAACAGCTTTCCAACAAGTGGTCAAAAGCTGAATTCTGATGAAAAACGAGTGAGATATGGCCGTTTGAAGATGAACTGATGAAACTGAAAATCGACCCGAGCCCTCGGGTCAACTGACCCGCCCTGGTCAATCTGCGGAAAACTGATATTTCACTCCTGTTGGTCTGACCCGCCCGGGTCAACCTCAACCCGAGCTCCAGGGTCACTCCACCCGTCCGGGTCCGGTTTTTCCGGAAATCTTTCTTTTTAAATCCTCTTTTTGAATGGGGGTTAATTTGTAATTCTGCCTAGTTTATTTTAGGACTATATAAGGCAAACTCTTCTCATTTTAGGGAAGCTAATTTACATTATATTTTGATAAAGGGAGATTTGAAATTCTTAGAACCCTAGGAGTGAGAAAATCTCATTTCTAGAGAGAGAAGTGAGAGAAACTTCTTGAAAGCTTGGAATTTGAAGAATCTAAGAAGGAAACTTGAAGATTTGCAGGCTCCTTGCAACTTTAATGAGAATTTCTTACTCTCTGTCATATTTATCGCTTTATTTTCTTATTTTCATGTCATTTTCACTCTATTTACTTGTTCATACTAGATTATTGTTTTAGTTCATGATAATAGTTATTAATGTCATTTAGTTTATAATTTATCATGATTTGTGAGTAGCTATTTCTTTGAGAAGGGTTTGAAGCCATTAATGAGTTCATGAACCTCTAAATCCAACATTGGGTTTTGACTTGGGATATTTTTGATTAATTGATTTGGCATTTTCATGAATGTTTGTGTGATTGGCCATCATAGGAGCATAATTTAGGTACCCTTAGTGAAGGATTGAGAGATGAAGTTAAGGGGTTGCCTCAAATCGATTATTAGGCTTGACGGCCATGAGAATAGGGACTACCTAGCCTAGGGGACTTAGTTTGCTTGTTCAAGTTCATCATGTTTATGGATATGCTTGGTTGAATGCCTTAGCCATGAGAATAGGTCTTCGGTAAGAGACTAGGCCAATCTAGCTAGCTAGAGAGAGTGGTTAGAGTACAACAATTCCCCTCAATTGATCCCCATTGTTGATTCCCATTGTGATTGCTTGGTTTGTGAATAAGTTGATTGGTGGATACCCCTTCTCAAAGTCATTTTTCTTATTGTCTTTTCATCTATAAATCTTCAAAAACATAGACTTTGCTTAGCTTATCATAAATCGATACTTATTGGTGCTTCCCTTAGTCCTTGTGGATTCGACCCTTTACTTGCCGTATATTGGGTAGTTTAGGTATCTTTGACGTGTTTACAACGAGCGCGTCAAATTTTGGCGCCGTTGCCAGGGACTTCGGCTTGCATTGATTCGTGTTAATTAGATAAGTCTAGGCTATTTGTGAATATTCTTTTCTTTTTTTTTTTTTTTTTTTTTTTGTTTTGAAAAAAAAAATCGCAAATACTTCTTTTCCTCAATATGAAAATGAGTCTTTTTGGGTTTACTTTGAGAGACTTGGGGAATTTATAATGTTTCATGGCTATGATATTGAGGAATCTTGTGAGATTACTTATTGGGGACTAAATGAGCATACTAGAGGAGTTGTTGAAAAAATGTTTAACGGTGATTTTCGAGCGACTTCTTCGGATGAAGCTTGGAATTTTTTTTGTGGTTAGCTAGGGACACTTATGATTCCGACTTTTATGCAAATTGTCATGATTCCTCTAATATGTGCATGAATTTCAATGATGTGTCACATGTCCCCAATATTGATTCTCATATGCTTGATTGTAATCCCTCCCCCAAATTGATTTTCAAGGTTCCTTGCATTCTGAATCATCGAAATCCGAATTGGAGCTTACTCTTGAGCGATATCTTATTGGGGTAAATTCTAGTGCCAATTATGAGCCTCTCCCGAAAGTTGACTCCAAACCCATTGAGGATCTCTTTTTACAATTAAAAAGTGGTTTGAATTCGCTTGGGAAAAATCGGGGTTGCAAAAATGATATTCTCAAGTTTGATGATGTTGGTTCGAGGTATATTGAAAATGAAAATCAATTGGAAAAACCCCATGATCTTGATGATGATTTTTTGGAGTAGTGACGATGAGGGGCATGTTTTTGAGGAGAAAAGGCCCATTATTGAATATATTGTTGAAAGTGAGGATGATTATGAGTCTCTACATACCCTTTTTGAGTCTCATGTATCTACATCTAGTGGATTGGACCTTACCTTCCCTCCTTGTGCTTCAGAGCATCCATCCTCTCCTACCCCTTCTTACTTGAGTGAAGATCTTGGTCAAGTTGAGGTGAGATACCTCATTTGATGGTTGGTGATGTTTTTAAAGCTTTAGATGATGGCAAAGATGTTTATAAGGAGTCATTGGATAAAAAAGTGTGTGATTTGAAGACTTGTGATATAGGAGAAGTCATTTGTGAAACCTTAGTTTCTATTCCTTCACCTTATATCCCATTTTCAAGAAACATCGACCTAGTTCCTCCATCTCTTTCCCTTATTTACCCAAATTACCTCCATTAGATGAGCCTCCTTCCTCCTTTTCCCTTCAAGTGCCCAATTTGATTATTTTTGAGGAAGAGAGTGAGACTGCAACAAAAAAAGAGTTTGTTAAGGACAGTTTATCATGTCATTTTTCTTTTTCTTCTTATTTCTTTGTTTTTCCTTTTGTTCCCTCTTTTAGGCAGCCTTCTCCTCATTTGCATAGAGTTGCATTGCACTTTATGCACTCCTTGCATTTTGTCATTGCATACTTAATAATAATGCAAATGTGTGCTAGTGCATTTGACAAACTCTTGCGATCTTTGAATTGCTTTTTACTAGAAAGGTCAAGCTTAGGACCTTAAATAAGCCTTTCTCGGGAAGTAACCCGTGATTTATTGCTTTTATTTTTTTGTTTTTATTTTACTCATTCTTCATTTCTATTATCTTTGATTTTGATTTAGGTACATAGTTTGTATGACAACCATTCTCAATAGTACGTGGAAAGCAAATCATGGTTTTTAAGAATTTTATTAGAAATGGAGCAATTGGATGATTTGCGGGTATTTGCACTCACCTACTATCCGGAAGGGCTTGTGCACAAGGGTCAACTTCAAATGACCATAACTTTCAGCACACAAATTATTTTTGAGCGATTCAAATTGGCGATGAAAGTTTGGCTCAATAGCTTTCCAACAAGTGGTAAAAAGCTCAATTCTAATGAAAAATGAGTGAGATATGGCCGTTTGAAGATGAACTGACGAAACTAAAAACCGACCCGAGCCCTTGGGTCAACTGACCCGCCCGGGTCAATATGCGGAAAACTAAAATTTCACTCCACCCATCCGGGTCGGGTTTTTTCCGGAAATCTTTCTTTTTAAATCCTCTTTTTGAATGGGGGTTAATTTGTAATTATACCTAGTTTATTTTAGGACTATATAAGGCAAACTCCTCTCATTTTAGGGAAGCTAATTTACATTATATTTTGATAAAGGGAGATTTGAAATTCTTAGAACCCTAGGAGAGAGAAAATCTCATTTCTAAAGAGAGAAGCGAGAGAAACTTGTTGAAAGCTTGGAATTTGAAGAATCTAAGAAGGAAACTTGAAGATTTGGAGGCTCCTTGCAAATTTAATGAGAATTTCTTACTCTGTATCATATTTTATTGCTTTATTTTCTTATTTTCATGTCATTTTCACTCTATTTACTTGTTCATACTAGATTGTTGTTTTAGTTCATGTTAATAGTTATTAATGTCTTTTAGTTTATAATTTATCATGATTTGTGAGTCGCTATTTCTTTGAGAAGGGTTTGAAGCCATTAATGAGTTCATGAACCTCTAAATCCAACATTGGGTTTTGACTTGGGATAAATTTGGTTAATTGATTTGGCATTTTCATGAATGTTTGTGTGATTGGCCATCATAAGAGCATAATCTACGTACCTTAGTGAAGGATCGAGAGATGAAATTAAGGGTTTGCCTCAAATCGATTATTAGGCTTGAAGGACCATGAGAATAGGGACAACCTAGCCTAGGGGACTTAGTTTGCTTGTTTAAGTTCATCATGTTAATGGATATGCTTGGTTGAATGCCTTAGCCATGAGAATAGGTCTTCGGTAAGAGACTAGGCCAATCTAGCTAACTCGAGAGAGTGGTTAGAGTACCAATGGATGAACAATTCCCCTCAATTGATCCCCATTGTTGATTCCCATTGTGATTGCTTGGTTTGTGAATAAGTTGATTGGTGGATACCCAATCCCAAAGTCATTTTTCTTTTTGTCTTTTCATCTATAAATCTTCAGAAACATAGACTTTGCTTAGCTTATCATAAATCGATACTTATTGGTGCTTCCCTTAGTCCTTGTGGATTTGACCCTTTACTTGCCCTATATTGGGTAGTTTAGGTATATTTGGCGTGTTTACAACGAGCGCGTCAAGAGACTACTAAATTCCTAAACTCAAAGTTAAACTAAGAAAAGTACTCTTCACACAAATAAGCTAAATCATAGAACTAGTTACTTATTTACATAGATTTGGGTGTAATAAGTAATAGAACTAAGTAAAAGTAAAACTAATCTACTATCTACAAGTGATGTCAAGCAGGTTCGAAAATAACCACCGCAATGGACTTAAGCAACTAGTCATGATTTCCAATATAACTGCTAAACTCAAGATTGGTATAATCGATTAATAGTAGAGATTGAGATAGCAAAATTTCCCTATCCTTCATATTAATAATTAGTACTGAACTAGACCGATACTAACTCTAAACTAGAGTCTACATTGTAAGTATGATCGCAACCTACAATGGCGGAATCTAGAAGCATTTGGAATATGACTTCGTTAATCATATTCAAATTAATCCCATAGAAGTTTAACATGAATATTATCAAATTACACTCTAACCTTAATTCAGACCATTCGCATAAATAAATTAAGATTAGTACTAATAATAGTATATAATTTAAACTAGGCCAAATTATAGACTTAGCATCCAATCGTAACCCAAACACAAAACGATAGCAAATCATGCTGAAATTACGATTGTAAACTGAAATTCAATGTAATTCGAAAATTAAACCAAACCTTGAATTCATATAATTAATCTAAAATCATACGAGTAATACAAAAATCAACCAATTATACTACAAACTCCCTGAATTGAGAATTCTAATAACAAAATTAAAAGAAACAACATAAGGAGAATATCACTTAAGCTCACTGAGTATTTGCTGACGAATCAAATCCTCGTGAACAACAGTATTCTCGCTCAATTGAACTCCCGATTCCGCTACTACGGCTTCACAAAACTCCCTTGTAGTACTCTCCTTATTTTTTTTACTATACTTGCATACCCTAAATTGGAAGAAGGGCTTCCAATTTATACTCAATTCAAACCTACATAAAACCGGTGGAACATCCCAAAATTGGCTGCCTGATAATTTAGGACTGATTTTGTGGGATTTTGGTGTGAAAGAGAAAAAGGAAATAGTTTGATTTCCTTCCCTTTTTGTGATGTAGAGTAGGTTGACTAAAAAGTTTCCCATTTTTTTTCTCTTTATCTTTCCTGCCCGTGAAGGTGGAAGATGGAGAAGATTTTCTTCATTTCTTCTCTCTCTTCTTCTTTTCTTATTTTGCTTTGCTTCCCACATAATGTTGCATACTTTATTAGTCTTTGTTGCAAGTTGACTCCAAAATAATGTCAATAAAATAAGTTAATTAGTGCAATTTATACTAAATTTTAGCAAAGGCAATACATGATCCAACATTAATAAAAGTACTATAAATATCTAAAGCATTGACCAAATAATGACATAAAAGACCAAAATAAGGGAATAAAAACATACTCAATTATGCACTTATCAAATTCCCCCACACTTATCTTTTGGTCCCACTCGATCAAAATACTACTATGACTAACTATATGCTACCTATAACTAAATCCAACTATTGTTTATGATATATAAAATACTTCCACTTCAATATTCTTTATTGGAAATAGCTAAATTAGTTAGTCATAAGACAAACTATAACTCTTTTAATGTTAGTTATAAGAAAAGCGTTAGAGAAAATGTTAGTAGGAATGCTATATTGTACTCTAAGTTATTGAACGACCAACCATCAAAACTCATAACACTTCATGCTAAATTTTTGGGTTAAACACTTCATGCATGCATCCACACTTGAGTATACATATAAAGTTCAATAGATAGACCATCACGGATATGAATTAAACACTCAACTCTCATGTGTTTTGGGTTAAATAATATTCACTCAAACCTATAACAAAGTCGACTCAAAATGAAGTATATTTCTTTAAACTTGACTATCGTCTCAATTGTCCACTTGGATGGCGACATAATGCATAAAGATCAAAAGGTCTTTTAAAAGGTTGTAACTTGGCTAAGGTTAAAGGGTAGGGATAATATTTAGGAATGTAGAGTTAAAAGAAGCTAAGCTAAAGGGAACAAAAATCCATGACTTATGATGCTTAGGTCACAACAAACTCCATTTATACATTGAGCGTCATACTCCAACTACATTTTTTTTCTATTATATCATCCTCCATATTAACCACAAATAATGCAACTGTAACAAATCTATGTAGTATATTTCATATTTTTAGAGCAAAGTTGCTTTTCTTTGATCTTCATACTCTTTTTTTTTTTATTCTTTTTTTTTTCACAGTATCATAACCTCTGTCTTCTTCTTCCTTTTTTTTTTATTTTCACAATATTTCTTCACAAACTTACAATAACAACTCAATTTAGAAACTCCCCTTAGCCAAGCTTCGGTAAATCATGTAGGAGGCCGCGGGTTTATAATGTGTGGTTAGCAAAGAAACTAGGATTTTAAGGCTCAAAAGGGCTAAACAAAGGGAAATATTATATAAAAGAAAGGGTTTTTCTATGATATACCCCTGTGTTTTTTAAAATTCCACGTTATACCCCTAATGTTTTTTTGTTCTACATTGTACCCCTGTGTTTTTTAAGTTTTCTACAAAATACCCCTAGCGTGTATTGATGAAAACGGACGTTAATGATTTTTGAATTCCCATCCCAAACCTCCGTTTAGTATAATCTACTCCCACCTAAACCTCCCCATCCCTTCCACCACAGCTCCCTCCCCTCCACCGCCGCAGCCTCCCAAACCCCTCCCCCCATCCCTCTCTCTTCCGCCGCAGCCCCCAACCCCTCCCCCGCCCAGACCCCTACCCCCTCCCCTTCGATTTCCGCACCCACCCCCTCCCCTTCGATTTCCCAACCCAGACCCCCCTTCGATTTCCCGCGGCCCCCCCCACCCCTCCTCCTCGATTTCCCGCAGCAATTTTCAATGCATCGTGTAGTAGCGAGATGGAAGAGAGAGATATGAGTGTTGATTTTGCATTGAAACACGATTGAAGGCTGGGTTGATTTTTTAAAAAACAATGGTGAAGGTGGTGGTTGTTGTTGTTCACATCTGCAGTGCGAGGGATGGAATGGTGGAGGGGAGAGGGTGGGGGGCTGCGGGAAATCGAAGGGGAAGGGGGAGGGGGTAGGGGCTGGGCTAGCGGCGGTCATGGTGGTTGCGGGGTTAGAGAGGAGGGGGGGGGGGGGCCGAGCTAGGGGGCTGGCAGGGGGGAGGGTTGAGAGAAGCCCATAAATGCAAAGAGAATTTAACTGTAAACGTTACGTATACTTAACGTAGGGGTACTATGTAGAAAACTTTAAAAACTTAAAGGTACAGTGTAGAAGAAAAAAAATTAAGGGTATAACGTAGAATTTTAAAAAACACAGGGGTATATCATAGAAAAACCCTAAAAGAAAAATCTTTGTGGCTAAAATATATGAATAGAACGCGTAGATCATTTCTTCATATGCATTTTGTCACAAAAGTATCAAAGCGTACCAAGTCAAGTTCAAGAGCCACACTTCATTGAGGAACTATCACACATGAAAGAAAATGAGACTGATGCAAATGTGTCAATCTAATAGGGTCAAAAGCTAACAAGGTTTTGGTCTTTATCTTTCTAGGTAACTAACTATGAGAAGTAAGATGATTCTCGCAATGATATTATGAATCTCTCAAGTCTGACCATTCTTTTTCCAATCACATAGGTATTCCCAAAATATTTTTTTTAAAAACATCATTTTTTTTTTTAAAACAAGTTAGATTAGAGTTTCTTGTCAACTTTCACTAATAGTCATTCCTTAGGAAATTAAGAAGTGGAATCCTATACTTAATTGCAAATAAAAATCCTATTTCTAATGCAAACAATAGAACATATTTTTTTTTGTCTTTTTTTTCTTTTTAGTTACTAAATAAAATGATTTCTAAAAAATTCGACAGCACTTCCCCAAAAACTGAACATATCCCATTTTTTCATAATCAAATTTCCAACTCAAGAATAAAAAAAAAATTTCCAATTTGTATCTCCCCCACACTTAGAATCAGCAATGTCCTCAATGATGGCAAAAGTAAAGAAAGAAGACACTTAGCTGGTTACGTGTCTGTCTTTGCTGTTTTTATTCTTGATCCCCTGTTTCAGCAATGTGGCTTGCCTTAAACATTTGCACAGCTTCTGCATAATCTGGTATGTTGGTGTAGACGTGTCAAAAGCCTTCATGTAAATGTTTTGGTGTGCACTTTAGATGCGTTGGTGTTCTACAGCTACCAATATACGTGAAACTGAATGGAATAAGCTATATAACTGCGTGTGTAAGCACAAAACAAGAGGGGATGAGTAAAGTCAAACACAGATGAATATAGAACACGGTTGCAAATAAAATAAAATAAGGAAAATGAAATAAAATAGTATATAAATCAGAAAGAAACAAACTAAAAATCATTCTTCGGTTGCCTCCCAAACAGCGCCTTTTGTTTATGTCGTTGGCTCGACGTATTTCTATCGTCATTCTAACAAATTGATTTCACTTAGAGCATTCATGAACATGTGCTCTAGTCCTACATCGTTCACCATCTCATCTAATAAAATCTCCAAATTTTCCTGTCCAAGCTGCGCAAGCGAATAAGCAACATAATTAGTAGAACCTGACTCTATATCAAAACCTTCACGTTCAAATATATTCAAATTCACTTTCTCCCCATTGCTCTTAAGAGTGACACAATTGTGAGCAACATCAATTAATGCTTTTGAAGCCTTCAAGAATGATCTCTTTAACAAAATCTCAGATTTATGCATTACATTGATAACAATATGTTAAGTTTTACTATTATTTTGGCACATTTTGAGGGATATTATGCTGTGACTTGGATGGATTTGAGTAGATTTGTAATCAAGTGATAGGAACTTAGGAGAAGTGTCAAGTTATGAGAGGAGTATGCATTTGTGGCTCATTTAGGGGTTTAATGGCACCATGCTAGGTCCAAGATGGAAGTAATTGGGCTTCCTACAAGGTCCAATTGGGTTGGAAGCCGTACTTGAAGAGTTTAAGGAAGAAAACAGACATCAGTTCTACCACGAGTCGTGCCGTTGGCAACAGCTCGCGGTGGAATGCCGAGAGCTTACCGCGACTCGCGGTCATGGGCGCGACTCGCGGCCTTGGGCGCAACTTGCGGTAGACGCGGCAACGCATTCCATTATGTTTTTCTCGCTTTTATTTTTTAGTGAGTTTTCATAAAATATAAATAGTGGATGTTATTTCATTTCAATTCTTTTATGCACATTATTATTAGAGTTCTAGCCCTAGTCTTCAATTTCTATGCAAAACTTGGAGTTTGAAGATTAATTTGATCAAGTACTTTGGGATTCTTCTACAATTCAAGCAATCTTAATAAGTTTTACTCTTCCCTGTCTCTCAATCTATTTAATTATGTACTCAATTATGCTTATTGTTTTTATTGCCATGATTAGTGAGTAGTACTTCTATCTAGGATTAAGTTGAGCCCTATTATGGATTGATCATGTAGATTGTTGCTCCAATTCCCATGTTTTTGAATTATATGCTTAGGGTTTGACAAGATTGTATTTGTAGTCAATTTTGCATCTTTCTTTAGCCCTAGCTTTTATTATCAACGAAAGTTGGAATAGAAATTAGGATCATATGTTTGTTTGCTAAATTGTCATTTCATTAATTAAGTTCATCAACGAAAGTTGGGTCTTAATTCGGATAGTCTTGTCATTGATTTAAATTCTCCCATGAAAATAGGTGAGAATTGGAATTGGGATTTAATTGACATTGGCTCTTAATGCTTCTAATTGTGTATGTAAGCCATGAAAATAGGAGACATACATGTTAGTTAGGCCTTTTGCTATCATGAAAGTGAGCTTTAGGAATTGTTGGATGATTTGGGATTTAGTTTCGGTTCGCAGCTATGCTTTATTGCTAAATCATAAGGGAATGTCATTCTTACCTAAGCTATAATTGAATAATTGGGAAGTGAGTTATGGTTTGATCAATTCATAGTAGTGCTGATACTTAATCTTAGTATTTTAATTACCATATTTATTAGTTTGTCATATTTTGTCATTAGTTTAGCCTTTAGTTTATAGACTCTTCCTCATTTCTGGATTGTGTAACTATTTTGTAATCTAAAATCAAGTAGTGGTTAATTTTATACCTCCCTGAGTTCGACCCGTCTGTGCTACGACACCGTACACTTGCGGAATTAAAATAAAACCTTAACCGTTGCCGGGGAGGCTACGGATTAGAATTATTTTGATTATAGATTTAATAGATTACACCTATTACTTTGTTTCTTGTTCATTTCTTCACTAGTTGTTGTTTCCGAATGCGCAGGCGATCGCGATCACGATCTGTAGATCACGTGGTCTTTGATCCCGAGATAGAAGCCACAGCTAGGAAACTTAACGCTGAGAGAAGAAGAAGGGAGCAGGAAAACATTAAGAGAGAACCAATGGCTCGTCCTCTTCGCGAATATAATATGCCAGATGTCACATCTACATCTAGCATTGCCAGGCCTACTGTAGAGGCCAACAACTTTGAGATCAAGATCCAATTGGTCCATTTCATACAACAAGATCAGTTCAGTGGCAGTCCTATGGAGAACCCAAATGAACATATCAATGCTTTTCTCGAAAAATGTGATACAGTGAAGATTAATAGAGCCTCTGATGAAGCTATTCGCCTCCGCTTGTTCCCTTATTCCTTGCGGGACAGAGCAAAAGAATGGTTGAAGAATCATGAAGCGAACAAGTTCACAACTTGGACTGCACTAGCCACTGCTTTTTGTCAGAAGTACTTTCCTCCTGGGAAAACGGCCAAGCTACGCAATGCAATCACATCCTTCACTCAGTTGGATGGTGAATCACTTTATGAAGCTTGGGAACGATACAAGGATCTACAAAGGCAGTGTCCTCATCATGAGATCCCAACATGGCTCCTTATTCAGACATTCTATAATGGGTTGACTCATGAAGTCCGAATCTTTATTGATGCTACGGCCGGTGGTGCTCTCATGGGGTAAGACGGCCGATCAAGCCAAGACTTTGCTTGAGGAGATGGCTGCTAACAGTTACCATTGGTCTAGTGATCGTTCTACTTCTAAGAAAGGTGACAAGTATGATGTTGATGCACTAACCTCACTCTCTAGTAAGGTTGATGCTCTATATCAACAGATCAAGAATATATCAGTTGGTCCTAGTGCCGAGATGAATGCTTTCCAAGGTAATAATGCAAGTTCCACTTATGGGGACATGGATTTTGTAAAGCAAGAGCAAGCCAATGCTGTGTATGGTAATGCTCGACCTCGAAACGACCCCTACTCAAACACATATAATCCGGGTTGGAGGAATCATGAGAACTTCTCTTGGAGCAACAATCAACCTCAAGCACCACGCCATTCCAATCCTCTTGGGTTCCAGCACAAACAACAAGGTCAACCTTCTAAGCAACCTCCTCAAAAATCATATACTGATTCCTTGCTCGAGAGACTCCTTGCTACCTCCGAGGAAACTAACAAGAAGTTTGATAGAATGGATGCTCATAACAAGATAGTTGACACTCAAATTGCGCAACTAGCTCAACAAATATCCCATGTGACTCAACAGGTGACTCAACTTCAAAAAGGACCACCCCAATTTCCGGGGCAGCCGTAACCGAATCCAAAGGGTCACCAAAATGTGAGTGCAATTACTTTGAGGTGTGGAAAAACTTTAGAGGAGCACAGCAAGCTAACTGTGACACCATCAAAGGTTGTGGGAGACACTTCCGAGAATGTTGGTGATGTAGTTGATAAGGAGGACCCCATTGAAGAGGTTGAGAAAGCACCACCAAAGCCTTCTAGAATCTATGTTGAGCCGACTCCTTTCCCTCAACGGTTGGCAATGGCTCAAATTGAGAAGAAATACTGAAAATTTCTTGAGTTGTTGAAAGGTATGCACCTTAACATCCCGTTCCTTGAGGCTATGTCTGAGATTCCTACATATGCTAAGTTCTTGAAGCAACTCTTGTCCGGTAAGAATAAAATTTGTGAAGCTTCTACAGTGGAACTCTCTCAAGAGTGTAGTGCTATTCTTCTTAACAAGCTTCCTCCAAAGTTGAGTGATCCTGGAAGTTTCTCCATTCCATGCTCTATTGGGGACGTGAATATTCAAAGGGCACTTTGTGATCTTGGAGCTAGTGTAAGCATCATACCTAACACTATCTTCAAGAAGCTTAACTTCGGTGACCTTAGCCCTACCCGCGTCTCTCTACAACTAGCGGATAGGTCTATCAGATACCCTTTGGATGTTTTGGAGGATGTACCCCTCCAAGTGGGCAAATTGACTATTCCATGTGACTTCTTTGTCATGGAGATGCCAGAAGATGTACATACGTCAATTATCTTGGTTAGACCGTGCCTTGCCACTGCGGGAGCTTTGATTGATGTGAAAAGCGGCAAATTGTCTCTCAATGTGGGTGAAGACAAGGTCGAATTTGAGCTACACAAAGCGTTAAATGCTCCTTCTTTGGAAGACACTTGTTACCGGGTTGATGTTGTTGAGGGATGGAAAGAAGATTCACCTATGGAGAGTACAAATGATGATGCTCTTCAACGGTGCTTAAACAACAATGGGGCTTGTGATGAAGATACTATGTCATATGAGAAGATGTTAGATGATGCACCGGTTTGTGCGTTCGACAGTCCCTCAATTGAGGTACTACAGGTTGAAGCCACAACTAAGGAGTGTTCTAAGCCTCTTGAGGTAGAGTTGAAACCCCTCCCTTCTTATTTAAAATATGCTTTTGTGGGTGAAAACTCAACATATCCCATTATTGTCAATAGTGCACTTAATAATTATCAACTTGAACGGTTGTTATGTCTTGTTCGCAAGTACATAAGTGTTATTGGGTATACTATGGATGATCTTAAGGGGATAAGTCCATCTTTCTGTACTCATAGAATTTTGTTAGAACAAGAAAATGCTTTATCTATTGAGTCACAGCGCCGCCTTAATCCTAATATGAAAGAAGTTGTGAAGAAAGAAGTTTTGAAGCTTCTTGCGGCCGGCATCATCTACCCTATCTCCGATAGTAAGTGGGTAAGCCCAGTTCAAGTTGTTCCCAAAAAGGGCGGCATGATGGATCTGAAGAATAAAAAAGGTGAACTCATCTCTACTCGCACTGTCACTGGATGGAAAATGTGCATCGACTACCGTAAGTTGAACAAGGCCACACGTAAGGATCACTACCCTCTTCCCTTCATTGATCAAATGTTGGAGCGTCTTGCTAAACATTCCTTCTTTTGTTACTTGGATGGATTTTCTGGTTTTTTTCAAATCCCCGTCCATCCAAGTGACCAAGAGAAGACGAATTTTACATGTCCCTATGGCACCTTTGCTTATTGAAGGATGCCGTTTGGACTATGTAACGCTCCAGCAACCTTTCAACGATGCATGATAGCTATTTTTTCTGAGCTTATAGAACACTCTATGGAGGTTTTCATGGATGACTTCTCTGTTTATGGTCCTTCTTTTGATGCATGTTTGCTAAACCTTGAAAAAGTGTTGTGTAGGTGTCAAGAAATCCATTTAGTGCTCAATTGGGAGAAGTGTCATGGTACAAGAGGGAGTAGTTTTGGGCCATGTTGTATCTGACAAGGGTGTCGAAGTGGATAGAGCAAAAGTCCAAGTCATAGAGAAGCTTCCACCCCCGATCAATGTAAAAGGGGTGAGGAGTTTCCTTGGTCATGCGGGGTTCTACCGCCATTTTATCAAGGATTTCTCTAAGATCTCTAGGCCTTTGACCGAGCTCCTAGCCAAAGATACCCATTTGTGTTTACTGATACTTGTCTTGAAGCTTTCCACAGGTTGAAGAATGCATTGATTTCAGCACCTATTATTCAACCTCCAGATTGGACTCTTCCATTTGAATTGATGTGCGATGCCAGTGATCATGCTGTGGGTGTTGTGTTGGGCAAAAGCGTGATGGTAAGATGCATGCCATTTACTATGCTAGCAAAACCTTAGATGGTGCTCAGAGGAACTACACCACCACTGAAAAGGAGTTGCTAGCCGTTGTGTTTGCAGTGGAGAAGTTTCTGTCTTATTTGGTGGGATCAAAGGTGATAGTGTATACGGATCATGCGGCTCTCAAGTTTCTATTAAGCAAGAAGGATGCCAAACCCCGTTTGATTCGTTGGATATTGCTTCTCCAAGATTTTGACATGGAGATCAAGGATAAGAAAGGAACTGATAATGTTGTGGCTGACCATCTTTCCCGTCTCACATTGGACGCCCGAACAGATGATATCCCAATCGACGACTCCTTCCCCGATGATCAGTTGTTTGGTATTTTCTCTACTACAATTGGTCAATCTCCTTGGTTTGCTAACATAGTGAACTTTCTTGCTAGTGGAGTTCCCCCTCCCGATTATTCATCATATCAACGCAAGAAGTTCTTTCATGATGTCAAACATTATTTCTGGGATGATCCTTGTCTTTTTAAATCTTGTACGAATGGGGTCCTCCGCCGGTGTGTACAGGAGTAGGAGGTGACCTCTATCCTGTCTCACTGCCATGATATGCCTTGTGGAGGCCATGCCAGTACCTCCAAAACCGCTGCAAAGGTGTTGCAATGCGGGTTCTATTGGCCTTCTCTGTTCAAGGATGCCCACCGTTTTGTCAAGGCGTGTGATAGATGTCAATGCACGAGGAATATTTCGCGCCGAAATGAAATGCCTCTCAATTTCATTCTCGAGGTTGAGATATTCGATGTATGGGGTATTGACTTCATGGGACCATTCCCATCTTCTTATTCGAATAAGTTTATCTTGGTAGCCGTGGACTATGTATCTAAGTGGGTAGAGGCCTTGACTTCTCCAACGAACGATGCCCGTGTGGTTTCCAAGTTCTTCAAGAAGGTAATTTTTCCCCGCTTTGGTGTCCCCCGCGTTGTTATTAGTGATGGAGGAAGTCACTTTATTGAACGTAAGTTCGAAGCTCTTCTCATGAAATACGGTGTGCAACATCGTGTCGATCTTTCCTACCATCCACAAACAAGTGGACAAGTTGAAATTTCAAATAGGGAGATCAAATCTATACTTGAGAAGACCGTGGCTAGATCGCGCAAAGATTGGTCTATTAAGTTAGATGATGCGCTATGGGCGTATAGAACGACCTTCAAGACTCCTATTGGTACCACGCCTTATCGTCTAGTATATGGAAAAGCATGTCACCTACCCGTCGAGCTAGAACACAGAGCATTTTGGGCTATCAAGAGCCTAAATTATGACTTTGACCAAGCGGGTGAACGCCGAGCTTTGCAATTGAATGAGCTTGATGAGCTCCGCTTAGACGCTTATTAGAGCTCTCGCATTTACAAGGAGCGCACTAAGAAGTGGCATGGCAAGCGGCTCATGAGGAGAGAGTTCCACATTGGTGACTCCGTCCTCCTATTCAACTCCCGATTGAAGCTTTTTCCCGGCAAGCTGCGTTCTAGGTGGTCTGGACCATTTCGGGTCACCAAGGTTTTTCCCTATGGTTAGGTGGAAGTCACTAGTGAAGCAAGTGACTCGTTCAAGGTGAATGGAAGTCGCCTCAAGCACTATGTCACCGGTGATCCTATTGAAGGCAAGCAAGTTTATTGCCTATCTCTTCCACTAACTGCTCCATGATTTTAAGGAATTGAGCTCATTGACTTTAAACGAGCGCTTTTCGGGAGGCAACCCAAGTTCTACACCTATATTTTTTAATTTTTTTAAATTTTTCTTTTTGTGTGATTTTGTTTACATTAATGTCTTTGTGTTTGTTTTTAGTGTGTGTATATGTTATATATATAAAAAAAATTCGTGGAAAAAGAAGTTGCAGCACACCTTCAAAGGCACGAGTCGCGGCGCATTGCCTCAGCTCGCGGCAAAATGCCGAGAGCTTACCGCGACTAACGGCGTAAACCGCGCATCGCGGTTTGCGAGGTAAGTCAAACGGGTTTTAAACCCGCGTCTCTCTCTCTATCTTCCCTCACTCTTTTCTCTCGACTTTGCCTTTCTCCCTCACACGAAATTTTCGTCCCTCTCTCTCTCACTCACTCCCCCCCCACCATATCAACCACCACCCCCACACATATTCACCACTCTCCTCCTCTTTTCAACCCCTTCTACTACAAAAATCCACCCCAACCTTCTCCTAACCCCTATTTCAACCCAAATTTCACAAAATCAATCCACTACCATAAACCCTAGAAATTGGGGCTTTTTGCATTGAGGCTTGTTTGGTGCAATTGGAGAGTGCAATCAACTACATTGGGCACTAGCTTGGTAAATTTGGCGTTGGAGTGCATCCCTTGATCTCCTAGAGGTATAAATTTCACATTCCTACCTTCCTTTGATATAGCTTGAATTCCTTGTTCTAACTTCATATCTAGGATTGTTGAAATTATGTTGGTTGGATATATAGGATTGTGGTTGATTGTTATTGGTGATTGTTGGTGCTTGTTGGTCGGATAATTGGATTGTGGTTGATATTTTTGTGCCTTGTTGTGGATTGGTTATTGTTGGAGTGTGGAGTGGAGTACTTGTTGGGTTTGTTTTTGTTGAATTGGAAGCCCTTACACTTGTGAACCATGCCACCCCGAACCAAGCGAACCAAAACAGGAGAAGCTAGCACCTCTCAATCAACCCCTAGGGTAGACACCTTAGGACTTCGTAACCTTACAGCCGAGCACCGTGGACGTTGGGCACGTCTTACGCAGCCCAACCGTCACATCAAGGTTACTAAGTTCGTTGACTACTCCGCACTAGAGACATTGGGGTTAGCTGAGCCAGTTACCCAACTGCTTCAAAAAATTGGGCTTGAGGGTTTTGTGAGCAAATGGGCACCTACCTATGAGCGTTTCACCCTAGAATTTCTTTCTACTCTGAAAAAACCGAGGGTGAGCATCCTGGCATTGAGTTCCACCTTAATGACAAACCTTATCACCTAACCATGACACAATTGAAAGCTATCTTCGGTTGGAGGAACTTGAATGCGGTGAACTTTCACCGCAACAGTGATTACCGTGAGGATACCTTTTGGCATACACTCACCCAGTTGCGTAAGACCCCCAATGACAAGAGTTCTTTCTTGCGCCACCCCCTCTTCGTTACGTCCATCGATTATTGTCTATGACCGTGTTTGGGCAAGGAGAACCCACTAACATCCCTAGCCTCAAGTTGAAGGTTTTATGGTCTATGACACCAGCAGGCCGGGGGACGCCTGATCTAGCTGCAATTTGGGTAGCTCGATGTCTAGAGCTTTCTAAGCTGCAGAAAGGCAAAATCAGTGTGGGTGACATGATCTCCTTGATTGTTGAGCACCTTGGTGTGCAACCAAATGATAATGTCCGAGTATTGACCGATGATTCTTACTTATATAATATGTCAAAAATGGTTAGTGCAAAGATGATCTAATTTGCAGGGGTGAAGGGTCGTTTTGTGTGGCTCTATGGAGGCAGGCATGTCACTTTCATGACCCTACCTCGACCTGCTCGGGTGGCTATTCCTCCCAATGCCACAGCGGAGCACTTTTTTCTTCCCCCTGACGCCGCTTTTGCAGCAGTGGTGCTTGTTGAGTTTCAGTGGTTGTGATGTTTGCAAACCCGAGGTAGGGGAGGTCATTTGGTGGATGTTATGGATGATGAGGATGATGAAGATGGTGAAGATGATGAGTTTGATGAGGATGAGGATGAGGAGGAGCCTATTCCTAGAGATGGAAGTATTGGTGGCCATGATGGCCAAGTTGGGTCCTCTACACACATGTACCTCCTCCTTTTGCATCATATGAGGAACGGATGACTGCGTTGTCTTTGAGGCAGGATGAGTTCTCATCTCGCCTAGATGGGACCGAGGACCAACTTGACGCTATCTACTGCATGATGTCTTCACTTAACACTTTCCATTTCCATACCTACCCCGATGCGTATCCAGATCCCGAAGTCGAGCTTTCACGGCGACGACAACAACGTATGGAGGAGCGTGCCTCCAGGAGATCACGTCGTGATCCTGGCGGGCCTTCTGGCTCCTAGTTGGTGAGTCCTTCCCCTTTCTTTCATTCATTTTGTCCTTTTTTTGCATTGAGGACAATGCTTTGTGTAAGCATGGGGGAGGGGATGTCTCATCACTTGTATATATGCTTGTTCATATACTCTTAAAAAAAAAAAAAAAAAAAAAAAAAGAAAAAATGGCCAGCTAAGATGAAAACCTGAAAAGGCGGCTTAGGTAAAATTGGGGGCCCGGCTAGGTTGAAAACCCGAAAGGGCTACTAGGCAAAAAAAGTGGCTAATTTGAGCGGGTGAGAAAGTGAGCAAAAAGAAAAAATTGGAGTGGCTAGGATGAAAACCCCAAAGGGCTCCTAGGCAAAATGAGAGATAAAAGAAAAGAGAGAAAAGTTACTCATCTCATTTGTCGGCGTGGTTGACTTAAGGATGGAGGAGTATAGGAGTGTTTGGGTAGGACTAGGCTTGATGGTTGGTGTGTGATATGTAAGTCTCACTTGAGGATGTTGGAGATTCGATTGTAGGGAGGATTGATGATTTCAAGCATGGGGGTGTCAACTTGACCCTTTGTGATTGACTTTGATATATTTTTGTGATTTGTGGCTTGATGGTGGGTATGCGTAGTAGATGTGTGCGTGTTCTTTGAGATCTTTCAGAACATGATCACACATGACTTTATTTTTGGTTGAGCATGGGGGAAGTATGCTTAGGAGTAGCGGAGTTAGGTGTTGCTACTATGGAGTATGAGAGGGGCGCTAGAGTGAAAGTTAGTTGATGTTGGATGCGTATTGTTATTCATTGTTTGGTGCATGTTTTAGGCCTTGTGAGGTTATCTTGTTGTTCATTGTATCTTGCTTACTCGAGGACGAGCAAGGTCTAAGTATGGGGGAGTTTGTTAAGCCCACATTTTAATATTATTTTGGCACATTTTGAGGGATATTATGCTGTGACATGGATGGATTTGAGTAGATTTGTACTCAAGTGATAGGAATTTAGGAGAAGTGTCAAGTTATGGGAGGAGTATGCATTTGTGGCTCATTTAGGGGTTTAATGGCACCATGCTAGGTCCAAGATGGAAGTAATTGGGTTTCCTACAAGGTCCAATTGGGTTGGAAGCCGTACTTGAAGAGTCCAAGGAAGAAAACAAACATCGGTTCTACCACGAGTCGCGCCGTTGGAAGTAGCTCGCGGTGGAATGCCGAGAGCTTACCGCGACTCGCGGTCATGGGCGCAACTCGCGGCCTTGGGTGCGACTCGCGGTAGACGCGGGCAACGCATTCCATTATGTTTTTTCTAGCTTTTATTTTTTAGTGAGTTTTCGGAAAATATAAATAGTGGATGTTATTTCATTTCAGTTCTTTATGCACATTATTATTAGAGTCCTAGCCCTAGTTTTCAATTTCTATGCAAAACTTGGAGTTTGAAGATTAATTAGATCAAGTACTTTGGGATTCTTCTACAATTCAAGCAATCTTAATAAGTTCTACTCTTCTCTCTCTCTCTTAATCTATTTAATTATGTACTCAATTATGCTTATTGTTTTTATTGCCATGATTAGTGAGTAGTACTTCTATCTAGGATTAAGTTGAGCTCTATTATGGATTGATCATGTAGATTGTTGCTCCAATTCCTATGTTATTTAATTATATGCTTAGGGTTTGACAAGATTGTATTTGTAGTCAATTTCGCATCTTACTTTAGCCCTAGCTTTTATTATCAACGAAAGTTGGAATAGAAATTCGGATCATATGTTTGTTTACTAAATTGTCATTTCATTAATTAAGTTCATCAACGAAAGTTGGGTCTTAATTCGGATAGTCTTGTCATTGATTTAAATTCTCCCATGAAAATAGGTGAGAATTGGAATTGGGATTTAATTGACATTGGCTCTTAATGCTTCTAATTGTATATGTAAGCCATGAAAATAAGAGACATACATGTTAGTTAGGCCTTTTGCTATCATGAAAGTGAGCTTTAGGAATTGTTGGATGATTTGGGATTTAGTTTCGGTTCGCAGCTGTGCTTTATTGCTAAATCATAAGGGAATGTCATTCTTACCTAAGCTATAATTGAATAATTGGGAAGTGAGTTATGGATTGATCAATTCATAGTAGTGGTGATACTTAATCTTGGTATTTTAATTACCATATTCATATAGTTTGTCATATTTTGTCATTAGTTTAGCCTTTAGTTTATAGACTCTTCCTCATTTCTAGATTGTGTAACTATTTTGTAATCTAAAATCAAGTAGTGGTTAATCTTATACCTCCCTGAGTTCGACCCGTATGTGCTACGACACCGTACACTTGAGGTATTAAAATAAAACCTTAACAAGTTTTTAAGGCCGCGAGTCGCGGTAAGCTCTCGGCATTCCACCGCGAGCTGCTGCCAACGGCGCGACTCGTGGTAGAACCGATGTCTATTTTCTTCCTTGGACTCTTCAAGTACGGCTTCCAACCCAATTGGACCTTGTAGGAAGCCCAATTACTTCCATATTGGACCTAGCATGGTGCCATTAAACCCCTAAATGAGCCACAAATGCTTACTGCTCTCATAACTTTACACTTCTCCTAAATTCCTATCACTTGAGTACAAATCTACTCAAATCCATCCAAGTCACAGCATAATATCCCTCAAAATGAGCCAAAATAATAGTAAAATGCGGACTTAACACAATAAATCAACCATAAAGCACATGTGCCTGACTTGAATGAGAATGTTCTCTAATAATCCGAGAGAAGGAACACTACTACCATCAGCCATAGTAAGTATCTCACTACAAGTCTTTAATGGTCCCATCTTATACATGTCATTTAAAGAGAGGCAAAACATTTACTGCAGATCCTAAATCTAATTGCATTATTGAAAATTAGTCTCACCTATCCTACACGGAATTGAGAATGATCTAGGGTCTTCAAACTTTGGGGGTGGTATACTAAGAGGTCTCAAAACTTCATCCCCCTTGTGTTTGTTAGAGGTAGTGAGAAACTCATTCAAGAGTTTACTATATTTAGGAGCCACCTTTGTTGCATCTAATAACAAAATTATTTTTCCCTGCATTTCATTATCTTCATATTCATGTTCATTCAAAGGTCCTAAAGGCTCATCCATTGTGGTTCTTCTTTCTAGTGAGACTGCATTAACTTGTTTTCTTGGATTCTGCAAAGGTTGAGATGGTAGTTTGCCTGACACATGATTTCGATATTACTCAAAGAAGTACAAATTTGACCAATATGGGTGTCAAGTTGTTGGAGATGGGAATCAGTTTTTTTTTTATACTCGACATTCTGGTTATGTACTTGGCCAATTTGGGTGGTAAATTGCTTCACCATGTCCTCCAAAGAAGAGCTAGAAGGCTGAGTTGAGAGACTGGACTGAACATAAGGTTGAGGGTTATTTTGGAGTACTTGTGGTCTAGGGCCATACCTAAAGTTTTGATGGTCTCTCCAACCTTCATTATAAGTTGGTGAAAAGGTATTATATTTTCTTGGGGGCTAACTAGAAAAACTACCTAATGCATTCACATTTTCAGGTTGCATATTAGGACAAACATCAGTATAGTGGGAAAAATGAAAACAAATACCACAAACTTTAGCCTTAGATTCATTCCCAACAAACTTAGATATCAACGTAGTGAGGGTGGCTATTTGTTGCGCATTTTCCTGTAACTGACTTTTAACATAAGTTATGTGAATTTCATTTACTATTTTCATATTGTTACGTGAGCCAAATTGTCGAGCATTTTGGGCCATGTTACTAATTAATTGTCAGACTTATGTAGGTGTTTTATCAACTAAAGCACCCCCACTAGCCGCATCAATCATATTTTTATCGTTATCCAAAAGACCCTCATAAAAATATTGGATAAGAAGTAGGTCACTAATTTGATGTTGGGGACAAGAAGCACAAAGTCTCTTAAAACGCTCCCAATATTCATATAATGACTCATTAGAATGTTGTTTAACACCACAAATTTCAATTCCTTCCTAATGGATCCAATTCTACTTGCAGGAAAGAAATTTTCTAGAAAAGCTTTTTGTAGTGCATCCTAAGTAGTAATTGATCTAGGAGGAAGAGAGTACGACAACCAATCTTTAGCTATGTCCAACACTGAAAATGGAAAAGCATGTATTTTGACATGATTAGGATCAATACCTTCAGGTTTCATAGAAGAACACACAACCAAAAATTCTTTACGAAATCAATTCGGATCCTCACCTCCTTGGCCATAGAATTTTGGTAAAAGGTTAAGAAAATTTGAGTTTAACTTTAGAGGTTTTTTCAAGGTTGGAAAAACGATGCCCAGTGGTTCATCATCCAGCTTAGGTGTAGCTAGCTCCTTCAAAGTTCTTTCATCACCCATGTCTTCTTCGTCTTTGAACAAATTCTCAATATAAAGATGTTCTTCTCGTTGTTTTTCTAAGAATTATTTCCTTGTTTTTAATTTCTAGTTGTCTGCTTGATTTCTAGATCAAACAACAATGGTTCACGTCATAAGCGTGTGTTCATGTGTTGTAAACAGATATTCAGAATTGTTATATACTCCAAGTGATTTGCAGGTTGTTTACAAAATAATTAAGCTGCTGACAGATGTAGAAATTAGTAATATGAATTCATGTTTTACAAGAATCACCTCAGTTCCTCAATATATCGAATGAAGCATTTATAGAAGCAGCTAGCTTCTAGCAGACACATAGCATCAAAGAAAATTAACTTGCTATACTACATTTAACTTTGAGAGAGCAAATGATTGTTTCAGTAAATGTTAAACTAATAGTGCAACAACCACAAAAGTCAGAGCTTACTAAAGATAAGAAATATACAACAAAGTCATCCTAAAAGCAATAAAAATAAGGGTAGCAAAAGAGATAAGACAAGCATGACTATACATATATACTATCTTGAAATCCAACCCACCCATTTCATATAGCATTCGTCTCTGTTGATTCTGATGAGCTAGGGAAGTTAAGCAATGGTTAACAAAGTAATAGTAGCAGATAACTCATATCACAACAAGAGTGTAACTATATCCCTGCCTTTGACATCTATTTAGAACATCAATCTAGCTGTAAATTTATAGAAGCAACTTTTTCTATTATTAGAGTGTTGCTAATTAACCGTATAATTCACTTAGTTGACACATTAGGCACCCCTACTTATATTTTATCCTTAAGCACTAATCTACACAAAGAACCTCTAAGAATCATCTTTGAAAATGTAAATTTCAGTTACTAAGTTAAAGAAGATCATAGCGCGCAAAAAATTTGGCCAAAAATAAGCAATATGTACTTATTGTAACCCAGCAATCACATATGAAAACCCTTTCTCTAAGTAGATTTAAGACATATAAAGAATATCAAACCTCACATATAAGGTCTCCGGTATTCATAACTGTTTGGGCCCATTTCTTGGACAAGCCCACTTATGGCGAAGTTACTAAAATACCCCTACCTCTAGGAAAGGCAATCCTCCACCAGCTGGAGCTGACTAAAATACCCTCATTTATTAGAGGTCCCATCCTCTATAAATAGCGGTTGTCTCACCAATCAAAGGGTAAGCAATTCTAAGCTACAAAACCCAGAGCATCTCTCTCTACATTGATCACTTTCTCTCTCTACCTCAATCATTTACTGACTTGAGCGTCGGAGGGGCGATCCCGGGACCATCCCTGGGGTAGGCTAACCTTGTTTTGCAGGTTTCTGGCGTACGGACAACGGAGCTTAGGCGTACCTTCTTGGGGCCCACATCAAATCTGACAACATATCACAACCCTTAATTTCTTAGCAGAAACAATTTGGCGCCGTCTGTGGGGATAGTACAAGAAGTTACTTCGCCACCACTCAGCAAGATTCACCTTGTTGCTACTTAGCAAAACTCACCCCATTGTTGCTCAACAATGGCCCCAACCAAGAAGACACGCTCCCAAGCCAACCGTTCCGGGAGAGCTCAAGCATCCCATATGCACCTACGGTGCTATCCCTCTATCCCAATGATGATGATTTCACCTCCATGGAGAATCCATTGCGAAGTCGGTCATCTCGCAGCATCGGGTCAGACATAAGTAGCTGACCACCCACCCATAACTGCAACAGACGTCACCTTGATTGCAGCTCATCTTCAACAAACTCTTCAGCAAAGTCTGATGGGTATGGCTTCCACTCGTCACGAAGAGATCATTCGTCCCTCCCGAAATGCTCAGCCTAACCGGCTGGGACTTAAACAAAGGGAAGGATCTTCCAAGGGCAACTCAGCTAGGCAAGCTACTCACGCCTCTTCAAGGTTGTCAGGAAACATGTTATCACTCGGAAGAACTTGTATCGAAGAACACAACTCATGAAGACAAATCCGAACAAGGGATGTGATAACTCGGAACCGCAAAACCCCTCCAGAATACACAGTGGCACCCTCAAGTTTACGGTCCGGCTCAGCCAGAGGTGCCTACTCATGAAAGGCACCCACTTATAAACGGTACCTGCTCATTCAAGGTACCCACTCATCCTTTGGTGCCAACTTGGCCAAAGGCATATGCTCGGCCATAGCCGCCTACTCATCAGGGGCACACACTCATCAGTGGTACCTACTCATTCAAGATACCCACTTGGCCAAGACATATACTCAGCCAGAGGTTCCTACTCATGAGAGGCACCCACTTATAAATGGTACCTGCTCATTCAAGGTACTCACTCATCCTTGGTGCCAACTCGGCCAAGGAAACGTACTCGGCCATAGGTGCCTACTCATTAAAGGCACCTACTCATCAATGGTACCTACTAATTCAAGGTACCCACTTGGCCAAGGCATATACTCAGCCAGAGGTGCCTACTCATGAAAGGCACTAAGCTTATAAACGGTACCAGCTCGTTCAAGGTACCTACTCATCCTTGGCGACCAACTCGGCCAAGGAAATGTGGTCGGCATAGGTGCCTACTCATTAAAGGCACCTACTCAACAACGGTACCTACTCTTTCAACGTACCCATTCATCCTTGGCGCCCACTCGGCCAAGGAAATGTGCTCGGCCATAGCTGCCTACTCATCAGGGGCACATACTCACCAACGGTACCTGCTCATTCAAAGTACCCACTCATCGTTGGTTCCTGCTCAGCCAAGGATATGTACTCGATCATATGTGCCTACTCATCAGATGCACCTACTCATCCACGGTACCTCCATCTGGCGTGTGCGAGCTACCTCCATTCAAGCACGACCCCCCTTGGTCTAAAGAGCGAACTTGGACAAAGTAAATGGACTGCACATCAGGGCACCTAACTCGAAGCGATGCATAATCCCGAGTCCCCACCCCTCCTCGGGACTGGCAGGGTAACCCAGAACATGGGTCTCTCTCGATTTCCGCTGGACGACCGCCTCGGGAAGGAATGATGCTACCCTATCCGTTCATCCAGCGTGGGGCTAATTACTTGGAACCCCTCAGCTGGACAAATAAATAAACACTCAAAGGAGGAAGGATGGGGCTAATAAGACCCAGAAATCCAGAATTTCTCCATTGGCACCTCCTCAGTCATAAGAGGAGCGTCCTACTAACTTAGCCAAAAAACGGCTAAGCATCGTTAATTGGCATGTACTCGATATTCGAATAGTGTCATGAAACCTCCTCGGGAAACATGGAGCTCCTAAACTCCCCCGCATCGAGGAACATATTCATTGGCACCTCCTCAGCATTTTGAGTAGCGTCATTTCTGAAATAGTAAGCCAAAATAAGGCTAAGGACCTCCCTCAACCACTTGAGGCTCATAAGCCTTCAACATCTCGAGGAGCGTCACATGACCTCACTCAGCAATTTAAGGAGCGTCGCTCAAACACCTAGTCAAGTATGGCTAAGTACTCATGGCACCCACTCGGACAGCATGGGGGTCATTAGTCCTCATCCGAGCGGCGTCCTGCTTACTCGGTCAATAGGAGCTCCCCTCCTTGCCGAGTCGCTTCTATACTTGGTCAAGTATGGCCTAGTATCAGCTAGCACCTATTCGGACAGCCTGGGGCTCATTGGCCCCTCATCCGAGTAGGCTCATAACTAACTCGGTCAGCAGGAGCTCCCCTCCTCGCCGAGTCGCTTCTATACTTGGTCAAGTATGGCCTAGTATCAGCTAGCACCTATTCGGACAGCCTGGGGCTCATTGGCCCCTCATCCGAGTAGGCTCATAACTTACTCGGTCAGCAGGAGCTCCCCTCCTCCCCGAGTCGCTTCTATACTTGGTCAAGTATGGCCTAGTATCAGCTAGCACCTATTTGGACAGCATAGGGCTCATTGGCCCCTCATCCAAGTAGGCTCATAACTTACTCGGTCAGCAGGAGCTCCCCTCCTCGCCGACTCGCATCTATACTTGGTCAAGTATGGCCTAGTATCAGCTAGCACCTATTCGGACAGCCTGGGGCTCATTAGCCCCTCATCCGAGTAGGGTCATAACTTACTCGGTCAGCAGGAGCTCCCCTCCTCGCCGAGTCGCTTCTATACTTGGTCAAGTACGGCCTAGTATCAGCTAGCACCTATTCGGACAGCCTGGGGCTCATTGGCCCCTCATCCGAGTAGGCTCATAACTTACTCGGTCAGCAGGAGCTCCCCTCCTCGCCGAGTCGCTTCTATACTTGGTCAAGTATGGCCTAGTATCAGCTAGCACCTATTCGGACAGCCTGGGGCTCATCAGCCCCTCATCCGAGTAGCCTCATAACTTACTCGGTCAGCAGGAGCTCCCCTCCTCGCCGAGTCGCTTCTATACTTGGTCAAGTATGGCCTAGTATCAGCTAGCACCTATTCGAACAGCATGGGCTCATCAGTCCTCATTCGAGCGGCGTCCAATTCCCTCGGTCAGCATGGAGTCCACGTACCCCTCTACCGAGCCGCTTTATACTTAGTCCAGTATAACTAAGTGCTCATGGCACCCGCTCGGACAGCATGGGATCATCAATCCTCATTCGAGCAGTGTCCTACTCGCTCGGTCAGCAGGAGACCCCCTCTCCTTTGCCGAATCGCCTCTAAACTTAGCCAAGTATGACTAAGTACCTCATCGGCACCCACTCGGTCAGCATGGGGCTCATTAGCCCCTCATCCGAGTGGCGTCCGACCCACTCGGTCAGCACAAGGAGCCGCTCGGACCCCGGTTGGCCATCCTCGCGTACCCGGTCGGCCAGTATCAACGCACCGGCTCGACCCGGTCGTCCATCCTCGGGCAACAACTCGGCCGACCTCAAAGGCCTGTGGTCGGACCGCCTCGAGTACCCAGTCGACCTTTCGACCAGCGCACATGGTCGGCCCTCTCGACCAAGGTACCTGGTCGGACTCAGCCAACAAAGCTCGATAGAGCTGCTCGGCCAATGCACTCGCTCGGCAACTCGGCCAAGGTCCTCGCTCGGCCAGTCGGCCAATACCCCCGCTCAGCCACTTGGCACCCGCTCGGCCAGCCTCGAGGGCACCCGCTCGGCCAGCCTCGAGGGCACTCCTCGGCCAGCGACGAGGGTACCAGCTCAGCTCGGTTAGCCTCAAGAGCAACCCCTCGGCTACCCATTCGGCAGGAGACTCACTCGGCTCGGGCAGGGAGCAGAGGCTGCGCTCGGCACAGTAAGCCTTGGTCGGCACATCCCCCTCGGCTCAGCACGTCAGGTCAGCGCTCGGCGCTATAGTCCTCACTCGGCACATTTACCGTGCTCAGCATGAGGCTCCCTCGACTCGGCCGAGTGCACCTGGGCACCCCCTCGGCATCTGGGCGCCTATGGCACCCCCTCGGGTCGGCAAGTGCACAAAAGCACCCCCTCGGCCTGGTAAGTCACTCGGCGCGAGCACTACACCCTCAGCTCGTGTGAGTCACTCGGCCAGCCCCAAAGGACCTGCTCGGCCAGCCTCAAGGCACCCGGTCAGCCATCGTCGAGCACCAACTCGGCCAGCGACCAAGGTACCCGCTCGGCCAGCCCCAAAGGACCTGCTCGGCCAGCCTCAAGGCACCAAGGCCAGACCCCGACTCGCTGACCGGGCAGCGAGACCCCCGTGCTTTGTTAATCCTAGCGCCAGAAAATTTTCTCCACCACGATCCGGCGTGAAAATTCGTGGGTCCCGTTCAACATCGGCAAAAATGCAAACACTTCATTCCGCCAATCAACCGCACTAAAAATGGCGATTCTCACTCCGATTACTTGGCGTGGGGCTAATTGTTTGGGCCCATTTCTTGAACCAGCCCACCTATGGCGAAGCTACTAAAATACCCCTACCTCTAGGGAAGACAATCCTCCACCAGCTGGAGCTGACTAAAATACCCTCATTTATTAGAGGTCCCATCCTCTATAAATATCGGTTGTCTCACCAATCAAAGGGTAAGCAATTCTAAGCTACAAAACCTAGAGCATCTCTCTCTACATTGATCACTTTCTCTCTCTACCTCAATCATTTACTGACTTGAGCGTCGGAGCGGCGATCCCGGGACCACCCCCGGGGTAGGCTAACCTTGTTTTGCAGGTTTCCGGCGTACGGACAACGGAGCTTAGGCGTACCTTCTTGGGGCCCACATCAAATCTGACAACATATCACAACCCTTAATTTCTTAGCAGAAACAATAACATTACTAACTGACTTGTGCAATGACGGTTGATTAGTTCAAAGCATGAAAAGAGAGGGAAAAAATGCAGCCCATTAAACCTGCAAACAGACAGAGGCAATATCCAATAAAATTAACAACTGTACTTATATAAGCAAGTCTATGAAGTATTATGCTATTTATTTTTAAATGTGTGTAAAAAAATAGTATTATAAGTTACGGAACACACTACTATTGCAGTACAATGTACGTCTAACCTTAAGGATTAAGAGCGTTCACATGAACTCTAACTACAACTGCTGCACTTTAGTATCATATTCAAAAGCTTTTAAAACAGATTAGAAAACAGGAAATTATACCAACTGAGAAAACATATTTGTTAGGTATTGTTAAAATATTATAACTAAGCACTGTCACTCAAGTTCTCAATATAGGACACAAAGAAAAACCCCTTTTTGCTTTACGAGATTTCAGCCTAATGGAGCCAATGCTTACTCCTGCAGACAGCTAAACATTAACATAACTTTTTAGGAAGGACTATGTGGAATGTAGGTATGCATAAAGTCTAAGAGATCTTACTCATTAGCATGGAATTCTAAAGTTGTCAAATTTTTTAAGTCTTCGTTAGGGATAGCCTTTAAGTAGTAAATTTACTGTTTACTAGAGATAGGAAGAAAAACAAAAGATGCTACTTGATTCAAAAAGGCAGACTACAGAGAAATCCTTGACATATTACTCCATATTTTATTCTTACAACAGATAGGGATGAGTTTGAGAATCACTTTTGCAGGTAGAACACAGTTTTACACACATTGTTTATCGCATAAGAAATCTTATGGTGCAGAGAGCTAAGGTGACAAAAAAAAATACTACCAACAAATATAGGGCATTACTATTTACCGTCCGTATTTACTAAAAATCGTCCATATTTTTTCCATATTTTCCTAAACTACCCATATGTATACTCACTCACTCTCACCCCTCACTCACTCTCACCTCACCCCAACCACCACCCACACACCAAAGCAACCACCACCACCACCACCACGACGTCAACCACCACAACCACCACCACCACCACCACGGCATCAACCACAAGAACCAGCACCACACCGGCGACCACCACCACCACTCTCACCGAAAATCTTGTTACCATGGATATTTTCAAAAAAGAAAAAAATTTTTTTTTGCATAGTAACGGAATTTTCATCCGTTATCACCATGGTGGAAACGGGATTTTCATCCGTTACCATGGCTTTTTCAAAAAAAAAAAAAAAATTTTTTTACTTTTTTTGGAAAAACCCATGGTAACGTTACCACCATGGAGGTAACGGAATTTTCATCCGTTACCGTGCACTGGTGGCGGAATTTTTTTAAAAAAACTAACCACATTCCATTCCGGTGTGGTTGGCGGCGTTGACGATTCGTCGTGGTGCTCCGGTGGTAGCGAGTGGTCCGCGATGGTGGTAGTCGGTGGTGGTGGTGGTGTTGGTGGTGGTGGTGGTCAAGTGATGTTGTTGGTGGTGGTGGTCGGGTGGTGGTAGTGTGAGAGGTGAGAGAGTAAGAGTGGGGTAAAAAGGGAGGGGTATGGGGGGAATTTTAAGGAATAAATACGGTCGATTTTTAGTAAATACGGACGGTAAATAGCGATTGGGTAAATATAATGCAAAAAGCTGAACAAACTTGTTGGGCATATGGTGTCATATGGGGCTCAATATGTGTGTATTGTAACACCACGGATTTTCACTAATATTTTCTTCGAGTTATTTTTTCCCTTAATTATTATTTTTTGTTAAAATTAGGATCTTTTATTCCTTAAAAATATTTTATCGTATAAATTTTTTTTTCAAACTTTAGAAATGTTTTATTTATATAGTTTTTTTTCCTAGAAATCATGTATTCTATAGTATTTAAATTTGCACGTTTGAGGTAGTATTTTATTATATCGATATTTTAGCTCGTTTCGACCGTTTTATAACATGAGCATGGTCCGTCTTGGGACATCTATGTTGGGTGCTGGCCGATGATCTTCTATTTTGGGGGATAGTTTTCAGAATTTGGAAGGATTGTAACTTCCCCTTATCATTTTTTTATTGCCCTTTAATGCCATAACCATGATTCCCTATTTCTAGCTTTTGTAACCCCCTCTATACACTTTATTGTAACCAGAAAAAATTGTCTTGGTTCCTGCCATTTTCAGCTGACCACTTGAGGGAAAAGTAGAGAGAAAATCATCTCTTGTTCTTCACACAAAATTCCACCATTTTTGTTCCACATTTCCTAAACCAAAATTCCTATCTTTTCCTACTCTATATCTTGGACTTTAAGTATGTTTTGGGTTACTAGGAGAGACGTCGAGGAGGACGACGCTGCGCGAGAAGGACAAAGCTAGACTACCATTCTACTCTCTCCAGTTGGCCCAGGTAACTAACGGCGACCTTAGAACGGTTAGAATTTGTATACGAAATATGCTAGTTTTAACACCTAAGTTGAGTTGGTTTTGTTTTAGGAATTTGGGTGGGAATGACTACTTAGTTGTATATTTGTTTGTCTTGGTTCTATGAATTATATGATGGTCGATTACTTGTGTGAAATTTAGCTGTTTAATGGTTATATATATTTAGAGTCATGATGTAGGAATATATAGATAAAAATAGCTTCAGGAAACAATTTCCTAACATCTATCATAGGATCGCAAACATAATCAGACACATGAATCATTCAATAGGGATTAAATATCAAACTTTTGTAGCGTGATTTCCCTGTTGTATGCAAGCTTTGAAGATCCGAGAGCCCCAAGTGTTGCTCCTCTAATCAATCCACGAGCACCAGTTGAACACTTACGTTTGCTAGAACGGAATAGAAGAAAATCTCTTGCTTTTGATGGTATGGGCGCTAGTTAGAGGGAATAGATTTTTGGGTTTCAATTCTCTCTCTCTTGTGAAAAGAAACTGATTAATGAATTGATCACCTAAACCCTAATATTATATCCTATATATAATAGAAGAGTCATAGGCTAGTTAGGAGAACTAATTCTCCTCCTATTCCCCTTTGGACCGGCCCAATCCTAATCCTAAATGGATTTGGATTGCTTTGTCCAACTTGTGCTACAATGTGTGACCTCATAGGATTAATCTGTTTTAGTTATAGGCCCAATCAATATTGTCCTATTAGTCATATTTATTCTCTAGCAAGTAAATACGATTACTAAAATAATTAACTTTATTATCTTCATAATATAATTCCTATTTATATTTAGTAATTGTCGGGATGTCTAAGGACATACTCCTTCAATCTCCCACTTGTCCGAAGACAAGAGCGCAATGTTAAATTCCTTAAGTCACTTAATGTCAAATTTGATAACACAATGTTATTCTCATATTTTGTTCCTCGATCGCTGAGTTCGAAGTGCTCAAATAAGGATTAACTCTTTAATCCTATTCCGCATGGCCATACAATTTTCTAGTTCTCACTCATCAAGAGGCCCAGACACCATTCCTATGTAATAGGAAGACTTATCCACTCTTGTATGACCATAACTCCCACTCAATTCTTAGCCCACCTGATCACTGCCTTTATAACCTCCTTTTACGGCGCGGCGTTTAACAGTGTCAAAGTTAAACTAATTATATTGTGGTTATTAAGATATACTCATGTCTAAGGAATCCACTAAATATAGTAGTTTGATTCTACTTTTAGAATCTAATTAGGTCAAGTCTCAATGCATCAACTATACATCCATATAATCAATTAGACATCTCTATGTCTCCATAGCCCATGGAACTACGCTATCAATTTATTATATACTAGTCTTTTAAATAAATCACTTATGTACAATTTAGTGATTTAGACTAGGGACTTCAAATAAATTGTGATTTTCAGTTCACTTTATAGGGTTTCAATATCAAAACGTTTTCGATAATCCTATTTGAAAACACAAATTATTTGGGCATTTTATTTAATACTAAACCAAACAATTAAATAAGAACATAATTTTATTGATAAACATTTCAAAGCATAATAAATGTCTTTACAATTGTAAACATGAAGTAAACAACCTAAAGCCATTCTCCCATATGCTTAAGCCCCATAGACCTAGTATGACACTCATGTTTAGGTTGAGCAAGCGGTTTAGTCATAGGATTTGCAATATTATCCTCAGTTCGAACATTGCTTACTTTCACATCCTCTCTTGTAGTTTCTATCTCGAACCTTGCAAGAACCTTATCTTTACAAGTCTCTTGACTAAGTCCAATCAGCCTTTTCGACCAATCTCTATAGATCTTTATTCCCAATATGTACTCTGCCTCTCCTACGTCTTTCACAAAGAAACAATCTTTTAAGCCATTCCTTGACTGACTCAAGCATGGTCTTATCATTTCCTATGAAAAGTATGTCTACCACATACAAGACCAGAAAAGCAATACTACTCCCACTTAACTTCTTGTATTCATAAGATTCCTCTTCATGTTTGAGAAAGCCAAATTTCTTGACTGCCTCATCAAATCTGAGGTTCCAACTCCTTGATGCTTGCTTTAGTCCATAAATGGACTTCTTAAGCTTGCATACCCTCCTTGGATTTTCTAGATTTTCAAAACCTTGAGGTTGTGTCATGTACAGATCCTCTTTCAAGAACCCATTCAAGAAGGCGGTTTTGACATCCATCTGCCATACTTCATAGTCATGAAAGGCAGCAATCGCAAGGATTATCCTAATGGACTTCAGCATGGCTACGGGTGAGAAGGTTTCATTATAGTCAATACCATGAATTTGTTTGAAACCTTTCACCACCAACCTTGCTTTGCAAACACTAATGTTTCCATCCTTGTCTGTTTTCAACTTGAAAATCCATTTGCATCCAATGGGTTTAACCCCATCAGGCAAATCAACCAAGTCCCATACTTGATTTTCAGACATGGAATCCATTTCAGATTTCATGGCCTCAAGCCATCTTTCGGAGTCTTGACTATCCAAAGCATCTTTGTAGCTAGTAGGCTCTTCTGATTCTAAGATCGTTATTTCAGAACTTTCAGTCAAAAGGAAATCAATATATCTCTTTGACGGAATGATGGTCCTACTAGACCTACGTTGGGGAACAGCAGAAGAAGTTTCTACCTCATTAGGTTGAGTGACTTCGTACGGAGTATCTCCAAGTGGGACGGTAGGAGGTACGTGAATTGAATGCACCGCCTCCTGAGCATTTTCATGCCGGGACGCCTCTGATGAGGTGTTAACCTCATCCATTTGTTGCTCATCTCGAATTTCTTCGAGATATACATTTCTCCCACTTGTTTTTCTGGAAATAAACTCCTTTTCCAGAAAGACACCATTACGAGAAACAAACACTTTGTTTTCGCTTTGGTTGTAGAAGTAGTATCCCTTAGTCTATTTTGGGTAACCCACAAAGAGACATTTATCGGATTTGGGTGAAAGCTTATCATAAAATAAACGTTTTACATAGGCTTAACAACCCCATATCCTTAGAAAAGACAATTTTGGAACGTTTACAGTCCACATTTCATATGGTGTCTTTTCCACTACTTTGAATGGTGCTCTGTTAAGTGTGAATGCCGCTGTTTTAAGCGCAAATCCCCAGAATGAATAGGAAGATCAACAAGACTCATCATGGATCGAACCATATCAAGTAGAGTTCGATTCCTTCTTTCAGAAACACCATTTAACTGTGGTGTTCCTGGCGGAGTCCATTGTGAAAGAATTCAACAATCCTTCAAATGATCACCAAATTCTTGAGATAAATATTCACCACCACGATCGGATCGTAATGCCTTTATTTTCTTCCCAAGTTGGTTTTGTACTTCATTCTGGCATTCCTTAAATTTTTCAAAGGATTCCGACTTATGCCGCATGAGGTAAACATATCCAAATCTGCTCACATCATCGGTAAAAGTAATGAAGTAATTGTACCCTCCCCTAGCCAATGTACTCATAGGTCCACAAACATCCGTATGTATGAGGGCTAAAAGGTCATTGGCCATTTCACTTGAACCTGTGAAAGGAGACTTTGTCATTTTCCCCATCAAGCAAAACTCACAAGTATCAAATGATTCGAAATCAAATGATTTGAGAATTCCATCTTTATGAAGCTTCTCAATACGTTTTGAGCTTATGTGGCCTAATCGACAATGCCATAGGTATGTAGAGTTTGAATCATTTGCTTTGTGTTTATTGTTGTCTATGTTATAGATGTGGGTTTCTAAGTCTAGCACATATAAACCATTTGATAACTTGGTTGAGTCATAGAATAAATCATTCAAATAAGCAGAACAACAATTATTCTTTATTTGAATTGGAAAAAAAAAAAAAACTTTCGAATCCAAAACCGGAATCGAAACAATATTCTTGGTAATAGTTGGAACATAATAACAATTATGGAGTTCTAATACTAAACCAGAAGGCGAAAGTAGACTACAATCTCCCACAGCCAAAGCAGCAACTCGTGCTTCATTGCCTACGGGGAGGTCCACTTCTCCTTTGCTCAACGTTCTACTTCTTTTTAGTGCCTGCACATTACAAATAATGTGAGATCCACATGCAGTATCAAATACCCATGATGTAGAAGTAGATAAGTTAATTTCTATAACATAAATACCTGAAGTGGAAGCGCCAGTCTTCTTATCCTCCAGATACTTGGGGCAGTTCCTTTTCCAGTGTCCAATCTTGTGGCAGTGGTAGCACTCATGTAGTGCTGCTACTTTTGCCTTAGGAATGGTTTGTGGCTTAGAAGTATCATCAGTGGCAACAACCTTGCCCTTGTTCTTCTTATTAGGAGCCCCTTTCTTCTTGAATTGCTTGCCCTTCCTAACCATAAGAACATCCTTATGTTCAGGTTCAGCAGGCAAGCTCCTTTCAGCCTGAGTTAGCATACTATGCAGCTCTTGCAAGGTAGCCATCCCTCCTTGCATGTAAAAATTCAACTGAAAGTTTTGAAAATTATCAGGCAAGGATTTGATCACAATATCAGTTGCCAGTTCTGGAGGGTAAGAGATGCCCAATTTTTCCATGATCTGAAAATGTCCAATCATATTGAACACATGCGGACCAACGGGTTTCTCTTTTCCCAACTTGCACTCCAACAACTTAGAGTGAGCTTCAAACCTCTCCAATCTAGCATTCTTCTGAAACATAGTTTTCAGCTGCTGGAGGATGGAGTAGGCATCCAGACCATTAAAACGCTTTTGAAAGTCTGGCTCCATGCAAGCAAGAATTAGACATGTTACTTGCACATAATCAGCCTCTAGGGTTTGCCTTGTTCTCTGTTCACCTATAGTAGCATTTTCTGGCAGGGGTTCAGGGAGAGGATTGTCAAGAACTTTTTCCCTTCCTTCAGCTCTGAGAACAATTCTCACAGCCATTTCCCATTCTAGGAAGTTATGTGCATTCAGTTTGTCCTTTTCGAGTAAATAGCGCAAATTAAAAACGGGAGTGTTGTTGTTGGTTGAACGAGACATGATAACTACAACAAAAGAATAATTAAGCAAGTTCCAATCAATATTTATCAAGAAAGCAATAATTAAACAAATTTTAATTACTACTACCCTTTATTCAAAATGAAAGTCCCCTATTGAATAAAGAAATAACCAAGATCCCCTCCCACAACAATCAAACGGACTTTGGCCCTGTCTTCAATTTATAGTAGTTGAGGTAAATAAACACTTTACTAATTATAATTCTTGGTAGACAGGTTAACAACTCCTTGTTTACTCCTATCTCTTAGCTTCAAAACCCAAAACTTTATCTTTTGATGATTTTGTTGAGTTAAACCAAACATTAACATGTAAGTTTCAAAAAAACCAACCCTACTATCCCCGGAAATATGAGCAACACCCTGCTTTAGCAGAACCTATTACTCATGATCTAAGGCTTTATAGGTGTTGTTTGGAAAAGCAATCAAAACTCAATATTACTTGTGGGGACCTAAGTTTACTAATATGGTCAATTAATAGTGAACACATGAATCAATTAACCACAAACAAACTTAGAAGCAAGCATTTAAACAAAATAAATGCAAGAAAATTATAAAAGCTATAATTAAATGATCTAGTATGGCCCCTATACTTAGGAAAATAACTAATCTTCATGAATCCTCCCTTGAGTCTCCATGGATCACCATCCTTGAAACTTCTTGGATCCTCATGCTTTGATTACATAATTTGAATTAAATAAATAACGAAAATTTAAAGGTACAAAAATACAAACGATTCGCAGATCGTATTTAATTTACATTCAAATATAACGATTCGCAGATCGTATTTACTATCCTAATTTGGGCCATACTAGTCATAATATGCAAAATATAATATCACACATATTATATTAAACATCCACACATTTATAATATCAAAGTAAAATGAACACAAACTATTTACTTATTAACAATTAATAAGCAAATACAACTTTCCATAATAATTATAAAACTTAACAAATTTAAGCTAGAAATTATTTAGGAAACTTTATTATTTTAATTCAATTACTTATTTAAATATGGCTAGAATAATCTTTATTAATCTCAATTTGCATTAAAGGAAATCTTGGATTTATGCTTAAAGGAGTAAATCATAAATTAATTTTTTTTTTTGTTTCCAAAACAATTTTTTTTTTTTATAAATTTTGAAGGTTGACTTGTTGACCAGCAGCTCAAGGCTGCCAGTCAACAGCCAACCACCCACCCAGCTGGAAACAAAACCAGCAGCTCAAGGCTGCCAGTCTAACGCCACCAGCACGCCAGCCACACGCTAGCCAGCTCACCGCTAGCAGTCGCGCACTTCCTCTCCGCCGGACACTCTGGTCTGCCTGCCAGCCGCAGACGCCGGCAACGAAACCGACCAACACCGCCAACAGCACGAGAGGAAGGCTGGGCTCGGCACGTCGAACGCGCCCCCACCGTGGCTGGCGGTGTTGGTCGGTTTAGTTGCCGGCGCTCTCTGCCTATTGTTCGGATCCTGCCGCCAGCCACCATGGCTCCACCGTCACCGGTGGGCCACCAAGCCATGGTTGACTTTCCTTTTTAATCTAAGTAACAATTTATATAAAATTAAACTAATCTTTATTCAACAATTGTTTAAAGATTAAGGATTTAATTAGGGTTTTAATAATTCGAAAATTGTGGCAAAAATTATGATACACTTAACAAACTCAAACAAAATTTTAGATTTGTTAAGATTAGATTTTCAATGCTTAATCTATATTAAACATTAATTCTACGGTTATTTCACCAAATACCCCTGACAAAAAAATTTATTCACCAGATACCCCCACTTTTTTCAAAATTCATCAGATACCCCCGACTTTTAAAATAATTCACCAGATGCCCTTTTGTTGCCGGACGTTAGTCCTCCGTTAGCGTTTATTTACAAGTTTGCCCTAATTAGCCCTAAGTCAACCTAATTAGCACTAAGTCAACTTAATTAACCCTAAGTCAACCAAATTAGGCCTAAGTCAACCTAATTAACCTACCCCCCCACCCCCAACCCCACCACCCCCACCACCCCACCACCCACCACCCCTCCTCCCCCCCCCCCACACCGCGCCTCCCCCTCCCCACCACCCCCACCCTTTCGAACTCACAGGCGCATTACCCCTTCAAACTCGTCGGCTCCCCACCCACTCGAACTCACGGGCCCCCCACCCCTTCGAACTCGGCGCCCCCTCCCTGCAAAATCGCGAATCCCGAGCCCCCACCACTTCGAAATCAGTCACAATGTTGCGGGAAAAAAAATCTGGTGGTGCTGCATTTTCTCGAGGGTTTTTAAGGTCGTCGGAGGATTTTGGTCTCGTGCGAGGGAAGGGGGCCTGCGAGAGGGGGGTCATGGGGGGAGGGGGAGAGGGTGGTGGGTCCGGTGTTTTAGGGGGAGGGAGGGGGAGGGGGGTGATGGGTTTGGTGTTTCGGGGAGGGGAGGGGGAGGGGGTGGTGGGTCCGGTGTTTTCGGGGGAGGGGGGGGAGGGGGGGTGGGTCCGGTGTTTTTGGGGAGGAGGAGGGGGAGGGGGTGGTGGGTTAGGGTTAGTTAGGGCTTTTAGGGTTAGTTAGGGTTTTTAGGGTTAAGGTTAGTTAGGGTTTTTAAGGGTCAATTAGGGTTAATGACTAACGGAGTTAACCGCCGTTAGTCATTAAAGGCATTTTTTGTCATTTTTTTAAAATCGGGGGTATCTGGTGAATTATTTTAAAAGTCGGGGGTATCTGGTGAATTTTGAAAAAAGTGGGGGTATCTGGTGAATAAATTTTTTTGTCAGGGGTATTTGGTGAAATAACCGTTAATTCTAACAAAAAATTCAAAATTTTGGCAAAAATCAAATTATTTCCAAAAACTTAGAAAATTAACAATTAAATTCCGAAAATTTTAAAAATAATTTTTAGGGTGATCTACTGAATTATCTTAACAAATAAAATCAAATATTTTAATTGTTATCCTTAAATTCTATGAATAATCAAATTAAACATAAAATTTAACAAAAATTCATAAATAATATGATAAAATTCAAAAATTAGTGGGAAAAATAATCAAATTATTTTCAGCCATCATATTATTCTAGATCTATGTGGGTGATGAACATTAGATTTATTTAACAAATAAAAAATCAAATCTTTAATTGTTAACAAATTATTTCAATGATTAATCGAATTAAACATAAATAATTTTAAATCTAACAAAAATATTTATAAAAATCCGAAAATTTTAGAGTGAATTAAACAATATATTTCGTCCCTCATATCAAAAATTCGGACCTTAATAAAATATTTGAGCAAAAATCACAATTAAATCAATTATTTACAATTTCCAATCAATTAATATCAAATATCAATTATGCAAATTCAAGCCATAAATAAATCCTCCCTTAATTGAATAAAAATAATAATTTGCATATAATTATATGATCATATGAATATTATGAATTAGGCAAAACTGATACCACTATAAGAATACATAGATGCAAATAGCGGAATTTTAGGAAACAATTTCCTAACATCTATCATAGGATTGCAAACATAATCAGACACATGAATCATTCAATAGGGATTAAATATCAAACCTTTGTAGCGTGATTTCCCTGTTGTGTGCAAGCTTTGAAGATCCGAGAGCCCCAAGTGTTGCTCCTCTAATCAGTCCACAAGCACCAGTTGATCACCAACGTTTGCTAGAACAGAAGAGAAGAGAATCTCTTGCTTTTGATGGTATGGGCGCCAGTTAGAGGGAATAGAATTTTGGGTTTCAATTCTCTCTCTCTTGTGAAAAGAAACTGATTAATGAATTGATCACCTAAACTCTAAAATTATATCCTATATATAATAGAAGAGTCATAGGCTAGTTAGGAGAACTAATTCTCCTCCTATTCCCCTTTGGACCGGCCCAATCCTAATCCTAAATGGATTTGGATTGCTTTGTCCAACTTGTGCTACAATGTGTGACCTCATAGGATTAATCTATTTTAGTTATAGGCCCAATCAATATTGTCCTATTAATCATATTTATTCTCTAGCAAGTAAATATGATTACTAAAATAATTAACTTTATTATCTTCATAATATAATTCCTATTTATATTTAGTAATTGCCGGGATGTCTAAGGGCATACTCCTTCACATGATTATTATGTTTAGGTTGATATATGAACTTGTTATATATGCACCATTTCATGTTCCTATTAGCTTGTTTATCATGGTTTATATGGAAGAGTTTTGTTGATTATCATATGTCCAAAGCATGAATCTTTGTGGTATATTAAGTATGTAGTTGAAGTATAGGTTGTTTTATTGCCTTGCTGCATTTTTCGGTGTCGTTGCTCGCATACATTGCTCACGGACAACACTGTATGAACTATGGTGGCTGCTTGTTGCCGCTGCTATGGCTGTGTTTGCAGCCACGAGTTGGTATGTCTTGTGCCACATTCGATGCCATGCTGGCGGCAGTGGCCGAGATACTTGGCGCGCTTCCGCTTGGCTCATGTTGTTGTTGTTGCTGCGTGTGAGTTGATGTGGTTGCGTGTGTGTTGTCACTACTACATTAAAGGGCAAAGGCAACGCACGAAAACCGTTGCAATAGGCCCAAAAGTCGTTGCAGTAGACCTATTGCAACGGTTTTGAACCGTCGCATTTGAAGGCGTTGCAATAGGCCTAGTGCAACGACTTTTGGGACCTATTGCAACGACTTGATGAACCGTTGCTCTAGACCAATCTTTTAGGCAACGACTATGTGAGTCATTGGTTTTATGTAGGTTATGCTATGGTTAGGCTATTGCAACGCTCATTAGCAAAAGCTATTGCAACGCCCGTTGGCAACGTCTACTCCAATCTATATATATATATATATATATATATATATATATATATATATATATACGGAATAGGATCTTGTGAAAACAGCTTTTTAATCTGAAAACCGAAAACAGGTAACTATTACCACTTTTAGGGCAACTTTATATATTTTAAGGGTAACTTTTACCAGTTTTAGGGTAACTAGATTATATTAAGGATAATTTTATGTATTTCAAGGGTAACTTTATATATTTTAAGGGTAACTTTTACCAGTTTGGGGTAACTATATTATATTAAGGATGACTTTGTATATTCCAAGGGCAACTTTATATATTATAAGAGTAACTTTTACCACTTTTAGGGTAACTTTGAGTATTATAACAGTAACTTTGACTGATATGCAATCAATCTTCTTGCAATTTTAATTTTCAAAATCTTTCGTTTCATGTGGTAATGTCTAGTTTTATGCTTTTGGCGTCCTCTTTGTTATTTTTATCTTGTTCATTATGGTATAGCATAATATGTGTTTTATTAGTTTCCCAAATATTGTTATTAGTTGTTGTTTTAAAGCTATTTGTTACCTCCTCTCTCTCACATATCTTTGGCGAATTTCATACAACCTATTAGCTCAATTGGTAGAGCATTGTGTAATACACAACGATGTAGGTTCGAATCCTGCATAGGTTTAACTATAATCAAAGTTACACTAAAAAAAGTTACCCTTAAAATATATAAAGTTGCCCTAAAAGTGGTAAAAGTTACCCTTAAAATATATAAAGTTACCCTAAAAGTGCTAAAAGTTACCCTTGAACATATATATAAAGTTACCTAAAAGTGCTAAAAGTTACCCTTGAACATATATATAAAGTTACCCTAAAAGTGCTAAAAGTTACCCATGAAGTATATATATAAAGTTACACTAAAATTGCTAAAAGTTACCCAAAAATTGCTAAAAGTTACCCTGTTTTCAGTTTTCAGATTAACAGTTGTTATAATATATATAGGCGAATAGTGCAACGTAAGAGTATGAATAGTACTACTATTCATCGTCGTCACTATTCACCAGTCACTATGTACTTTTGACAAATCTTGGAAATTGCTTGGAAATTGCCTGGATGTTGCCTGGAAGTTGCCTGGAAATTTCCTGGAAGTTGCCTGGTAGTTTCCTGGATTTGTATGTGAACATTCTTTCGTAATTTGGAAATTACTGAGAAATTGCATGCCTTTTATCTGGAAACTTATTGGATGATCTTGGAAAAATGCTGCTGAAATTGGAGTAATAATGTCCCTAACTTTTGCCTAAGTGTAAAAACACTTAGCGGAATCTTTCTTATTTTCTTTTATGCTAAAAATTAAATGTAGCTTGAAATAAGGCCCATCAAATAGACTGTCCAGAAAGTTCAGTCTAAGTGATTAAAATTGACCCAAACATATGGATCAGAAAATCTTGGATTACAAGCCTTGGAATGAGGGAGTAAGGAATTAAAATGGATTTTACCTTCTGAAGAGAGGTAATGCCCTTGAGTAATTTTGTCTAAATATGGAGGTAGTGGCTCAGAGTGTTTAATTCCTGTGGAAAATTTTTCTGAAAGGGTAGTAGGGAAGGCAACAGTGGTGTTGCCATAATGGATAAAAGTGATAATATCTTGATAATTTTTGTAATGGTTGATATTTCGTAAGATGAAAAGAAAACCATTGGCTCGTGTTTTGGAAGGATTTAGAAATGAGGGGTTCCAGATATTAATTGGATTTTTAAATGGAAGAGGATTAGCTGGAAAATTGATAAGGATGAGGTAATGGGCTGGTTTGAGAAGTCCATTTTCCATTTCAATATTGGCACAAATAATTTCTTCATAAATCCATTCATCTTGTCTAATGGATTGTAGGGTGGAAAAAATGTATTGCTGAAATTTGGAGAATTCTTGGAAAATTGGATCTTGAGGATGTGGAGTATCGTAAAATTTGCGAACCAAACCATATCGCCATGTAAGGAAATATGGATTGTTTCTCTGGATGTCATGAGCCCATAAATAAAAACCATGATTAAAAATACCAAGTGTTTCCCCATACTCGCCAATAATATCGACGAAAGATAATATGTTTTTTGAGAAAGATGGCAAAATGATGGTTGAATCTGGCAGTTTTAACTTTGTGGTAAATAATGCGTTGGATATCATTAGGTAGATATTTAATGTAGTAATGGAGTGGTTTGGATTTAGTAGATGGTGCATTGGAAGATAATGGAGAATGGGTTTTTTTAAGACGTAGTTTGGTAATGGTAAAAGGTTGGAGGTGATATTTTGGAAGTGGATGCCAGATTTTCATTTGTTTTGGATTGTTCATACTGAATGTTCCTGCAAGAAGATGAGTTAGGAATGTCCCTGCAAGAAGATGAGTTAGGAAATCAGAAAGAGAATCGTGCTCTCTTTGTATAACTGCAATGTCAAACTCAAAAGCTGATAGAAGTGCTTGCCATTTTACAGTATATTGTTTGGAAATAATTTTTTGAACAACTTTTTGAAGAGTTTCTTTAGCTGATTGATAATCATCTAAAAGAAATTTTTTATAATAAAGATTATTCTGAAATTTGGAAATACAGAGAGCCATGGATAAAACTTCTTTTTGAAAAGTGAAGTAACCCTTTTTAGCACTTATCCATAAACCAGAATGGGACTGAACTAATTGTTCTATTTTGGATGCTAATTTCTTTTAATGAAACCACCATAATTATTATCAGATGCATCAGTTTCTTCAACCATAAAGATATTTGGATTGGGTAGACCTAAGCATGGAAGTGTTTTGACCCTAGATTTTAGCATACGAACAACATTAGTATGTTCATCTATCCAAGGACAAGGGTTATTCTGGAGACGTTTGTATAATGGAGCACAAAACTTTCTTGAATTTGGAAGGAAATCAGATATGTAACTTAGGCAACCAAGAAAATGTTGTAACTGAGTGTTAGTTTCAATTTTACCTTGAAACTTGTCAGCAAACTCAATTGTTCTGGTAATTAGGTGAATGATTTCTTGATAAATGTTATGATTAAGAAATTGGACTTTTGTTTTGAAAAGCTTAATTATTGGAGCAGAAATAACTAAACCATTTGTCTTGTTAACTTGGAAAAATATGTGAAAATGTTTGAAATGTTGATCAATAGAATTGGAAAACATAATAGTAAATGGAGTATATGGAGTAAAATTATTATTCATAATATTTTGAAATTCTGATGGAGTATTTTGTAAACCAAAAAGCATTACATTCCATTTATGTCCGAATGGAACTGTAAATGTAATTGTAGAATAATTCGTTTCAGCAATTTGCCAAAAGGCACTCTTTTTATCAAATTTGGAAAGTATTTTGGAATCATAACATCTTTCAAAAAGACTTATTCCTTTCTTTAAAAAGGAAATCTGTTTTGATGTATTTAAGTGAGTTTGGAGATTATAGAAAAAGATGTGTTTTCTCAAAATGGAAGCATGAAAACCAGATTTGTTTTTCGAAAATGGATAAAGTTGAGTGAATAATGGAATACTAAGGATAATACCTTTATTAATATTCTTATCAAGAATAAAAGGAGTGTTGTAGTAATAAGCATTATAAGTTTTGGAAAGATTATACCTGATTTGGAGTCTTTGTGCATTAGCACTGGATAGTTCAGTAGTTTTCTCATAGTAGTTAGAAGGTATTAATCCTTCTTTAATACAATTGGAATCAGCACCACTATCAAAGAAAGCAATAGTAGTTATTTGGAAATTATGATCAAGAATTAATTTAACTGGACAATACCAATGTTTATAATTAATATCTTGATTAGTTGGAGCAGTTATTGGAAGGGGGAAGTTAGAAATTTCTTGTGGAGATTCATGTTGCTCAAGACCTAGGATTTGAGATTTGTTCTGATTGATGTCATGTTGAAGATCTGGGAGTGTGATATTTTTCATGGAAAAGCTTTTATCACAAGTTTTGGAAAATTGACAATCATACTCTAAAGAATTAATTCGAGGGGAGAGAGTATGCAAAATTGGATTTGGAAAATTGTTTTGTTTATAAACCTTAATGTCTCCTAAAGAAAGATCTGATTTTTCATCAGTATCTTTTCCTTTTTCAGGAGCAGCTTCACAAGTTCTTCCTTTCTCAGGAGGAATTTGTAAATCTGTTAATGAAAGATTAATGGATGAAACTAGTTCACCATTTTTAAGAAACCATTTTTGAAGAACATTGGATTTAACACATAAATCAGAAAATGGATAAGGGATTTTTAAATTACTTAAATAAATTGGAAGCCATTCGAAATATAGAATATTAATACCTAATTCATTTAATTTGGAATAGTATTTTTCACGAATAAATTCCGTAGCAGATTTATCAAAATTGGAGAAAAACCAAAGTCTTTTGTTCACGATTTTCTGGAGATGCAAAATCATTGGAAAGCATAGATTTATCAATTTGGAAACCACTTTTTGTAATAACATTTAAACTGGAGAAATTTGGAGGTTTCATTTCAGACTTAGTTGGTGAAGGAAAATCATTTTCATCAACTATTTCTGGAATGGGAGATTTTGGAAAAACTTTGTAATGTTGAGAAACATGTGGAAAATCATCAGTAATTGGAAAAGTACTTGACCTTTCAAAAGAACAGGAAGATCTTGCACTTTGAAAGTCATAATTGGAAGAAGAAGATGGAAATTCCTTACTTGAATTAAATCGTATAAGAACTCTGCCATCTGGTTCCTCAATTATTTGTTCTACCTTGGATTCTTTCAAAGATTTTGGAATTGGTGGAGTTTGAACTTGCCATTCATCGAGAATAGTAACATTATCCCAAGGAAGAGCCTCTGGAGTGTGTGTGGTTGCTTTGCCATGTTCTACTTTAAAGATCATGGTCTGACCAGGAGCAAAACGTATTCTACACCTTGGATTCATTTGAGTATTCAAGAGTTTGTAATAAACTTGATAAATAATAGAAAAGTTTCTAGCACCTTGGAACTGAAGGTCTTTAGACATATTAATATCTAAAGTTAAAGTCTTGAGAATATAAGGATCATCAAGATCTTTGCTGAGATTTGGAAAACAATTGAAGTAAATTGGACCTTGACAGATATTAGTATTTGCTAAAGCTAACAAAGAATCCTTAAAGTGTTTAAGAGAAGTATCTCTGAGAGCAAGCATAATTGGACAATCAAGACCTAATCTGACCATAGGCTTGACAGCAATTTGAACACAGCCAAAATGGATATACCTAAAACCTTGTTCTAAGTGTTTTTGGATAGACTCTTTATCTAACAATTCGATAGTCATTTGACGCTGATTAACACTAGTAGTAAATTCTTCTATATGGATACCTTTCCCAAAATTAAATTTCCAACTATATTCTTTATCATAAATATCAGTTTTAGAAAGAATTGGCATTTCCCAGACAAAAGGATCATCCTTTTGGGTAATCTGCTTCTTCTGGACTGAATTCATACTGTCACCAAAAACCTTAGAAGAAACACCACTAACTTTACCTTTTACCATGTTTACTGATCAACACCACTAGACTCCAGCTAGCTTGAGGGACCACTGAGGACCACCTGAGGGACCACCACACCTGGAACACCTACCCACGGCTTACCAACGGCTTTACAGGCTGACCAAACCCAGGCTGACCAATCAGCTGACCAAACCCAAACTATAACTTCTAGTACTGAGGACAATAACAATGGCTACGAGTAACCTTAGAGCACTTCGTCCTTGGCTCTGATACCAGGAATGTACCCAGGACAGGGGAAGGGGAGATTAACCTTAAAGACTGACCTAGTTTGTATAGGAAGTACACAAAACTAACTAAAACTGAAAGAGTAATTCTAAGCATAAGATGGAAACATAATTAAAGGAAGTAGGAAGTAAGAACTTACTGAAGAAACTTCGTCCTTGGCTCTGATACCAGGAATGTACATTTTCTCCATTATCCAGTCCAGAAGAAGCAGATTACCCAAAAGGATGATCCTTTTGTCTGGGAAATGCCAATTCTTTCTAAAACTGATATTTATGATAAAGAATATAGTTGGAAATTTAATTTTGGGAAAGGTATCCATATAGAAGAATTTACTAATAGTGTCAATCAGCGTCAAATGACTATCGAATTGTTAGATAAAGAGTCTATCCAAAAACACTTAGAACAAGGTTTTAGGTATATCCATTTTGGCTGTGTTCAAATTGCTGTCAAGCCTATGGTCAGATTAGGTCTTGATTGTCCAATTATGCTTGCTCTCAGAGATACTTCTCTTAAACACTTTAAGGATTCTTTGTTAGCTTTAGCAAATACTAATATCTGTCAAGGTCCAATTTACTTCAATTGTTTTCCAAATCTCAGCAAAGATCTTGATGATCCTTATATTCTCAAGACTTTAACTTTAGATATCAATATGTCTAAAGACCTTCAGTTCCAAGGTGCTAGAAACTTTTCTATTATTTATCGAGTTTATTACAAACTCTTGAATACTCAAATGAATCCAAGGTGTAGAATACGTTTTGCTCCTGGTCAGACCATGATCTTTAAAGTAGAACATGGCAAAGCAACCACACACACTCCAGAGGCTCTTCCTTGGGATAATGTTACTATTCCCGATGAATGGCAAGTTCAAACTCCACCAATTCCAAAATCTTTGAAAGAATCCAAGGTAGAACAAATAATTGAGGAACCAGATGGCAGAGTTCTTATACGATTTAATTCAAGTAAGGAATTTCCATCTTCTTCTTCCAATTATGACTTTCAAAGTGCAAGATCTTCCTGTTCTTTTGAAAGGTCAAGTACTTTTCCAAATACTGATGATTTTCCACATGTTTCTCAACATTACAAAGTTTTTCAAAAATCTCCCATTCCAGAAATAGTTGATGAAAATGATTTTCCTTCACCAACTAAGTCTGAAATGAAACCTCCAAATTTCTCCAGTTTAAATGTTATTACAAAAAGTGGTTTCCAAATTGATAAATCTATGCTTTCCAATGATTTTGCATCTCCAGAAAATCGTGAACAAAGACTTTGGTTTTTCTCCAATTTTGATAAATCTGCTACGGAATTTATTCGTGAAAAATACTATTCCAAATTAAATGAATTAGGTATTAATATTCCATTTTTCGAATGGCTTCCAATTTATTTAAGTAATTTAAAAATCCCTTATCTATTTTCTGATTTATGTGTCAAATCCAATGTTCCTCAAAAATGGTTTCTTAAAAATGGTGAACTAGTTTCATCCATTAATCTTCCATTAACAGATTTACAAATTCCTCCTGAGAAAGGAAGAACTTGTGAAACTGCTCCTAAAAAAGGAAAAGATACTGATGAAAAATCAGATCTTTCTTTAGGAGACATTAAGGTTTATAAACAAAACAATTTTCCAAATCCAATTTTGCATACTCTCTCCCCTCGAATTAATTCTTTAGAGTATGATTGTCAATTTTCCAAACCTTGTGATAAAAGCTTTTCCAAGAAAAATATCACACTCCCAGATCTTCAACATGACATCAATCAGAAAAAATCTCAAATCCTAGATCTTGAGCAACATGAATCTCCACAAGAGATTTCTAACTTCCCCCTTCCAATAACTGCTCCAACTAGTCAAGATATTAATTATCAACGTTGGTATTGTCCAGTTAAATTAATTCTTGATCATCATTTTCAAATTACTACTATTACTTTATTTAATAGTGGTGCTGATTCCAATTGTATTAAAGAAGGATTAATACCTTCTAACTACTATGAGAAAACTACTGAACTATCCAATGCTAATGCACAAAGACTCCAAAGCAGGTATAATCTTTCCAAAACTTATAATGCTTATTGCTACAACACTCCTTTTATTCTTGATAAGAATATTAATAAAGGTATTATCCTTAGTATTCCATTATTCACTCAACTTTATCCATTTTCGAAAAACAAATCTGGTTTTCATGCTTCCATTTTGAGAAAACACATCTTTTTCTATTATCTCCAAATTCACTTAAATACATCAAAACATATTTCCTTTTTAAAGAAAGGAATAAGTCTTTTTGAAAGATTTTATGATTCCAAAATACTTTCCAAATTTGATAAAAAGAGTGCTTTCTGGCAAATTGCTGAAACGAATTATTCTACAATTACATTTACAGTTCCATTAGGACATAAATGGAATGTAATGCTTTTTGGTTTACAAAATACTCCATCAGAATTTCAAAATATTATGAATAATAATTTTACTCCATATACTCCATTTACTATTATTTATGATGTTCTTATGTTTTCCAATTCTATTGATCAACATTTCAAACATTTCCATATATTTTTCCAAGTTAACAAGACAAATGGTTTAGTTATTTCTGCTCCAATAATTAAGCTTTTCAAAACAAAAGTCCAATTTCTTAATCATAACATTTATCAAGAAATCATTAACCTAATTACCAGAACAATTGAGTTTGCTGACAAGTTTCCAGGTAAAATTGCAACAAACACTCAGTTACAGCTTTTTCTTGATTGCCTGAATTACATATCTGATTTCTTTCCAAATTTAAGAAAGCTTTGTACTCCATTATACATACGTCTCCAGAATAACCCTTGTCCTTGGACAGATGAACATACTAATGTTGTTCGTATGCTAAAATCTAGAGTCAAAACACTTCCATGTTTAGGTCTATCAAATCCAAATATCTTTATGGTTGAAGAAACTGATGCATCGGATGATGATTATGGTGGTATCATCAAAAAGAAATTAGCATCCAAAACAGAACAATTAGTTCAGTCCCATTCTGGTTTATGGATAAGTGATAAAAAGGGTTACTCCACTTTTCAAAAAGAAGTTTTATCCATGGCTCTCTGTATTTTCCAAATTTCAGAATAATCTTTATTATCAAAAATTTCTTTTAGATGATTATCAATCAGCTAAAGAAACTCTTCAAAAAGCTGTTCAAAAAATTATTTCCAAACAACATTCTGTAAAATGGCAAGCAATTCTATCTGCTTTTGAGTATGGCATTGCAGTTATACAAAGAGAGCACGATTCTCTTTCTGATTTCCTAACTCATCTTCTTGCAGGGACATTCCTAACTCATCTTCTTGCAGGAACATTCCGTATGAACAATCCAAAACAAATGAAAATCTGGCATCCACTTCCAAAATATCACCTCCAACCTTTTACCATTACCAAACTACGTCTTAAAAAAACCCATTCTCCATTATTTTCCAATGCACCATCTACTAAATCCAAACCACTCCATTACTACATTAAATATCTACCTAATGATATCCAACGCATTATTTACCACAAAGTTAAAACTGCCAGATTCAACCATCATTTTGCCATCTTTCTCAAAAAACATATTATCTTTCGTCGATATTATTGGCGAGTATGGGGAAACACTGGTATTTTTAATCATGGTTTTTATTTATGGGCTCATGACATCCAGAGAAACAATCCATATTTCCTTACATGGCGATATGGTTTGGTTCGCAAATTTTACGATACTCCACATCCTCAAGATCCAATTTTCCAAGAATTCTCCAAATTTCAGCAATACATTTTTTCCACCCTACAATCCATTAGACAAGATGAATGGATTTATGAAGAAATTATTTGTGCCAATATTGAAATGGAAAATGGACTTCTCAAACCAGCCCATTACCTCATCCTTATCAATTTTCCAGCTAATCCTCTTCCATTTAAAAATCCAATTAATATCTGGAACCCCTCATTTCTAAATCCTTCCAAAACACGAGCCAATGGTTTTCTTTTCATCTTACGAAATATCAACCATTACAAAAATTATCAAGATATTATCACTTTTATCCATTATGGCAACACCACTGTTGCCTTCCCTACTACCCTTTCAGAAAAATTTTCCACAGGAATTAAACACTCTGAGCCACTACCTCCATATTTAAACAAAATTACTCAAGGGCATTACCTCTCTTCAGAAGGTAAAATCCATTTTAATTCCTTACTCCCTCATTCCAAGGCTTGTAATCCAAGATTTTCTGATCCATATGTTTGGGTCAATTTTAATCACTTAGACTGAACTTTCTGGACAGTCTATTTGATGGGCCTTATTTCAAGCTACATTTAATTTTTAGCATAAAAGAAAATAAGAAAGATCCCGCTAAGTGTTTTTACACTTAGGCAAAAGTTAGGAACATTATTACTCCAATTTCAGCAGCATTTTTCAAAGATCATCCAATAAGTTTCCAGATAAAAGGCATGCAATTTCTCAGTAATTTCCAAGTAATTTCCAAATTACGAAAGAATGTTCACATACAAATCCAGGAAACTACCAGGCAACTTCCAGGAAATTTCCAGGCAACTTCCAGGCAACTTCCAGGCATCATCCAGGCAATTTCCAAGCAATTTCCAAGATTTGTCAAAAGTACATAGTGACTGGTGAATAGTGACGACGATGAATAGTAGTACTATTCATACTCTTACGTGGCACTATTCATATATCTATCTGGCACCTTCTCCAGCACTATCCAGAGTTACTACAAGTGGCCGACAAAGCATCCAGCTGTAAAGGCGCACTACAAAAAGCAACGGCTAACACCTCTCCAGCTGTCCAACTACTTTATGTTTATTTTGTCATTTTAGTTTTCTTAATGCTGTAACCTTAGTACTTTTACTTCTGTATTAAGCTTTTTACTTCTGTATTAAGTTTCTTAGCTTATAAATAGGTGTGCTTAGTTTCATTTCAAGGCAGAGCTCATTACAACAAGAAAAAAATCAGAGCTTAAGAGAGAAAAAAACATTGTAAGAAAGTGAGTTCTCAACTTCTGAATTTCCAATTCTGTAAAATATTCCAAGTATTAATATAAGTTTCTTCAGTAAGTTCTTACTTCCTACTTCCTTTAATTATGTTTCCATCTTATGCTTAGAATTACTCTTTCAGTTTTAGTTAGTTTTGTGTACTTCCTATACAAACTAGGTCAGTCTTTAAGGTTAATCTCCCCTTCCCCTGTCCTGGGTACATTCCTGGTATTATATATATATATATATATATATATATATATATATATATATATATATATATATATACATACATATATACATATATATACATACATATACATACATATATATATACATATATATTATATATATACGTTTGTGACAAAATATTAAAAGAAGCTCCAGAAGCTCAAAAAAGTTGTTATGTTTGTATTGAAATTTCTCAAACTAATGAATTTATAAGAGTACTACAATCATGACTAAATTCTTACTAATATAAATGAAATGTATTAAATCAAACAAAAATAAATAATTGTTTAATGTACCACAAAATATTTCTAGCATATACATCCCTAGTTTCCTTCTAAATACTGCTTACAAGCACCATATTACAATATATAACTAGCTAGATTCGGCCACCAATTGCGTATATAGTGGGACATCCATGTTTTATCTCCTCCATTGGTTCATTGCTCACCTAATAATTAAAACACTATAAATAGTCGAAACACTAAATTTAGTAATTAAAATCGAAAATGGAGTTATGAAGTGTTTTTTTGGGGGGGGGATACAAGAAGCTACAACTTGTTTATTTAGTTGAAACATCTTAATCTCAAACAGATAATTCTTTTGCAGGTTCTTTCTACATTCCAACAAACATCATACTAATAGCCTTTTTCAACTATTATTACACTTTCTTGCAACTCGATTCTGATTATGTAAGCGAGTAACAAAAGCTTCAAGGCACATCTATTCCACTAGTCCGGCCTGGTAGGAGTACGGTTGCATTCATTAAAATGATAAATCTGACCTTTTACCTTATTGTGGGAAACGGGAAACCTAGACTGTATTTACACTGCAACATCATAATTTATGTTTCTATACTGATGAATGAGATGAATATTGGATCAAATGAATTACATTTTAATTTTAACTATTTATTAATTAACCTATGTTGCAGCAAAGAGAATGAATTAATTAACCTATGGAGTAATCTAGTGTACTCTTATTTGTAGACAATAGTATATATATGGTCAAAACGATGTCAGAATCATACATAGAATCCAATACAAAACTATTAAGAAATCTAGAATCAACATAATAACTATTTGCAACACATTTGGCTTATTGTTCACCTAAAATTTTAAACATTGTAATAGTGTGAAAACACTTAATTTAGAAATAAAAAAATAGAGTTGAAATAATAATAACTATAGCAAAATGTCTTCTGTTCATAATTTAAAGATTCTAGATTAATGTTAGAATTTTTCTAAAATTTGAGCACATTTATTTCATAAATGTTATTCAACTATGTAATAGGTGGTTCTGATCTCCCCCTCCTTTTCCCCTTCTTTATTCTCCCCTTCATTTCCTTTATCCTTCCACTTTGTGTACCCAAACTAGCTGTTAATATTTGCAACACATAACCATGTATCACATAGCAGCACACCACCAGAGGCAATAAAGAAATGACTATGTGACAGTTTCAGCACAACAACATTTGGGTGGTGCACAACAAGTACATAGATAAACCAATCAATGGACAAACCAAAAAGCCACGATAATCCATGTGGTAGTAAACCAATTTGTATCTCTCTCCAGGTCAACGACAATAAGAACTTATCAATTACCAATATCAAGTTCATTGCATCATGGGATTTCAAATAATATACTCCAGTGGTGCACTAAATTAAACATGGAACATAAGAATAATATTACAACTCAAACTTAGTTCATCAATTAACAAGAGAGCAAGAACACTGCATTGATGTCAGGCACAATAAATACCAAGCTATTTGAGTAATTTAGAAGTCTTCTACAACATGGTGACATGTTAATAAGCAATCTATGTAGCAAGAACCAAGGAAGCTTTGTTTGTAGTTCATCACATATTGTAAAGTACATACAAATGTCACATTAGATATTTCAGATTGGAAAACATATATACCAATTGCAAAAATTCTCATCTATTCTTTTGCTAATTAAGTAAGATTAAGATATCACAAAACAATTTTACAACCTAGCGCTCAAGCAAGCAGCAAGGGCAACATTCTAATATAATTAGAATGAAAACAGAACCAGACCCAAGCAGCATTCTAAAACAAACATGCTGAAAGCAGATTCAGAACCTTACAGCACATTAAACCAGTTAATATCAGCTCGAGCAACTTTCTGAGGCATCACAACATGAATTCTCAGCTTAATCTCATGTTTCATATCCCTAATCAGATTAGGAATATTAGGGACCTGCTGCTTCCAAAGAGAATCATTTCTACTTCTCTAGATGAAGTATACAGCAGCAGTAGCACCTGCACTTCAAAATTATCATCTATACTAACTCTAATTATTCATCAATGCGTAAAAGTGCTATATATAAGCCTCACCAGCAAAAATTTCACGACACTCCTAATGTTATCGCTTTCTTTTTCCAGTTATTCATCTCATTCATTCCAAAAATATAAAAATTCAAAAAAAGCAAATATACAACAAACAAACACAAGGAAAATAAAACATCAAAACACAGATCAACAATTGAAATAACAGAAACCCAAACATCAGATAGTGTACGAAAACCAAATTACAAAAAAATGAAAATAGAAGGGGTTCAAATCGGGGAAGAGACGAGTTTTACCTTGAATTCTCATCAACCCCAGAATTCTCCCCATCAACCCTAAGCCCCGAATTTCCATCAATCACAGAAGGGGTTCAATCAAATTCAAAGAGGGTAACAAAATTTCTAAAGAAAGTCGACCTAGGAGTTCGAATTTTACCTTTATCAAGATTCGAATCGCGGCGACGCTCGAGAATCTTCAACTGGGCCTCGCGAATTTGAATTGGGCATCGCGAATTTGAAAGACTCCCAAGGGAGATGTAGAATATGGAGGTTGAGAACGAGAGATGAAAGAGAAATCAGATAGGGGAAGGACCCTAAGGGGAAAATGGAAAATAGCTTGTGTTTCCGTGAGAGTGGGAAGGCAGAGGACAGTGGGGTTTTTTAACAATTTGGTGTTTGAAGTTTTTGGAGGGGAAAAGTGAAATTTTAGAATTTCACGAAAATTTCGTAATGTTGGCGCTTCTATGACATTTTACTTCACTAGTGATAAAATAAATCTATTGTAACGGTACATTAAATGGTGCAAATGCAACGACAATTTCTATACCGTTGCAATAGATATCATTCTTGGGTACAAATAATTCTAAGTAGCCGTTGCATTAAGTACCCTACTGTAACGGTACTAAAGAGTCGTTGCAATAGCTCTGGCTATTGCAATGGTCTCAAATGAACCGTTGCAATAGCTTTATCTATTGCAACGGCTTACCAAGTGTCGTTGCATTAGACTATTTTCAACTGTTGCCTTTGTTAAAAAGTGTAGTAGTGTGTTGTGGGTTTTGTGCTGTTGTTCATGAGGATGATCCTGATTTGCAAATGTTGGATGCCTTTTTCCTTTTCTTTTCTTTTATCTTATTTATATTCTCACTTAGTAAAGTGGATGGCATGGTTACTAATACGTAGGGTGAGCATGGTTGGTTATGTGGTTTTAGTTTTTTTTTTGTTTTGTTATGTATTTATAAGTTTTATTATACAAAGTTATATAAGTTTATGGTGATATGTATGTAAGGGGATGGGTTCTGATGGTTAAATTATAGCTATATCTCAACCATTATTGTTGTATTCTTTGTAAGTTGACGTTACTATTTGTCTCAAACATGATAATTTCGTGGCATTATAAGAAGACGGTTATCATGGGTAGTTTTTTTTTTTGACAAATATCATGGGTAGTTATATCATGTTGTTTATGTTGGTTGTTGTTTGTTTATTCTTTGAGTTTATGAATTTTTTTTTTTTGTTTTCAAGCTATTATAAGTACCTATATTATTTTATAGTTTCTTGTTGAGTTAAATTATATTTTTCGAAGATGATATTAGTAACATTACAATTACTGGTTTTGAGAAATTGTGTAGTTGTTTTTGATTTGGAATTGATGGGTGGAGTCCTTAGAATTCCTGCAGTTCGATGTAAATGGAATTGATGGTTTGAGTATCTAAAATTCTTGTAGTTTGGAATTGATGGGTTAAAGCCCTAAATTCTTGCAGTTTGATGTATGACTTTAAACGGCATTATGCAGACGAAGAAAATATATTGTCTATTATTTGTTCTTGTTTGAGGATGATGACTAGTGAGGCAGCACGGTCTCCTAGGAATGAACAGTCACTATGTACTGAGCAAGGTACATAGTTTATACTTACGTACTGAGCAGGGTATGTAGGTCCGTCTTGGTTATTAGTTGTCGACTGAGAGATCGAGAAGTACTGAGCAGGGTACTATGTACGTAATTAAACTAATAAACATAATTAATAATTAATAAAATGAGATTAAGGTTTGGGGTATTACCCATGCACCAAAACAAAAAAAAATAAAGTTGAGAACAATAAGAAGTAATAAGAAACAAACATCTAATATAACTCCACGAAATACTATTACAAAGACTTAAAGATTGAGAATTTTCTCATTGTCCCTAATCTCTTGTTCTTCCATGGTATCACAGAGCACCTTACCTCGTGTCTCTGGCAAACAAAGAACAACAAAACCACATAGAAGCATTGCCAACCCAAATACCCCATAAGAGTATAGCAACTTTCCCCTCCCTAGCAACACCAGTATTGGATCCAAAACCGAGCCCAAGATCATGGCTTGCCTCACCAACGATGAGGCTGAACTTCTAACACGGGTGGGAAAGAACTCCAATATGTACATCGTGGCTATATTATAAGCCATGCAACCACAAAACATAGATACAAACTCCACTCCAAGAAGCATACCTCCAATTTTGCCGCCCTTGCCTAAGAAAGCTAACATTATGCTCATTGCACCACTAACTGTACAATATCCAAGCAATGAAACTCTTCATTGCACTTCGGAATCCAAAACAGGAAAGCAATCAAATAAGAGATGAGGGCTAATAAAGCATGTAAAATCGAGGTGAAGTAGATATTGGAACCTAAGTCTCCAACACCTAAGAACATTCCAAAGTACATTAGTCCGACACCAAAACCTAACAACATCGTTGGGCAGCCCATGTTTTACTTACCAAAACCTTCAAAGATGCAAAGGGACTAGTATTAGATACCTTTTGTTTTGTGTAACTAATTATAAGAGGCAAGCTTAGGCTAATTTGGCTGGATGTAGACTTGGCTAGACTCGCCAAAACATCCATGGCATCTCGTTCACGCCCTTGCAACATCAGCCATCTGGGCGATTCTTACATACATAAATAAGCCAAAATGGCGAATATAACGGTAGGAATAGAAGTACACAAATACAGGGTTCGCCATGAACTTTCTCTAGCTAAGTAAGCAATCCCAGTCAAGGCTAATATTCCGAGTGAAGAGGTAATAAATGGAAGCATTACTACCTGTGATCGCCATCGTTTTGCAACCCTCTCTGTTATTAAAACCGCAACAGTCATAGCCAGAGGAGCACGACCAACCCCACATATGAAGCGAAAAATGGAGTACACCCAAATATTGGGAGCAAATGCAGACGCAAATGCTGCAAGGGACATAACCAAGGATGAGATGCACACTAGGTTCTTTCGTCCTAGCGACGAATCACCCAATGAGGCTAGCAATAAGCCACCTAATAGACAACCCACAAAGTAGGAAGTTGCTGGTAAGCCAGTGATAATCGAGCTCGCACACTCGAGTTCCCACTCTGATATGATGGAAGTGTTTGTGTTGATGCTTGAATCCCAAGCCCATTCGGTCCGAGGGAGGCTGCAGAGGTCGGACTTGTTGGAGATGCAGGAGGTGTTAATAGTTGTGCAGTGCCATGATGGTTGCGCATCAGCAAATATACTCGTGAAAGTTTGCAAGCCATCGAAGAATTATGACATAGATGTTAGGATACTTTGCAGGATTTGAGTCGAATTCAAGCGTCCAATGCTTCCTTGATCATCTCTTCTACAGAGATTATTTTTCTTGTTTCTATGACTTCCTCTTGATGATCTCTACCTTCAGGCTCCATCACCTCTCTTAAATTTGTGTCTTAATTAGAGAAGTATTGTACCTAGAATTTTTGTGTTGGGATAATATGATTTTATAAAAATATCACCTGTCCTTAGATAACTTAGAGAGATCAGAATAACATTAATATAGCATGGGTGAAGTTCCATGAGAACCCTATAAGGATCCTCTTATCATGAGAATTAATTTCAAAACGAGTAAAAGCTTCTAAAAATGAGCCAAAAAATGCTTAAAAGGAGAAAAACAAATAAAATGATCAAAAGCTTCTCAAAAAGGACAAAAAAAATTGCTTAAAATGAGCAAAAAAAATCTTTTACTATGCCAAAAAAACATAAAATGAACAAAAAGAGAATGATTCTCATCATAAAATAGGTTCTCCTAAGTCCTATGAACCTATTACCTTTTACCTATATATATATATACACTTTCTTTGTTTCTAAATAGGAGTACATGCAACATTTGCATACGAACCACTATCCATCTACCAATCATATATTATTATTATCTCATATTTTCTCACAAATATATAATAAAATAAATAGTCAAATGTGGTCTTTTATGATTCATCTTAATGCATGCTTTTATAATATCAACTTTATATAATTTTTAGGAAAATTTGCCCGAAAAAGTCCCACCTTTTGGCCGTCTGCCGAAAATAGTCCCAACTGCCTATTATTATATAATAAACCTAACTTTGGGTTTTTTTTTTTATTTGTGGACCCATGTCATTGGCAACCTGCTGAAAAGGTAAAACACATCACGTGAGCGCAGCGTGAGTGTGTCTTTTCCCTCCCAAAAACTATTCCACCCTTTTTCTCTCTCTCTCTTTCTCCTCTGTCTGCTGTTGATCATCGTTTTCATCTTCCTCTTTTCTTTTTTTTTTTTTTTCCTTTTTCATTGTCTGCGTGAATTGAAGTTGTGGGATTTGGGTGAACTACATCAAAATTTCGCTCTTTGTGAAAGGTACCTTACCTCCTCTTTGCACTCTTTAAATTGGAAATTTTTTTTGTTGCAATTTGAGTATGAACATTGCTGATTGGAAATGTGAACTTGAATGTTAAAGTTATGAACTTTTTCAAAAGTGTAATCTGTTATTTTGCTGCAATTTGTATTTTTTCCACTTAATTAGTTTAATTTATGTGCTTGGTTACGAATTGTGATTAGTTGAACTGAATAGGGCTTTTGTGACTTGCAAGGGTAATTGAACATGGATTGGGTTACATTAAGGTTTTGGCATGGAGGATTGTTTAAGAAGAGTACAAAAGGGTCCTTGTATATGGGAGGAGAAGCCAAGACATACCCTATTGACCCGATGAGTTGTCATGGTTTTTCTTAGAAAATATGGCCAAAGAATGCGGTAACTATAGGAAAATTGAGATGGTCTATTATTTAACACCTGGGTGTGCACTTGATGATGGTTTGAAGAGGGTTTATGATGATGAGGAGGTTAGGGTGATGACTAGTATTGTTAGAGAAGCTAGGTGCTTGGATTTGTATGTGTTGCATGGGGTTGATAAACCCCAACTTGATGAACCCTGCCACGCTACCTCGAACCCGAGAAAAGACCCCAAAAACTCATTCCTAGAAGGGCCCCACAGACAGCACCAAGTCCTAAAAAGGTGACCCCACAAAAATCACCCAAATCCAAAAAAGGGACCTCCCTTAACACCTCATCACCCACCTTTTCTCCTACTAGAACCAGTCCAAGATTCTTATCCCAGAATAAATCCACATCAGATTCAACCACAACACAACAACCTATTTTAAATGTACATGCTAACCCTAGAAAAGGGAACACAACATCAAACAAGCAACCAGTAGCACAAGAAGTGCATTCACACTCAAAACACACCTCTGAACCTCATCCAACTTCAGATGCACAACCCACAACAAGCTCACCAATTCCGACTTCGCATCACCGATGATTGGTGGACTGATCCTAGGCACCGAAAGTCCCATCCCTCTAAATGATCTTATTCTCGATTTTCCTACCTCAAGTGATGACACAGATCCACTCTATGAACCACCTACATCAAGTGAGCCAGCTGATTTTGTTTTAGAAGTTGATGGGCAGTTTATTGTTGATGAGGATGAGGTCATACATGAAGACTTTGGTGAGGAGGAGGAGAACATAGTCGAGGAGAATGAGCTAGATCACATTGAAGAGCTTGATGGTGATGATATTTACACTAGTGATGAGGAGTATATAACAGCAAGGAATAGGGTGAGAGGTTGCAAGAACAAGCGAGAGTGAGTTGGCGGAACAACTAAGTAAAGAGGCAGAACAAGGTTTTATTACAACTAGCAGCACTGAAGGGCACACATCTGGTGAGGGTGAGGGAGAACATCAGGGTTTTGAAAGTGAGTATGAAAACTCTGAAGATGAAATTCACACCCCAGAGGCCAGTGAAGAGGAAGGTGATTTAATTCCTAGGAGGAGGAGGAGGGGAAGGAGTTTGGCTGTTGATGCAGATAGTGTGGACTTCAGCAAGTTTGTATGGAAGGTGGGACAAAGGTTCCCAAACACAGCTGCTTTTAAGAAAGCTGTAGCAGCTTTTGCAATCTTGCAAGGTAGAAGTTTGAGGTTTTATATTAGCAACAAAAACAGAGGACAGAGGTTAGGGGTTTGCTGTAAGAAGGGGTGCCCATTCAGGTTGTACTCTTCATGGGACACAAGAAGGGCTTGTTTTGTGCTCAAAACTGTGATTGATGAGCACACATGTTGTAGAAATATGACCAAGAACACCCAGTTGAAAGCATCATGGGCAGCAAAACAGTTTCTTGAGGTCTTTAAGACCAGGCCCCACTGGCCTGCAACTGAAATTAAAGAAACCATTAGGAGGGCTTTTAAGGTTGTTGTTACAAGAAATTTTGCATACAAAACCAAGTACCAAGCACACATACTGTTACATGGTTCAATGGTACAGCACTACAACAAGTTAGGGAGGTATATAGAGGCACTAAAAGTGGGAAGTCCTCAATCACACATTGTGCTTGTGGATCGACACTAGCCAACAATCCGATCCACCAGTGTTTCAGAGGCTTTTCGTTGGTTTTGATGGGTTGAAGAAGGGGTGGATGGAGGGCTGCAAGAAGGTCCTTTGCATTGATGCCTGTTTTATCAAAACATTCTTAGGAGGGCAACTTTTGGCTGCTGTAGGGAGAGACGGAAACGATCAGATGTTCCCCGTAGCGTGGGCTATTGTAGAAGGGGAGAATAGTTCTTCATGGGAGTGGTTTCTAACTGAATTGCAAGGCCATTTAGACCTAGAAGATGGTGATGGATTGGCTATACTCAGTGATGAAAATCAGGTTAGTTAGTGTAGTTTACTTTAGTTTGTGCTATTTTGTTTTGTTTCTTAGTTGCTTGCTTACTTGTGTTCTTTATGCAGGCTATATTGAGTTCAGTTGCAAAGTTGCTGCCCAAAGCTGAGCACAGGCATTGTGCTAGGCACATCTTTGCACTGTGGCACAGAACATACAAAGGAGATGAGATGAAACAACTTTTCTGGAAAGCAGCCAAATCTTACAGTATCCCTGAGTATAATGAGGCACTGTCAGAAATGGAAAAGGTGAATCCAGCTGCTGTGGTTGGATTTAAGAGCTACAATACAAAGGTATTTTGTAGGGCCCATCTAAAAGATAGCATGAAGGTTGATGTGATAGTAAATAATTTAGCTGAAACGTTCAATGGTTACATCATAAATGCTAGGGTCAAACACTTAATATACATGTTAGAGGACATTAGGGTTGCATTGATGCAAAGACTTGTTATGAAAAGGCAAGAAATGGAAAAGTCTAGTGCACAAATCTGTCCTAGGGTTCAGGTTAAATTGGAAAAAGAGAAAGACCAAGCTGCAAATTGCATTCCCTGCCCATCATCCAACACCTTATTCCAAGTCAACCACTTGATGGATAGTTTCATAGTTGACCTAGCCAAGCACACCTGTACTTGTAGGAAATGGGACATGACTGGCATCCCATGCTGTCATGCTGTTTCTTGTATTTATTTCTGTAACCAAGAAGCAGAGGACTTTGTTGCTAATGAGCATAAGAGGGATATGTATCTTAAGGCATATGCATGGTCAATTCCACCTTGCACAGGGGAAAGACATTGGCCTGAAAAAGAGTTTGCTCTTGATCCACCTCCAATCAAGATTGGGCCTGGCAGACCTAGGCTGAACAGGAGGAAAGGTCCCTATGAAAACCCTAAGAAGCCTGGTAAGTTGACTAGGCATGGGTTAGAGATGACTTGCTCAATCTGTAGGGAAAAAGGCCACAACAAAAAAAGGTGCCCTAATAGGGACAGAGCTGTTGTGCAAGAGCCACCACAAAAGAGGCCAATGGGTAGGCCTAGGAAAGACTCCCAATCATCAACCCAACCACAACCATCTGCCACAACTACTGTCACAGCAGAACCCAGTAGGATAGGGAGAGGTGGAAGGGTTATCAGGGGTGGCAGAGGGTCAAGAGGTGGTGGCAATGTAAGTGGAAGAGGAGATGGGGAAGGAAGAGGTGGTGAAGGCAGAGGCAGGGGTGCTGGTGCAACTGTCACAGCAGCAACTGGTGGAAGAGGTGGTGAAGGCAGAGGCAGGGGTGTTGTTTCAACTGTCACATCAGCAACTGGTGGAAGAGGTGGTGAAGGCAGAGGCAGGGGAAGGGGAAGAGGTAGAGGTAGAGGTAGAGGAAGGGTGAGTTTGTTTCAATGTTGTATGTCATCTTAAATTATCTTTGAATGTATATGCTGTTGATGACACTATCTTTTATAAATTTTCAGGTACCTGTTGGTGTTGGTGTCTATCAAGGGATGGATGGACAAGCCTATATTAATGTATGACATTAGTTCATTGATCCTAAATGTAGTTTGTGGCTACCTTATTTGAGGAAATGTCCTAATATTTCCCTTCTCTTCTTAACGGGTTCCTCGGACGAGAGAGGAGGACCTAGATCTATCTTGGATCCTTCATTTTCAGGTTCAACTAACATCACATCAACACAACAATCAGTTAATGCTCCCCACTAGAAGAAAACTATTATGCAAGCTACTTATGTACTAAGTTGATGTAGTTCCTTAGTTTTTGTGATATGGTTTTTGTAACAGCAAACTTTGTACCTGTTTTGTGTTAGTTGTGTGGTCATTTTGATTGTAACAACTACATTTATGGGATGATATATAACCAGTGATTTAAGGAAGTAATGTTATATATATGAAAATGGTGCCACATTGATACAACAGTTGAGGACATTACCTCCTTAGTCCTAACTCCTTAATTAACTAAGCATACTACATTAGTTCAATCTCATAAAGCCTAAAACAGGCTAATAATACATATTCATTTCAATAAAAAAGCAACAACAAATGTTATGCAACATGCAATTACAACAGTAGCAAACTTATGGTCCTTCATTTTGTTTGGTTCCATTCCTACACAAATATGCTCCTGCTGAACTTTGGTTGCTTTCACTTGGAGACTCCAATTTTGGGTTTTCAATTTCTTGACCTTCTCTTTCAATTCCATATTCTCATGTTCAAGGTGAGCAATGATGGTCTCCTTCTCAAGCAACCTGTAATTCATCTCCTCCACCTCGTTTGTGCATCCTCTCGCGAACATCATCCTCCCATACGAAGAAGCCACAATGTTCCTGTTTTTTGGGTTTTTGGCCCAGAAAAAAAAAATCAATTAACTAATAGTCAAATACCATACACAAGAACAGAACAGATATGAACCCTAAAAAATTGAAGCTAACACTCACCGGAAAATGGATGCAACCATAGAATTTCCTCCCTAAGTTGGGACCCTTGTGTTTCACAGTTCTAAGGGGAGAAATGTCATTGTGGTGGCATCTCAAAGCTAGACAAACCCTTCCACTTGATGAATTGCGTGAATTGGAGGATGAAATCGCCATTGAAGCAAGGAGAAGCAAGGAGAGTGAGAAGTGAGGGAGTGGGAGTGATGAAGTGAGGGTGGGGATTCATAAGAATAAAGGATGGCAGGTAAAAAAAAAAAAGTAAATGAAAATAAAATTACCGTTACAAGTGATTACCCACTACAACCGGTAAGGGTCCACAAAAAAAAAAAAAAACCCAAAGTTAGGTTTATTATATAATAATAGGCAGTTGGGACTATTTTCGGCAGACGGCCAAAAGGTGGGACTTTTTCGGGCAAATTTTCCTAATTTTTACTTACACATAATTAAAGATATTAAGGAACAAAATAGTGCATCGGATAACGTATAGGGCATCCATTATTATTTTGAAACAGAGGAAGTGTATATTTATAATAGCATCAAATTAAAACAAAACCTCCAATAACTTACCTGCTTATGAGATGTCCCTTGAAGGTTGAAGCTGAGAGCAGCAAAATATTGCTGGCTTTCCCTCTTCTTCTTTTTCCCTTTTGATAAATACTAGATAATGGAAAAGAGGCAGGTTCCTTAACTGACAGCTGGGCCCCATCCTAGCTATAAAAAAATATATCATGCATATTGAAAAAGGAGAAGTACGTGTTGGCTCAGCGGTAGAATTGTTGTTTACTGCTCCTGATTGAGGGTTCGACTCCTGCTAGTCTCATTGTTTTATCACATCTTTCCTTCCTTTATTTGTTTACTCACTTTTACTCACTTATCACTTATTTCCTTTATTTGTTCATTCATTTTTAATCACTTTATTTATTTGTTTATTCATTTTTAGTCCCATTGCTCAAATTTGCTTCAAACTTTTTCATTATTCATTAAAAAAACATGAATTGCTCACTACTTTTACTTCAAACTTTCATTACTTAAAAGATCATGATTAATCACATGAAAGTTCTCTAATATATATGAAGATGACCTCGAACATTACAGTATTATAAACATTCAACATCCAACGGGATTGATTATCCAAAATCAACATATAAATAGTTCCTCAGTTTATTGTTCTTTTTTTTTTTTTTTTGAGGGGAAAAGCATGATAAAATTACTCCAAGGACAAGGTGTCCATCAAAACATTAGGAGCCACCTCCGGAGGAGAGTGGTTCTCCCAAATCTGTTCAACACCGAAAGGAAATAAACGGGCTAGATGGTGTGCAACAAAGTTCCCATCACGCTTTACATGCGACCAAATAACAGAAGAAAAACACACACTAGAGGATAAAATGTTATGGAGTACTATATCAAGATCCGAGAGGAAGATAGCATGCTTTGAGAGACGAGTAACCACGGTTTGGCAATCTGACTCGATAATGAGTTTTTGAAAACCGAACCTTCTTCCTAAACGAACAGCCATCTCAATGGCTTTTGCTTCAGCAATTTCAGCGGACCAATGAGCTCTCGTTCGACGCGTTGCAGTAAAGAGAACACCCCCACAAGAATCACGAGCAATGACCCCAAAGCCAACCCAACCATCTACTGCCAATGACGCATCAACGTTTAATTTAACAAAACCGTCCGGTGGAGGAAACCATTTGCAAGGACTACTAGCGGGAGCTGACACACGAGCCTGGTAAATGTGTTGGGCATATGTGCCTTGTTCGTCAGCATTTCTACTGACACGAGCCAATAACACATTGTGGGGGGTTTTATTGTTATTAAAAACAGCATGATTTCGTTCAGCCCATAAACACCACGCAAGGTACATACCTTTGATGACAATCTTCTTATCGAGAGTTTTCCAAGACACAATAGCATCAGACGTAGAAAGAGACAAAGCTCGCTGACGAAGTTCATCACATCCACTATCAATCCAGATATCACGCAAGCATGGACACTCAAATATGGCATGACTTTGAGTTTCGGATTCCCCACAGCCCAAAGGACAAACATCATCATCAAGCATGTGGCGCTGCTTCAACAACCGACGCACCGGGAGAGAATTAGAACACATTCTCCATAGAAATTGCCGCACCTTAGGACTGACATCCATGCTCCAAAGGTCAACCCAGGCTTGATGAAAATTTTCAAGGTTACCTCCCTTGCCAATCATATAAGCAGTCTTCACCGAATAACAAGCGTCCTTTGTGAAAGCCCATGTTACTTCGTCCTTCATAGGAAGCATGCTAAGAGGGGTACTAAGAATGCATCTCACATCGCGATCATTGAAAACAGCTTCAATTATCTCAACCTTCCATTCCATTGTCTCAAAGTCAATCAAGTCTTGCACCAACTTTAAATCATCAAATGGCACGCTAGTGATATGACGCCCTATATCATCAAGTACCCATGGGTCATCCCAAATGTGGATTTGAGAACCATTACCAACCCTCCACACCAAGCCTTCTTTGAGCAATGCTTTCGAACTCCATATACTACTCCAAGAATAGCTATATGTATGGCCCAAGGAAGCCTCCAAAAAATCAAAATTTGGGTAGTACTTAGCTTTCATAACTCTAGCGAAAAGAGAGGTGGGAAAACGCACTAACCTCCACGCTTGACGCCCAAGTAAAGCGTCGTTGAAAACTTTGAGATCTTTGAACCCCATTCCACCAAGGCATTTCAAAGTACACATAGATTCCCAACTTTTCCAGTGAATCTTCCTTTTGGACTCGGGGCTACCCCACCAAAATCGTGCCATAGCTGAGTGAATCTTCTGTATAATTGAAACAGGAAGTTTATAGACACCCATGAGATAAGTTGGGATGGCTTGAATAACGGACTTTAGCAAAACTTCTTTCCCTGCTCTCGAAAGTAGCTTCTCCTTCCATCCTTGGAGTTTCTTCCAAATTCTATCTAAAAGAGAATCAAAGATAGCTTTCTTCGATCTTCCAGTGATAGAGGGGATACCAAGGTATTTTCCATGCTTTTCCACCTGTCTCATGCTCAAGATATTTGTCAACTCTTCTCTTTTTTCAATGCTGACTCCTCGACTGAAAGAAACTTCCGACTTTTCATAGTTAATTTTCTGCCCGGATGCTAACTCATATTGGTTGAGAATATCAACGATAATAGTGCATTCCTGAGTGGAAGCTCTGGTGAAGAGTAAACTGTCATCTGCAAAGAAAAGGTGAGAAATATCTGGACCACTCCGACTGGCTCTAGCTCCATGGATCTGCTTCTCCTGAACTTTCCTCTGAATCATTTTAGAGAAAGCATCAGCAATCAGAATAAACAGATAAGGAGATAATGGATCGCCCTGTCTAAGGCCCCTCCCAGGGTTAACAGAGCCACGAACTCCTCCATTAATAATGACAGAGTAAGAAACAGAAGATACACAGTCCATAATCAGGTTTACCCATCTACCATCGAAACCCATAGTGAGAAGAAGCTTGCGAAGAAAGCCCCATTCAACTCTGTCATAAGCTTTACTCATGTCAAGCTTCATAGCAATAATCCCTTTCCGACTCCTGTTTCGATATTTCATAGAATGGAAAACTTCTAAGGCAATGAGAGCATTATCAGTTATAAGACGTCCTGGCACAAAAGCACTCTGATTTTCAGTGACAATGCTGGGGAGATAATCTTTCAAACGGATCACAATTGCCTTTGACACCAGTTTATAGAGAACATTACACAGGGCAATAGGGCGGAATTCAGCAGCTTTGGTTGGATTTTTGACTTTTGGAATCAAAGCAATGTTAGTATGATTTACACAACTAGGAGACAGGGAGCCATGTAAAATACTACTGACAAACATAGTAATATCATCACCAACAATATGCCAAAAGCGCTGGTAAAAAAGAGCATGCATACCATCAGGTCCGGGCGCTTTACAAAGGTGCATTTGTTGAAGAGCTGAATAAATCTCATCCTTTGTAAAAGGCTTCATTAATTCTTGATTGCACTCGTCAGTTATCACCGGATCAATGATCTTCAAAACCTCATGAACATGAGAGTCAGAAGGGCTGGTCGAGGTAAAAATCGAGGTGAAGTAACTTGTAAAGATGTTCTCAATATCATCAATATCATCACGCCATTCCCCTTGATCATTGAACAAGCCTGTGACATAATTTCTCTTCCTTCTTTGTGACGCTTTATGGTGAAAATACTTGGTATTTCTATCACCATCTCGAACCTCCGCTACTCTTGATCTCAAGTACCAATAAGCCTCGTGTTTAGCATGAAGGTCATCAAGTTTTTTCTCAATTATCACACGAGCATTACAACTTTCAGACGAGAGGCTTTGTTGTTGGGCCGAATGAAGTTCCTTCTCAGCTTCTTTAATTTGTTTGTCAAGTTTCCCAAATTTATCACCACTCCATTGAACTAATCTGTGGGCCAAACTAGTGACACGGCCCGTTAGAGTATCACCCGAAGATTCAGCCCAAGCGGACCTCACCAGCTCCTCACAGCTATCGTCCAGTAACCAGGAAGATTCAAAAAAGAATCTGCGAGCTTTCCCTTTGGGCCTGCTATACTGTTTGGGCCTGAGTATAATTGCAGCATGGTCAGACTTGTAACGAACTGAATGATCAACAACGGAGTTGGGATATAAGTCCAACCAAGAAGGAGAACTGATGAAACGGTCCAACCGCTCACGAATACAAGTAGAGATTGAGTTTCCACGTTCCCAAGTATGCCACGAACCTTCGTAACCAAGATCCCGAAGAGAGAGATCATCCATAGTGTCTCGAAAATTTGCCATCTCCCTACGAACTCTATCCACCCCTCCTTCTTTTTCTTCATAACTCAAGATCTCATTGAAATCCCCACCAAAAAGAATAGGAAGGGTTGATTCTTCACATAAATGCCTAATCAATGACCATGTATGATGTTTTTCTTCTTCTTTAGCCCACCCATACAAGCCAACAAATCTCCATTTTTTATTACCATCATCAATATCACCGCAAATATGATGTTGAGAAAATGAAATAAGAGAAAACAGAACTTCCTCTTTCCAATACAAGCACAAACCACCCGCTCTACCTATACTAGCCACACCAAAAGCATTTTTAAAGCCGAGACGACCCTTCAAAGCTTCCACTTCAACTTTATTAATCATTGTTTCAGATAAAAATACAATATCCGGGCCATAGAAATTACTCCATCTACGGAGCTGCCGAACTGACCAAGGGTTGCCCATCCCTCGGCAGTTCCAACATAGGATATTCATAATTCTTGGCGGGATTGGGCATTCCCAACCTCCGCCGAAATATTGGAGTCTGATTCACATGACGGACTCAACTTTAAGCGTTTCTTAGCACCATCATCCAAATCACAAACCATAGCAACACAGTTTATTTAACGTTTAGATAAAACAGTCTCAGCATCCATTTCCATAGAACAAACCTGTCCTTTGTCCTCCATATCTCCTCGAGCCAAACGCTTCCAGCCACGTGAATTTTCTACTTTTTTCTCCTTGGAACTCGTGAAAATAAAAGTATCATCACCTGTAGCTTTCAAAACCCCTGGTTCAATAGTTGTATTATGTTGTACAACTTCACTACTTGCCACTTTTTGGGAGCTAATGACATTGACTTTTGGATCAAAGGTAATTTGGGCACAGGTCCCCACCTCTTTATTAATCACCATCTCCTGCATCTCTGGAAGCATGCAATGCTTTTTTGGTTCAGCATTAAATACTTCATCCGCCCTCTCTACAATAATACTATTCACCTTCTTCACCACACCACTCGAGTCAAACAGCACCTTCTTACAGTTTCTAAACTTCACCTCCTCTTCTATCTCCTTCGTACGCCCCTTCCGTGGAGTGGCTTTGAGTCCCAAGTGCCACCCCAATTTCTCACATTGATCCTCCTCAAGTACTAATTGACAGTCCTTCTCCGCGTGCCCCATAACCCCACAAGCCAAGCAGAAAAACGGAAGACGCTCGTAAGCAAAATCAATCTGAAATTCTCTCCCTTTCTTATCTTTAAGTTTCCTGAATCTTCTTAATGGCATGGTAGTATCTAACATAACTTTAACTCTTCGGTAACGTCCAAACCCTAACACATCCTCCTCTATCTCAATAATATCACCCATATTTCCAATTAAGGCCTTTACAATATCATCAGATCGCATATTGAAAGGTAGGTTTTTTAACCTAAGCCAAAAAGGGGAGTGATGTAGTTTTACCTGATCAGGGGGTTCATCTCCATCCGCTTCCTTGATGAGTACAAGCATATTATCAAAGCACCAGGGACGCCCATCAAGGACCTTCCTCATATCCCGCCAGTGGAAAAATTGAAATGCGAACAAGTTTGGATGGAGAACCCTAATAACAATCCCATGGACAGGCGCCCATACCGTGGTGATAGTCCTTTTGAAGGCTTCAACGTTGAAATTGCGTTCGGTGAGCAATCTACCCACAAGTAAAAGGGATACGGGATTCTCCGAACTAGGGTTTATGGTGTCTAAATCCAGTATTTTGTCCTCTTCATCATCTATACGTAATTTTGAAACTATATCGGAAATCTCCTCAGCCATCGACTAAGGAGGACGCCCGCCGCGGCGGAGAACAACCAGATTGAAGGGCTGGTAGGGTAACTCTTCCCGGGAAGAAGAGAGACGTTCCTTTCTTTCAAGGGAGTTACGGGACTTGAGAGTATATCCTAAATCTGTTGTTCTTGTTCCTTTTCAGTTTATTGTTCTTTATATTTCAATTTATTATTCAAATGTAAAAAAAATGCTTCAAATTATGTTCTTCTCTCAACTTTGCATTTGCTTGAGTATTAGAATCAATATAATGTTAAATTAAAAACATATTACTGTATATGTCATCATTAAAATGTTTTTATTAGATTATTATTAAGCATAATAAAATGTGTCATTTACGTTTTATTTCTTGACTCTTCAAAAATTGTATTGGTCCACATTGAATAGCTTCTCAAGGAAGCTTCGGAAAAGGAGAGTTAGCTAATTAATAATGCTAACTCTGTTGATCCTGTAGATATTAGAAAAGAAGCTATTGCATACTTTCGAAGAATTTTCAATGAAGAATTAGAGCACAGGTCGCGCTTTGAAAATCTTGATATCAAGCGCCTCTCTCATCTCACATATCAATGCTCACAGAGCCTCTCTCTCATAGTGAAATTGATATGGCAGTAGCTTCTTGCGAAGGAAACAAGGCTCCTGGGCCCGACGGTTTTAACTTCAACTTTATAAAATCTGCTTGGGAGGTGATAAAATATGACATGTATGACATTGTTGAGAAGTTTTGGGCTACATCGAGATTACCTAAAGGATGCAATACGGCTTTCATTACTTTGATTCCGAAGATTGACGCTCCTCTTGGGTTCAATGATTTTAGACCCATTAGCATGGTGGGTAGTATTTACAAGATTCTATCCAAGATCTTGGCTGGAAGACTTCAGCAAGTAATGGATTATTTAGTTGGGCCTCTCCAAACTTCCTTCATTGAGGGACGTCAAATTCTTGATGGGGCTTTGATTGCGAGTGAGATTATTGATTCTTGCAAACGTCATAAATCAAAGGCAACTATGTTGAAGCTTGACTTTCATAAGGCCTTTGATAATATATCTTGGGATTTTCTAGATTGGGTTCAAGAGCAAATGGGATTCCCTCCTTTGTGGCGATCTTGGATTAAGTCTTGTGTCATGTCTGCCTCGGCCTCTATCTTGCTTAACGGCTCTCCAACTCCTCCAATAAAGCTTCATCGAGGGCTAAGGCAAGGGGATCCTCTTATTTTCTTTTCAACCTAGCAGTGGAAACTCTCAACTTAATTCTGAACAAAGGCTTGGATCTTCGATTATGGGATGGTATTGCTTCTCGGCCCAATGGTATTGTTGTCTCGCATCTTCAATATGCAGATGATACCATTATTTTTTGCCCTCCCAATCTTGATTATTTGTGTAATATAAAAAGGACCCTTATTGCTTTTCACATTGCCTCTGGACTGAGTGTCAATTTTCACAAGAGTGCGCTATATGGAATAAATGTGGATGATTCTTGGTTATCTCATGCAGCAAGCTCCCTTCTTTGTCGCATTGGCTACTTACCTTTCACTTATCTTGGATTACCAATCGGAGACAACACCTTTAGAGTAGCCGCTTGGGAGCCCTTTATAAATCGTATGAATTCCAAATTGGCATCATGGAAAGGCAAGATGCTTACTATTGTGGGGCATCTCACTTTGATCAAGGCTTCCCTTTCTAGCCTACCGCTATACTTTATGCCCATTTACCCTATTCCTAAGGGTGTTGTTGAAAAGATGGTGAAAATCCAAAGAAACTTCATTTGGAGTGGGGCGGATGGTAAGCGTGCTTTTCCTCTTGTTGCTTGGGCTCGATTAGAGTTGCCAAAACTTCTAGGAGGTCTTGGAATTGGCAACTTGCTTCATAGGAATGTTGCCCTTTTGTTCAAATGCTTTGGAGGTTCTTTAATGAACCCAAGGCCCTATGGAGATCCATTATCTCTGACAAATATGGGTACATCTCCTCTCTCACTTTTGTGGATCTTTCTATCCCTAAGTCTGGAGGGCCTTGGAGGTCCATCTGCAAATCTATCCTTAGCCATCCAATTGCTAAAGAATTCGGCAGTCACAAAATTAGAAAAGATGTGGGCCGAGGTTCTCACACTCTATTTTGGCATGAGTTATGGGTAGGCGAAGCCCCTTTGAAGACTCTCTTTCCAAGATTATTTTCAATCTGTTTAAATCCTTGAGCCATGATCACCTCGCTAGGAGTATGGGATGGCCACGAATGGCACTGGTTAATTCCATGGCGTCGTACTTTGAGACCCCATGATCAGGAGGAAAGAGATGCAATGTTCATTTTGCTCAAATCAGTTACGCTTGATTTTTCTAGAGATGACTCTTTGGCATGGACTCCTGATAAATCTGGCATCTTTACGGTAAAATCTGCTTCCTTTGAACTTGCAAAATGTTCGAATTTTGTGCATCGGGATATTGTCAAAGGTGTTTGGATGGGTCTAGTTCCCCATCGTGTTGATTTTTTCGCTTGCCTCTCAATATTGGAAAAAATGATCAATTCTAGATCGAAATTGTTGAGCCTTGGCATTATCTCTCCAGAAAATTCTCTATGTGTCCTTTGTAATTCTCACCGGAAACGCCAAATCACCTACTCCTTCATTGTCATTTCTCTTGGCGGCTATGGTCTTGGTGGTTAAAGATTGGGAATTTCTATTGGATCCAACCTTCCACTCTAAAGGAAGCTTTCCATCAATGGCGATTTTCTGGAGGGGGCCATTTCTTCAAAAAAATCTGGCTAGCCTCTTTTTTCATCTTGATTTGGACTATATTGAAGGAAAGGAATGCAAGAATTTTCACAAATTCTTCTTCCTCTTTGAGTGAGCTGCAAGATATGGTCCTACTCAGATTATGTTGGTGGCTAAAGACATGGGATGATGGCTTTCCTTATTCTCCATCCGAGGTCCTTCAAAATCCTCTCTGCCTCAATTGGATGAAAGTTGCCCCACCTCTTCAATCCCCTCTCCAATCTATTCCTCAGATTTGGTCTCCCCCTCCTTGTGATTGCTTAAAGTGGAATGTTGATGCCTCTTTCAAGCCTCATCTTGATCATGCTGCGATGGGTGGTGTTTTGCGCAACTCCTTGGGTGACTTTGTCTGCTTATTCTCTAGCCCCATTCCACTGCTAGAAATCAACTTCGCCAAGGTATTTGCAATCTTTCGAGCGATTCAAATTTCCATTAGTTCAGATAGAATCAAGAGTCACACTATCTCAATTGTCTCGGACTCGATCAATGCGGTTCAATGGTGTAACCTTGACTGCGGTGACCCATGGAATCTTAGCTTCATGCTTAATTATATCCGAAATGCTCGAAAGTCTTGGCTCTCCCTTTCAATAGTTCACAAAGGAAGGAGTACAAATAGGGTGGCAGACTCCTTGGCAAAGCAGGGATTATCAAGAAAGGATGAATTCCTTGCGTGGTGTTAACTCATGCTAGTTGGATTTTGTGATTTAGTATCACTTCCTTATCCTTGATATTCCTTTCTGTTTCAAAATTGTATTCTCCAGTTTGTTCTGGTATTTTGATCTGGTACTTTGTTTCATTGCTGCTTTGGCCTTTTGAGCCTTAATAAAATGGAAGCCAAAAATTATCAAAAAAAGAAAGGTGAAAGAGGGTTATGACAAGAAAAGAAGAGGTGTTCAATTCAAGCCCGGGGATTTAGTATGGATCCACCTAAGGAAGGAACGTTTTCCATCCAAAAGGCGTTCCAAAATCAGTCCAAGAAGTGGTGGTCCATTTCCAATTGTTGAAAAGGTCAATGACAATGCTTATAAAGTTGAATTACCGGGTGATTATGGGGTTAGTAGTGTTAATGATAGACGTTGACTCACTCAACTCTATCTATTCTCCATAAGTTGTTGTATAGGATATTCCTCTCTAAGGATATTCTTCTCTTATTTCTATCTCTAGGCTGTTACTATTTGATAGTTGTAATCTTATTTATCTTTTGTATAGCTTTGCATAGCTATCTCTTACGTAACTTCCTAACTACATGTATTATAAATACTTACCTCTGATTAATGATAAACATATAATCTTCACCACATTTACATGGTATCAAAGCACATCGATCTATCCCTCTGATTTTTTTTTCCACTATGGCGCATGACACCCATGCTCTCACTAACTCCATCGAACCCTCCAAGCCCCTCACTGTCATGAATGCCCACTCTGTTCAAAAACTTACCTCCTCCAACTACATCATCTGGAAGGCACAACTTGAAGCCCTCCTAATTGGCTATGATCTCCATCAATTTATTGATGGCTCCTCCATGCCTTCCCCTCTTAAAATTACTAATGTCGAAGGTGATTCCATCCTCAATCCTGCCCATATTACGTGGGTTCGACAAGATAAATTGTTGTTCGGCGCACTTGTCGGCACACTATCCCCCACACTTGGCCCCCTTGTCTCTCGTGCTACTACCTCCAAAGAAGCATGGGACATCCTTTCCCAAACCTATGCTAAGCCCTCTCGTGGCCACATCAAACAGCTTAAAGCCCAAATAAAAAATCTCTCTAAAGGCTCGTCTACTGTTGACGAGTACATTCACAAACATCGTCGCATTATTGACGAACTTGCTTTACTTGGCGCCGCGCTTGATCCCGAGGACATTACTGATCATGTCTTCGCTGGCCTTGACTCCACATATAAACCCCTCATTGATGGCTTGCATGCACGAGATACCCCTATTTCCTTCGACGAGTTACACGAGAAGCTGCTTCGCTTTGACAATGAAAACCCCATGCTCCCTCCCACCCTCATTCCTTCCTTCCCTGCTACTGCCAACCCCACCCACTCACGTCCCGCACCTCGCCAACCCTACCCCTCTCCTCCGAATCAAAATCCCCGCAATCCCTTTAAGGGACGCTGCCAATGGTGCAACGTCCAAGGGCACACATTAACTTACTGCCCCACCTTCAAAGATCTCCACCCTACCATCCGCCCACCCCCGTACCCCACGCCAATCCAACCCCCCTCCTCAAGCTAATGCCGCCCTTGTTTCTTCCTCCAATCCCTCCCCTACATGGCTCCTTGATAGTGGCGCCTCTCATCATGTCACCACCGACCTTGCTAATCTCTCTCTTCACTACCCCTACGATGGCACTGATGAAATAGTTATTGGTGATGGCTCTGGCCTTCCTATCACTCATACTGGTTCTACTCTCCTCTCTACTCCTACTAAACCTCTCTCGCTTTCTAATGTTCTCTATGTTCCTACTATGCACAAAAATATAATTTCTATTTCTCAACTTTGTCTTGATAACAATGTCTTTGTTGAGTTCTCACCCTCTTCTTTTTGTTTCAAGGATCAAGCAACTAAGTCCATTCTCCTCACCGGTCCAACTAAGGATGGCGTCTACCAATGGCCCACCACCACCACTACTGCTCCTCTCGTGTGTTCCCTCACTACTCAACATGTTGATTGGCATCATCGCTTCGGCCACCCTTCCATTACTACTCTCAATAAATTGATGTCAATTCTAGATCTTCCTAGTTGTTCTATTTTAGATTGTAATTCATGCTATATTAATAAAAGCCACAAACTTCCTTTTGGTGCATCTTCTCTTACTACAAATTATCCTCTTGAAGTCCTTTATAGTGATGTATGGTCCTCTCCTCTCTACTCTACTGACGCTTACAAATACTATGTTGTTTTCGTTGACCATTTCACTCATTATATGTGGCTTTACCCACTTAAAAAGAAGTCCGACACCGCTGATGTTTTCTTAAAATTCAAAGCCTTGGTTGAAAAACAATTCAGCCGTCCCATACTCACGCTCTACTCCGATAATGGAGGTGAGTTTCAAAAATTCGATCCTTTTTTGGCATCTCATGGTGTCTCTCACTTCACTTCACCACCTCATACTCCTGAACATAACGGGTTTGCGGAGCGTAGGCACCGCCACATCGTCGAAACTAGTCTTTCTCTTCTCACTCATGCCTCCATGCCTCTCACTCTATGGCCTTACGCCTTTCAAACTGCTGCCTACCTCATTAATCGCCTTCCTACCCCCACCTTGTCTAATCACTCTCCTTACTTAAAACTATTCGGCAAAAATCCCAACTACACTATTCTTCACAATTTCGGGTGCCTCTGCTACCCATGGTTACGCCCCTACACTCCACATAAACTTGCCCCCCGTTCTGTGGCCTGCGTTTTCGTTGGCTACTCCCCCACCCAACATGCCTATCTCTGCCTTGATCCCTCCTCAAACCGCCTATACTCCTCTAGGCATGTTCGGTTTCTCGACCACACCTACCCCTTTGCCTCCACTCAGCTCGCCTCTCCCCCACCCATCTCCCGAGCTACCATTGATGAGTGGTGTACCTTCGAATGCACTCTCCTCCCCTCGCCTACCCCCTCCCATTGCCCCCACCCACAGCCTACTGCTCCCTCTCCCACACCACCACTCTCCTCCCCTCCTCCCTCCCATCCTACCTCGCCTATCCCCTCCTCTCCTCCCTCTCCCTCACCTTCCCCTCTCTCCCTTGCCTACCCCCTCTCCCACTACACCTATTGCTTCCGCATCCATCTCTCCCCCTCCCCGGCCCTAATCCCCTCCCCTCTCACACCTACAATACTCGTGCCTCCAATAATATCCACAAACCTATTCGTAAATTAAACCTAACTGCCCAACTCACCTCCCCCGAACCCACGACCGCAAAACAGGCTCTTGCTGACCCAGTTTGGAAAAACGCCATGACAATCCAATATCAAGCTCTAAAAAAAACGGGACTTGGGATCTCGTACCCCCTCTCCTAACCAAAATATTGTGGGTTGTAAGTGGGTGTTTCGCACCAAATACAATCCCGATGGCTCTCTTGACAAACACAAAGCCCGACTTGTGGCCAAAGGGTTCCATCAACGACCCGGCCTCGACTATACTGAAACTTTCTCACCGGTTATTAAACCTGCCACGGTTCGACTACTTCTTAGCCTTGCTGTCACGAACCGATGGTCCTTGCGCCAACTAGATATCAACGACGCCTTTCTCCAAGGCACACTCACTGAAGATGTTTTTATGGCGCAACCGCCGGGGTTTGCCGACCCTGATCGCCCAACTCATGTGTGTCATCTTCGCAAGGCTATTTATGGACTCAAGCAAGCCCCGCGTGCTTGGTATAATGAGCTTCGTACATATCTTCAGCGCACGGGATTCACTAATTCTGTGTCCGACACATCCCTCTTTTTCCTCAAAGGTCCTAACCCGATTTATGTTTTGGTCTACGTGGATGACATTATCATCACTGGTCCTTGCTCTACATCTGTATCGGCTTTCATTGCTCAACTTGGTCACAGGTTCTCTTTAAAGGACTTAGGCAACTTGTCCTATTTCCTAGGTGTTGAGGTTCAACCCACCACTACTGGCCTCTTTCTAAGCCAGCGCAAGTACATTACAGATCTCTTGGCTCGCGCGAATATGTCAGATGCCAAACCAGTCAACACCCCTATGGAAGCTCACACCTCTCTCACTCTTGGCTCCGGCACCACTCTCGACCATCCCACGGATTATCGAGCCCTTGTTGGTAGCCTTCAGTATCTTGGGTTAACTCGTCCTGATGTCGCCTTCACTGTCAATAGGTTATTGCACTTCATGCATAGGCCCACAAGTGCTCACTGGAAGGCTCTCAAACGCCTACTTCGCTACCTCCTTGGCACTCTTCACTATGGTCTCAATTTATTTCATGACTCACCACACAATTTGCACGCTTTTTCTGATGCTGATTGGGCAGGTGATAAGGATGATTTCATTAGCACTGGTGCTTACATTGTCTATCTTGGTCGCAATATAATTTCTTGGTGCTCCAAAAAGCAACGCTCCGTGTCTCGCAGTTCCACTGAAGCTGAGTATAGGTCTGTTGCGCAGACTGCCGCTGAACTAGCATGGTTGGGTAATGTTCTACTTGAGCTAGGTCTCTCACCTGCTGCCCCGCCCACAATTTATTGCGACAACATTGGTGCTACTAGTCTTTCAGCTAATCCTGTTTTCCACTCTCGCATGAAGCACTTAGCACTCGATTATTATTTCATTCGAGAAAAAGTCCAAGCAGGGTCACTACGTGTTACTCGGGTTGTTAATGATGATCAACTTGCCGATGCTCTTACAAAGCCACTTGCTCGTCCACATTTACAAGTAGCACTTTCAATGTCTCGGATTTGTCTCCATATTTTGATGAATTTGAAGAGCTACCAAGTTTGAGGACAAACTCCTCTCAAGAGGGGGAGGATAATGTAAGTGTCTTTCCTAACATCTCTAAAGATATATCATTGATTCATCTAGTTGCTTTAAGTGTCCAAAATGTTCTAGGGACAAACGTCCAAGTGAGGGAGAGTTGCTTTAATTTTTTCTCCTTTTAGTTTCCATCTTTTTATTTTTGTTAAGTTAATAAAGTGGACATTTGAGGGTGTAATTTTCATTGTTTTTATTTGTCTTTGTTTGAGTCATGTTTTAATCACTTAAGGGCCAGTTCGTTATCGTTTTTTGTTTTCAGTTTTCAGTTTTTTTGAAAACTAAAAATCAAAAACAGGAAACCAGAAAAAGTAGTTTTCACTTTTTAGTTGTCAGTTTTCAAAATCATCATGTTCCCAATAAATTTGACTAATTTTTTATTCCTTATAGGACATATATTATATGACTTTGAAAATAAAAAAACCAAAATACAGAAAACCACAGTAATACCGAACAAGTTAGTAGTTTAAGGTTGCAAGTTTATTTTATTTTTGAGTCAAGTGAGTCCAATCATCAAGCAACAAATCCGGCCAAGATGAGCATCCAAGGAGCTTTGAAAATTCAGTTTTAATTGAGCATTCAAGAGAAGGTTTCAAGCTTTTAAATCAGCCTTTGAAAATCAGTTGTAATTGAGCCTTAAAAAGGAGAATTCAAGCTCCCTTAATCAGCTTAAAACCGTGGCAAATGGGAGAGGTTACACAAGGGATTATTGCAGCAAGTTATGAGCAATTAAAGAGCATAAATCAAGCCTTCATTTCAGCTCTTAATTAGGACCGTTGGCAAAGCTGGCCACAAGGAGGAAGAAATCAGCCTAGTTAAAAGCATTAATCAAGGGAGTTTCATTCCCTAATTTATCCGTTTGAAGGAAGCTTAGCAAGGGGAATCAAGTCAGCAAATTAATAAGCCAATTAAGGGAGTTTTAAACAGCAATATTTGCTGTTACAAAGCTTTCAAAATAAACCGTGGCTGTTATGAAGAATTATTTCCCTAATTTACTTGTTACAAAATCTGAATTTGTAGCACTTGAATTAATTGTTAAGCTTTGTAAAAGGAATCTTTAGTTTAAGAGTAGTTCGTTAACTAAACTTGTAAGTTTCCTTTGTAATACTACTATATATATTTCGGTCTAAGATAATAAAGGATTCAGATTTGATTATTGAACAAAAAAAACTTTCTATTTAGAGTGATTCTAAATATTTGTTTCTAGTGATTAGAAACGTTAGAGTTTCAGTGATTGGCTCTATTTTGGTTCTTAGAGTGATTCTTTGAACTTACTTCCTAGCCTCAATTTTGAGTGATTCAATTGTATAGAATGAACTGTTCTTAACATTTTGATTCAGAGAGAATGTTATATGAAAGTGTTTATTACAGAGAAAATAAGCTAACTCCTAACAATATCTAACTCTTCTCTATTTATACTACAAACACTAACAGCAATACTAACTAACTAACTAACAAACTTTGCTGACTCAGCTTAATAATACATAATATAACTTATACACCCCCTTCAAGCTGGACTTGTGTAACAAGACCAAGCTTGGAGCAAATAGTATGATGCTGTGTAGATGGAAGAGCCTTGGTAAGAACATCTGCAAGCTGCTGGTTGCTTGAAACATGACTGGTGGTCAAGAAGCCTGCAGCAACTTGTTCTCTAACATAATGCATATCTCGTTTTAAATGCTTGGTCTTTTCATGGAACATAGGATTATGAGCTAGGTGTTCTGCAGAAGTATTATCACAAGCTAAAGTAATAGGAAGTTGCACTTTGACTTGTAAATCTTCTAACAACCCATGAATCCAAACATGCTCACTTGCTGCATTAGACATGCTTCTGTATTCTGCCTCTGTAGATGATTTGCTCACTGTGGATTGTTTCTTGGTTTTCCAAGAAACCAAGTTGGAACCAATGACAATAGCATATGCACTAAGTGATCTACTACAGAATTGGCAAGCACTCCAATCAGAATCACTATAGGCATGTACATGTAATGTTGAAGATGTTTTGTAATATAGACCATACTCCAATGTACCTTTGAGGTACTTGACAACATGAAGAGCAGCTCTTAAATGAGGAGTTCTAGGACAATGCATGAACTGGCTCAAGTGTTGAACTGCATATGAGAGATCTGGTCTTGTAAGGCCAAGATATAACAATCTTCCTACTAATCTTCGTATACATCGGGTTCGCCAAGATGTCACCCGATTCTGTGGATAACTTTAATCCCGAAGATAGAGGGGCGAATCTTGGAAAACATTCTTCCATACCAGTGTCGCTAGTATGTCTTTTATGTATTTCTTTTGTGACATAAAAGTACCGAGTTGCGATCCTGGTAATTTCTATGCCTAAAAAATAATTAAGCTCCCCTAGATCCTTTATAGTGAAGGCTGAATCAAGAGCTTGTTTGACTTCTTGAATTTGAGAAAGAGAAGTACCTGTCACCTACATATCATCCACATATACTAAAACAATCAAGAATTCTCCATGTTTATGTCTTGTAAACATGGAATAATCTTGCGTTGATTGTCTGAATCCAAGAGAAATCAAAAATCCTGTTAATTCCTTGTTCCACTGTCTTGATGCTTGTCTCAATCCATAAAGAGACTTCTTTAACTTGCAAACTTCTCCATGTTGTGCCTTTGTGTATCCAAAGCAGTGGAACCATATATACTTCTTCATCAATATATCCATGCGAAACGCATTATTCACATCAAGTTGGCACATTTTCCACTGATTCATAGTAGCTAGAGCAACAACAATTCTCACAGTTGCCAACTTAGCAACAGGTGAAAATGTTTGTGTGAAGTCTTGCCCTGCAATTTGTTGATATCCAATAGCCACCAATCGTGCCTTATATCTTTTAATAGACCCATCAGGCTTCAATTTGGTCTTATAAACCCATTTAGAGCCTATAGCTTTCTTACCTTTGGGCAAAGATAGTCAACTCCCAAGTTCCATTATTTTCAAGAGCTTCTAATTCTTTATTCATGGCATCAATCCAGCTTGGAATCTCAGAGCCCTGGACACTTCTAATAAATGTCTATGCTTTCTTTCCACTCGACCATTCTGTTGTGGAACATATGGCACACTTCTTTGCATCAAGATACCCTTGGATGAGAAAACATTCAAACATTCTTCCTTAATAAGTTCTCTGCCATTATCTGATCTTACAACTTTAACACTTTTATTAAATTGTGTTTCTATCATCTGCAAAAAATCAGCTACAATCTTAGCAACTTGTAGCTTATTGTGTAACAAGTAGGTCCATGTCACCCTACTGTGATCATCCAAGATTGTCAAGAAATATCTAGCACCATTTAATGCATGAACTTTGTAAGGGCCCCACAGATCAATGTGTATCAAATCATAACAGCATATTGCTCTACTTTTACTGATTGAAAAAGGTAATCTATGCTGTTTTGAATGAAGACAAACAGAACAATTATATTCATGTAGTCCTTGACAATCACAGCCTGGAACATGTTGCATTTTAGACAATGATAAGTGTCCCAACCTTCTATGCAACATCTCTAACTGATTAAGAGTGTCACTTTTATTTATCCTTCCAACAGCAGTCTTATTTAACAACATAGTAGAAGAGTCTACTGTATGACATGCTGAAGACATACCAGAATCTCCAAGAGAAGCAGAATCATAATGAACAAGGCTATAGTAGTAGTACAATCCACCTTGTTTCTTACCATGACCAAGAACTTGTTTACTAGATTGGTCCTGAAAACAGCAACCATCCTTTGTAAAATGAACCAATATACCAGACTTTTCTGCTAACTTGCTAACAGATAACAAGTTATGTTTAAAACCATCCACAAGTAAAACATCCTTAAGAATCAAGTTTTGTCCCAACACAACACTACCAACCATATTGACAGTTCTACATGTTCCATCTGGAAGACCAACTCTAATTTCCTTCTTTAATCTTCTTTTGTTGACCAAAAATTTTTCAGCAAATACCATATGATCACATGCACCAGAATCAACAATCCATGTACATGAATAATCATGTTCTGAAGCAATAAAATGAGATGAGACATTACCTGCAAAGCTAGCAAAAGAAGTGTTGCTGCTTTGTGCAGATTGTTTGCCTTTCATAACTCTCATGACTTCTTGGCAGATTGAACTCAACATCTCTTGATCAATATGACTGCTAGGCTGTCCAGAGTGACTAGCTATGCTTTGATCAAAATCCAGAGGAGTATCAGATTGTTCTTGTCCATCATCATGAGAAACATATACATTTGCAGCAAACTTTTTCCCACCATGATGACCAGTTGCATTTGCTTTAGTTGACTTAACTGCATTGTACCACTCTGGGTACCCTATCAACTTAAAGCATTGATCAGCAGTGTGACCTTTAGCTTTGCAGTGGTCACATTTTCTGTCCTGTTTCTCCTTTTTCCAATCACGTTTTCCTTGAAACTTTTGACCATAACCTGATGATCCTGTTTCACTCTGAGAATATCTCTGAGTAGCCATAGCACTACTCTCAGCTACCTCCATAACACCAGAGATTTCTTTTTGTTTTTCTATTTGTTGAGCTATTGAAAAAGCTCTATTCAAGGTAGGCAATGGCTCCATAGACAAGATATTAGCGATTGTTCCATCAAAACCACTATTTAAGCCTAAGAGAAACTGCATCAGTTTGTCTTCAGCCTCAAGATCTGACAATTTCTTGAGAAAATAACAAGTACATTTACTTAATGCACCACAACTACATGTAGGGAGAGACCTCAAAGATTGAAGCTCATCCCAAAGCTTTTTAATCTTTCCATAATATGCAACAATTGTCAGATTCTCTTGCCTTAATGCATCAATTTCTTTCTTCATTTGATAAATGAGAGGTCCATTGGACTGTCCAAATCTCTCATTCAATTCTCTCCACAAATCAGTAGAATTAGAGACATAAGCAAAATCATCTGCTAAAGTTGGACTCATAGAGCTAAGAATCCAACTCATAACCATGTAATCAGCTCTAGTCCAACGCAAATAATCCTTATGTGTATTTGCAGGCATAGGAAATGATCCATTAATAAAACCTTCCTTATTCTTAGCAATAAGTGCACGCCTAATATTTCTACTCCATCTACTAAAATTTGTACCAGTAAATGGAACAGACACCAGAGATGCAGTAGGACTGTCTGAATTGGCAATGAAAAAAGGATCAAGATTACCTCCATTATCTGTATTATATGAAACTTCATTGTTGCTGCGAGAATTAACATCAGATTCTTCCATGTCTGATTATCCTCAAACAAATATTCAGAAATCTTCAAGAAATCTCCAGAAAAAAAAAATTGATTCAAAACCTCAAGATCAATTTTCATAAATCTTCAAGAAATCTTCAGAAAATGTTGATTTAATCAACAAGAATTCATTAGAAACTGTGAATCTCAGTTTCAATATATTCACTAAAAGATCAGCTCAAGAAATCGCAAACAATTTCGATCAAAGAGTAATAAGAATCAAGCAGATATTTCAATCAAATAGAGACTGTTTTGATTGAATTATAAGCAAAATAATCGCAAAACCTAAATCTCAGAGAGAGATTTAGCTCTGATACCATATAGAATGAACTGTTTTTAACATTTTGATTCAGAGAGAATGTTATATGAAAGTGTTTATTACAGAGAAAATAAGCTAACTCCTAACAATATCTAACTCTTCTCTATTTATACTACAAACACTAACAGCAATACTAACTAACTAACTAACAAACTTTGCTGACTCAGCTTAATAATACATAATATAACTTATAAATTGAGTTTAGGTTGATATCATTTTTATTTCATTTGTTCTTATCTAAATCAACACTTAGTTCTAATCTGAATTCAAGCAACATAGCTTGTATATTTCTAGTGTCACTACAAATATACAACAAAGACAATGTTTTCTATCTAGTCGTTTCCACGACTACCATTGCAAAGGCCAAATTTCATGAATTGGACACTCCAAATCAGTTTCATATTTGTGAATCTCAAAGGCCACCACCATTGTCCAAGGAATATATTTCTCTATTACTGGAGTGGCCTAAATGCAATGATAATGATCCAAAAAAAGTGTTGGAAGAATTTTGTCCAGACTCCAGAATTGAATTTTGAAGAAGATAAATGGAAGGATGAAATTAAAAGAAAGAAGAATCCGAACGAAAAGCTCTGGTAACCAAGGAAATATTAAGAAGCCTAAGAACGGGAACCTTCAAGAGAGAGATAACAATTTTGGGGAATTTTCTAAATCCGAAAACAAGACTGATAGACATTACTAAGTACTGTAAGGGATGCAATAAGGACTAGAGGTGTCAATTCAGTTCAACAGTTCAGTTATGGTTATATCCAAACAGTTCAGTTCATATCAATTCAGTTTACAACAGTTAAAATTATTAACAGTTCAGTTCAGTTCAGTTAACAAACTTTTCAGTTCAGTTTAATTCAGTTATTTTCTTTCTAGTTTCAGTTCAGTTCAGTTACAGTTTAAACCAGTTTTATCCAAACAGTTAAACCAACCAACGGATGAATCCATAGCAGTAAAAACACGTTGCAGTTATTTTCAGTTTTGTTTCAGTTTATTTCAGTTATTGACGAAAATCACATAAATTCGACAATAATTGCATCGGTTCGGGTAGAAGTTAGTCACATTCTTGTATTTGTTTAGAAAAAATGGAACTTCATGTCGGGTTTTGGCCAAATGTTTTCCCGCATTCGATTAAAATTGACGTGGCAAATAAGTGTAGTCTAACACTTGCCTCAGAAAAAACAGGTTGTACTTCACAAAAAAGTGTATGAAAGTGACATCGATATATGTGTACAAGACTGATATATTCGACAATTTGGAATAAGATAATTTTATATAAGTCGATATTCAAACTTTTAGTTGTATGCAAATTACATCATGTTTGGTTAAAAAGGATGTCTCATATCAGTATAAATTCTTATAAACTTCCTCGAAAGACGAGTTAGACATTTTTTTAAAAGTCGATTAGATCAATATCTTACTCTTACTATATTAGATCAATGGATTAATATAACTATATTAGTCATTAAGCTTTATGCATTTGAAAACTGAAAACCTATAATCGACGTAAAATAAGTTAATAGTGGATTAGCTCAAGGTATCTATGTGAATCGATAAGTTAAATCAAGATAACAATACTCCATTTAAGTTAATCGTTAACAAGTTATATTCAATTTGAACTCATGTATCTTAGCCAAACTAAAAGAAATTGATATTAGATTAGATGAATGTATCAATGTAAGTCGGTAAATTAATTGAAACTCAAAACGTTTACTTAAATTGAAACATGTTGTTATTGGAATGAGTGTATCAATTTAAGTCGATAAACTAATTGAAGATAATAACAGTACTCAACTTAAGATAATCATCTTTTAGTTGAATTCATTTCGGAACCCGAAAGCATCTAATTCAGTTGCAACAAATGTAGAACAATGTAACTCGGTAGATTGGTTCAATATAGCAATAATACTCCATTTAAGTTAATGGTCTCTAACTTAATTCATATTGAAACTCAAAACATCTACTTAAACAGTACCCTAAGTTTAATTCAAGACAATAACATTACTCTACTTAAATTAATCATCTTTAAGTTTAATTCATCTTAAAACCGAAAGCATCCAATTCAGTTGCAACAAATGTAGAACAGTGTAACTCAGCAGATTGGTTCAACATAATAATTTAAGTTAATCGTCTCTAAGTTAAATTCATATTGAAACTCGAAACATCTAATTTGAATTGAAACAAGTTGATATTGGATTAGATCGATGTATATCAATGTAAGTCGATAAGCTAATTCAAGATGGCATAAGTTCGTTTAACATATTCGTCATTACGTTGTATTCATTTCGAAACTCAACGTCCAATTGAATTAAAATAAGTTGTTATTGGATAAGATCAATGAATGTATCAATATAAGTTAATTAGTTAACTTAATAGAAGATAACAATACTCCGTCTAAGGTAATTGTCTTTAAGTTAAATTTGTTTCGAAACCCAAACCATCTAATTGAATTGAAACAAGTAGTTAATTATTGTTACTATGTCGTACTCCCTCCATTTCATTTTAATCTACACATTTTGACATTTTGCACTATTCACAAAATTCACTTTGACCATCATTTTGTGATTTATATGCGGATGAAAATAAGTCACGTGGGATCTTGTTAGATTCATCATAACATGTATTTTATTAATATGTACTTTTTATCATTTTTTCAAATACAAAACTAAAGATATATGTCCTCAAAGTTTTGCATTGGCATGCGTGAAAAGTGTAAGTGTGTAGATTAAAATGAAACGGATGGAGTATTAAACCTTACTGCTTATTAGTAAGATCCTGATATGAAGCGAAAATTCATATATGTAGTATACTATAAGGTTTTTTTTACTGATTAAGGCTTGTTATAAGCTAGTAGAAAGTAACAAAATTACATTTAAGTTAATCATCTTTAATATTTCAAAACTCAAAACATCTGATGCCAATTTCATCTTCCCGCTTAGGGGTGTTAATGAGCCAGGGTGACTCGCAAACTATTCGAGCTCGACTCGGTCAAAGCTCAGTCAAAGCTCGGCTCGAGGCCATAACGAGCCGAGCCTGAGCCTCCTTAAGTTCGGCTCGAGAGTTTGTGAACAAGCTCGAAAATATTTTAGATAGTCTTTATGTTAAAAAAGTAATGTCCCACATCGATAGAAAACGTAAAAACCAACCTTGTTTTCCCTATATAATCTTATTACCCTTTAAGTCAATTACTATACTTATTGTTTGATTTGTCTTATTTAATAATATTGGATAGTCATTAAACATGCAAGGCCCAAAAACTTGAACTAGTATAAAATTAATTCTTCAACTATAATTACATCACTTTCATTATTATGTTGGAAAAGACTAGTTCTAGTAGAAGAATGAAAGTGATGTAATTAAAGCTAACACAGCTAAAAGAATGAATGTGCTGTGTATATTATACATCTTGGGAAAAACGAGCTAACACATCTAGCAAACATTACAGCATTTACTTTTGAAAAACACATGCAGGCTGAGCGAATAATTTGTTGGGGTTTTATAAATCCCACATCGGAGAGGAAGGACACGTAGAAGATTACATTTGAATATATAAAGTAAAACGGACAACCCACTCAAGTACTCATTTACCTCTTCCTGGCTGTTGCTACAACGCCAATAGTTTGGTTGGGATTTTAAATGTCCCACATCAGAGAGGAAGCAAGAGTAACAAGAGACTTGTTGTACTAAATGTGCTTGTATGGGTAACATTATGTATGATTGTTGGGTCTCTCATATTTAATGAAGTTAGTCTGATATCCAAACAGTTTGACAAGATTTCATTGGGCTGCACCTATATAAAAGACTGGTGGATGTAAGTTGAATTTATTTTAATTTTTGAAATTAGAGCCGAGCTTGGTTTTGATCTTTTTGAGCTCGAGCCGAGCCTAAATTTCTGAGCTCGACGAGCTCAACCTCAACCATTCTCGAGCCGAGCTTGGACATATTCGGTCTCGAGCTTGGACATATTCGGTCTCGGTTAGGCTCGTTAACACCCAATCCCCGCTTAAAAAAAAATATATCAGTTTCATTTTAAAATTTTAGTCTAGCGCCAACTCGAGTTACTTGTTTCAATTTTTTTTTTTTGACAAAAATGACCCACATTATATCAGCCAAACAGAAATATCTTTCCGCTTCACAAAATTCTCATTTCTTTTTCTATCTCTTCTCTTCCTCCTCTGTACCTATTTCTCTCCTCTTTTTTTTCTCTATCTGGTTCTCTTGATTTCCATAACTTCTCATAATGATTAAAGGTCTTGAACTTCACCTTCAACAAATCATTTATTTATTGGGATTCAGTTGTTTTGCGCTTTATTAGTAAATTTCAACATTTATTTATCATTATATCTCATTTATTTTTTCTGTTTGCTGTTGGTTTGTTGCAGAAACTGTTTTGGTGTGTTTGTTTGTTGCAGAATATCATTTTGGTGTGTTAGAGCTGTCTTTTCCTAGTTACATTAGGCTTCGATGTTTGTTTTGAGAAACTGGATATCAAAGAGAGAATTACATCATCTCTTTTTGAGTGATCTATTACGAATACCTGTTAAATTAACTTTGGTGGTCACTTTCCCTTGATATAGAGTTTGAGCTTATTAAGCTTCATTTTGTGGGCTCAATGTACTAATAAAAAAATTATCACGACAAATTTTGTATGTGAAGTAGAGTACTATCATGAATTTGGTTAATATGTGAATTCAGTTCGGGTACAGTTAAAAATAAGTTTAAAACAGTTTCAGTTTAAATCAGTTTCGATTCGTTCGCTTCGATTTCGGTTTGAATCGGTTCGGTTAAATATTCGTTCGGTTCAGTTCGGTTGATAGATCAACTTTTCGGTTTTCACGTTATTTTCGATTACGCTTTGTTTCGGTTCGATTGCGATTCGGTTTTGGTTTTTCATTTACGTTTATTTCGTTTCAGTTCAACACTTTTCGGTTAATTTCGATTCTGATTACTCCCGGGCCCGCTTTAATTCAGTTTAAATTTCAGTTATTTCAGTTCAACCACCAATTCATTAACCAAACTGACAGCTCTAATAAGGACCATTCTAGTGGTGTGTTGGTATTGTCAAAAGAAGGGGCATAGGGAGTACGAGTGTTACACTAAGCTGAGACAACAGAGCAACAACCCAAATGGTATGGAAGGTCATCACAACCTAGTAATCAAGGAGGAAGGTCAAATGGAGACAATAAGCAGAGTAGCAGTGAAAGGAATAACAACAACACTAACAATCCATCGAACCCTCACGGTTGCGTAGAGATCTGAAAAACATTTCCGTATCCATGTGGGCTGTGTGTCACGTGCGGACAGATTTCTTCGTCGCTGCACGCTGCCTACTAGCGTCACACTCCCGTCGGACTACTAGTCAAGGCCCCGATAAGCTGGCTAGGCTTTGTGGCTACGAAAATGGCTAAGTGTGGAGGCTAGAATGTAAGAGGGGTTGTTGGAAAGAATGCTTTTTATTGAGAGCTTTGAAAGAATACAAGTGGAGAGCTTTGCTTGGATGCCTTGTACAAATGAGGGGGATGCCTATTTATAGGCCTCCAACCTTGCTTGCCCTAATTCTAGAAAGTTCCCACCTCCTCAATTGGAGGGTTCTACACAAGGTACTTCCTAGTACATTCTAGAAGCTATACAAGACTTATGTACAAAAGGGAGCTTACAAGGCTACTCTAGTACCTTCCATGCACTCCCGAAATATGCTCATGCACCATCTCCTGATTCTGGGCCTCAAATGGAAAATGTGGCTCGACCATTATCTTCCTTGGCCCAAAATATGGCGGACCCCAAAATTTGAGCCCATTTGGAGTTAGTTTGCCCCATCAGATGCCTTGGGTCAGTTTCGCCCACCGTTGGGCCAGCGCAGGGCGTCCAGTCACGCCTGCGGCCCAGCGACGCCCTAGGGGAAGAGTTGGGCTGTGACATTCTCCCCCACTAGAACTCTTGACGCCCTCGTCAAGAATGCTCTTTGAACTCAGCAATCTTGTCCCGGAATTGCCATAAGTCTTCCTCCTTTTCCCATGTTGCCTCGCTATCCGGGAGTCCCTTCCAACGGATGAGATATTCATTGTAACTCGGTACGCCCCTCCGTCGGATTTGTCGTTTTGCCTCTATTTTGTCGATGTCTCGTTCAAATGAGGCCACGACTGCTGTTGGTGCCCGCTGTGATTCGCCCCTTTTTGGATCCTCCTTGTCGCCGTAGTAGGGCTTGAGCATGCTCACATGGAACACCGGATGAATCTTGAGTTTGGGCGGCAACTCAAGTTTATATGATACCTTCCCGACTCTATGTAAGACGGGATATGGTCCCTCATACTTCCGCACAAGACCTTTATGCACTGAGCGGAAGGCTTTGAATTGTTGTGGCAATAATTTAACCATAACCATGTCGCCTACCTGGAACTCCATCGGCCTTCTATGCTTGTCTGCCCATTTCTTCATCTTTTTGGCCGCTTTATCCAAGTATGTCTTGGTTATGTCGAGTTGTTCCTGCCACCCTTTGGCTAATTTGTATGCAGCGGGGCTGCTCCCTGTGTATCCCGATGCGACCGCTTGTGGCGTCAGAGGTTGTCGACCTATGACGATTTCAAACGGACTTTGTTGTGTTGCTTCCGACCGCTGCAAGTTAAAGGAGAATTGGGCAACATCCATCAACTTAGCCCAATCTCGTTGATTGGCACTCACGAAGTGCCGTAAGTATAATTCCAACAAGGCATTCACCCTTTCTGTCTGCCCATCGCTTTGCGGATGAAAGCTTGTTGAAAAATGGAGACCCGACCCCAACAGCTTGAATAATTCTGTCCAGAATTTTGCTGTGAAGCGTGGATCTCGATCGCTGATTATACTCCGAGGCAAGCCCCAATATTTTACTACATTCTTGAAGAACAGTTGGGCAGCTTGCTCGGCTGTACAATCCCGTGGTGCCGGGATGAATGTGCCATACTTTGAAAAGCGATCGACTACTACCATAATGGAGCCACACCCATCGGATTTGGGTAGGGCTGATATGAAATCCATTGATACGCTTTCCCATGGCCTTTCCGGGATTGGCAAAGGCTCCAATAATCCCGCCGGCACCCGTTGCTCAATCTTGTCTTGTTGGCACACAAGACAAGTCTTCACATAGGCCTCAATATCATTACGCATGTGAGGCCAATAGTATGTTTCCTCCAAGAGTGCCATTGTTCGCTGGATCCCTGGATGACCAGCCCACATTGAGTCGTGGCACTCCCTCATAACATCGCGCCTAAGGTTGTCCCACTTAGGCACGTAGATTCTTCGTCCGACGGTATATAGAACGCCATCTTCTACCCAGAACCGTCGGGTCTTTCCTTCTTTGGCCATTTCCATGAGTCCCTTGGCCAAAGGGTCTTGTTGGGTGCCCTCCTTGATCCTTTCAAGAAGGTTGCTAGCGATGCTACTAGCGCTAGCGAGTATTGCCTTTCGGCTGAGAGCATCGGCGACGACATTGGCTTTGCCCGGCTTATATTCCATGACATAGTCATATTCCGCCAAGAAGTCCTGCCATCGTGCTTGCTTGGGTGTGAGCTTCTTTTGATTTTGGAAGTAGCTAGTTGCCACATTGTCGGTCATGATGGTGAACCGACTCCCGAGCAAGTAGTGTCTCCAGATCCGCAAGCAAGAGATGATTGCGGTCATTTCTTTGTCATGCACTGGATACCGACGCTCCGTGTCGTTTAACTTGTGCGACTCATAAGCAATCGGGTGTCCGTCTTGCATGAGCACTCCTCCGATGGCAAAATCAGATGCATCGGTGTGCACCTCAAATGGCTTAGAATAGTCGGGCAAGGCTAGAACGGGCTCCTCCATGACAGCCTTCTTTAAGTCTTCAGAAGCCCGTTGACATTCGGAATTCCATCGCCATTGTACCTTCTTCTTCAACAAGTCGGTCAATGGTGTTGCTCTTGCCGAATAACTCTTGATGAATCTCCGATAATAATTTACGAGCCCAAGGAAGGAACGCAGCTCTGACACGTTCTTTGGTGGCTCCCATTCTTTGATGGCTTGCACCTTGTCGTGTTCCATCATGATTTTTCCAGCCTTAATACGGTGTCCTAAGAAAGACACCTCGCCTTGTCCGAACGAGCATTTCTCCTTTTTCACATAGAGCTCGTTCTCTCGTAAGACCTGGAAAACTTGTTGTAGATGCTGCACATGGTCTTGTAAGGTGTCGCTATACACGACGATATCGTCGAGATAAACGACTACAAATTTATCTAAGAAGGGCTGGAAAATTTTATTCATCAAGGTGCAAAAAGTAGCCGGGGCATTGGTAAGACCGAATGGCATCACCAAGAATTCATAAGACCCATATCGAGTCACGCATGCCGTTTTTGGTTCATCTCCCTCGGCTATGCGTACTTGCCAATACCCCGATCGGAGATCTAGTTTAGAAAAGTACCTGGCTTTACCGAGCCTGTCGAATAGATCGGCAACCAAGGGAATTGGATACTTGTTTTTGACGGTTACCTTGTTCAACGCCCGGTAATCGATACACATGCGCAAGGACCCATCGTGCTTGCGCTGGAATAGAACTGGAGCACCATAGGGCGCCTTTGATGGCCGGATGAATCCTGCCTCTAACAGTTCCTTGAGCTGCTTCCGTAACTCTTCTAGCTCCGGTGGCGCCATTCGATAAGGCCCCATGGCTGGAGGCCTTGCTCCTGGTTCTAACTCAATCTGGTGGTCCACCTCCCGCCTAGGTGGAAGCCTCTTCGGCAGTTCCGGTGGCATCACGTCCTCGAATTCCTTCAAGGCCTCCGAAACCTCCTTCGGGATGTCACCTTGTTGAGCCTCCTTTTCGACAAGTGTCGCAAGATATGTTGTTTGTCCCTTCTGGAAGCCCTTCTTGATTTGCATTGCCGAGATGAGTTTGGCCTCGACCACCTCCCGAGTGATGGGGACGGAGCACGCTTCATGGCCCTTGGCAATTGTCATGGTTCCATCCCCCTCGAAGGTCCATGGCTTCACTGAATCCATGAACTCCATTCCCAGTACTAATGAGAAGTCGTCCATGGGGACGACGGTAAGATCAATGGTTCCCTTCCATTCTCCCAAACGAAGGGAAACTCTACGAGCTACGCCATGGATCGGCACCGGTGAAGTGTTAACAGTCTTGAGCGTGCCGGGCTCCTTGGCGTATCGTAGCCCTAACCTTGCGGCTTCCTTCTCGGCTACGAAGTTGTGTGATGCACCCGTGTCGACGAGTGCTTTGGAGGACCTGCCATTTACGACGGCCTCTACAAACATTAGTGATGACTTCTTAGTACGAGGAAGCATACATACCTTGGCTACGTCGCCTTCCCCTTTTGGTTTCTCCATCGTAGCCTTGACGCTGCTAAGGAGACGCAAAGTGCCCATTTGCGTCTCGTCCCCGGACCTTTGCTCATGAGCCGCAACTATGGCGTTAAGCTTTTGTCGTTGCGGACATTCCCTTGCAAAGTGCGGCCCTCCGCACAAGAAGCAATCACGGTTCTTTGGTTTGCCGTCGGAAAAGGTTTTGTCCTTACCTTTATCCTTCCTTTCGTATGCCTTATTATTGGAACCGCTCCGCTCGGTGGGCTTGGCTCCCCCACCTTTCTCCTTGCTACCGCCCTTCTTGCTGCCGCTCTTGTCCTTCCTTGTGTCTTGCTTGTACTCGAACAGGGACTCGGCAGCTGCGATGGCGTCCGCGAGCGTCTGCACATTGCGCCGCTTCAGCTCTTGCTCGGCCCATCGCTGGAGACCATCCATGAAGTAGAGAAGCTGAGCCTTCTCCGGCATGTCCGATACCTCTAACATGAGTGAAGTATACTGCTTGACGTATTCCTTGATTGACCCCGTATGCTTCAGCCCACGTAGCTTCTTCATTGCAATCTCTTCCGCATTCTCCGGATAGAATTGCTTCTTAAAGTCGGCTTTGAACTCGTCCCAAGTCTTGAGTGAGCAAAGCCCTTTTTTGGCGTCGGACTCGCGTCTCCTCCACCATAGGATAGCATCGTCTCCTAAATACATGGTGGCGGTGTTGATCTTGGAAGCATCGTCTTCCAAGTGTAATGCGTCGAAATATTTCTCGACGCTCCATAGGAAGTTATCGAGCTCCCTTGCGTCTCGCTTCCCATGGTATTTCGACGGCTCCGGAATTTTAAGCTTTGGGCCTTCCCGGATCGTGGCACCCCCGGCCACTGCCGCCTTGCACAGAATCACGTCACCCTTGACGGATTCTAGCTGCTCCTTTATAGCATGGAGCTCCGCCGTAAGGCTCTCCTTTACTTGCGCCAATTCTGCCCGAATCGAGTCGGCAACCTCATTTACTAGTTGCTGGACAGCCTCCTTGGCTTCGGTTGCGGCTGCCGATGCTCCGAGCTCCAGCACTTGGACGCGGCTATCAATCCCGTCGATGCTTTGCCCAAGCGTTTCCGTAGAGGACTTGAGCTCTTCGATGCCTTGCTCGACAACCCCAACGCTGTCGACAAGGTCGCCCATTGCAAGCTCGACCTTAGCAAGACGACCGTCGAGTTCCGAGGTCGTTTGCTTCTTCTTGCGTTGGGTCTCATCGACGACCCCTGATGCTGCCATGCTTTCTTTTTGTTGTTGGGTTGACATGGTAACCTCTCGCAATGAATTTCGTACACAATGACTAGCACACCACCGTCAGCAAGGTCACGCCCCTAGTGATCGTTGCTGCTCTGATACCAAGTGTCACGTGCGGACAGATTTCTTCGTCGCTGCACGCTGCCTACTAGCGTCACACTCCCGTCGGACTACTAGTCAAGGCCCCGATAAGCTGGCTAGGCTTTGTGGCTACGAAAATGGCTAAGTGTGGAGGCTAGAATGTAAGAGGGGTTGTTGGAAAGAATGCTTTTTATTGAGAGCTTTGAAAGAATACAAGTGGAGAGCTTTGCTTGGATGCCTTGTACAAATGAGGGGGATGCCTATTTATAGGCCTCCGACCTTGCTTGCCCTAATTCTAGAAAGTTCCCACCTCCTCAATTGGAGGGTTCTACACAAGGTACTTCCTAGTACATTCTAGAAGCTATACAAGACTTATGTACAAAAGGGAGCTTACAAGGCTACTCTAGTACCTTCCATGCACTCCCGAAATATGCTCATGCACCATCTCCTGATTCTGGGCCTCAAATGGAAAATGTGGCTCGACCATTATCTTCCTTGGCCCAAAATATGGCGGACCCCAAAATTTGAGCCCATTTGGAGTTAGTTTGCCCCATCAGATGCCTTGGGTCAGTTTCGTCCACCGTTGGGCCGGGCGCAGGCGCCTGGGCCACTCCTCGCGGCCCGGCCGACGCTCTAGGGGAAGAGCTGGGCTGTGACATGTGGCACGCTTGATTCTGACTTATGTGCACAAAGTTAAAGTTGTGGCCTAAAAACGAAAAACGAGTCCCAAAACAGACCAGCAGAAGTTGTCACAAAAACAACAGATAAAAGGAAATCCCAACAAAGTCCAAAAATCTCAAAAATACAAAACACAAACTAAACCTTCCATAAACACTTATTTCACTTAGTTTAAGTTTTAATCCTTTACAATTTCATCCAAATCGCCGAGGTAAAAACCGAAAATCCTCTAAAAATCTAAACCTTATTTGTTAAAGTTTGTATTTATTTGTGTTTTATAAATTTTGGACTAAAGTTTGTTAACCACCTAAAATAAATTGTTTTTATTGATTTTTGTTCATCAAATATCATTTATTAACCAACAGATCTCTTAAAAAATGTAAACCCTTATCATTAAAAGTGAATAATCCGTATTAGGGATGGAATAATTATTTCCACCCAAAAAGCCTCAAACACTATTTTTTATTGAGTTCTATTTGAGTTTTGTTTAATGTCTTTATGTTGTTTTTAATCAAAGAAATGTTGTGAGTGTTACATGTGTTCAAATGAGCTAAGTTTTGAAGACAAGCATACTGCAATATATATGGTTTTCATGTAATTTTAATATGATTTTTACCCTAATATAAAAAGGTTAACTAAAAATGGTCAAATATTCCCAAAAACCTGATTTTACCTACTGTTCACATTTTTTCTCAAAAATGGCTCATCATATAGATACAATATTTTAAAACAATTCTCCTGATATGTCCCTTAGTGTTGTGTAAATTTCTCAAGAATTATGACCTTGTGATTTTAGAGCTATGATTTTTCCATTAAAATAGCTTAAAATTGACTGGAAATGGTGTAAAGATCTCTATTAATTTTTTATTGATCCAAAAGTTCTCATTTTTAAACATGTTGTTCCTGGAATGAGACACACATCGTGTATTTATCTCATGATTTTTAAGCTCATATTTTACCTTGAGTGACTTTTGCAAGTGATTCCTTAAATCTGACTGGAATTATTGTAATACTCACCATAATTTTTGTGTGTTCCTAAAATTCATGAGATTTTTATCGTATGTTCTATAATATGTTTCTGGTAGCTGATGTGTTCATTATTCATCGATTATTTACTCTAATCCCCTTAGTTTTGATAGTCGATTTGGGCTCTTTCGAGCCCTTTTCTTGTGGATTTGATGTGTTTGGAGTTCTTGTCGTGTTTTGCAGGTTTTGATGCGAATTTGGTACTCTGTACCTTTATCGTAGTCGCAACACGGAAGTCCAGCGAGCCACACAAGGTCCAAGGCGTATCCGGAAGACCGCATGAGCATTTTGGTTGGAATCCACGAAGAAAAAGACAAGCAAATACCTTCGCCCCGGGCCAACCGGGCGGAGTGGCCCTACCGGGCGAAGTTTCATACTTAGCCACCAGCGGCGTTCGAAGAAGAAACCGTTTACGCGCCCGACGGGGCGGGATTACGCCCGGCCGACCGGGCGAACTTCAACACTTGGGATTTTTCATCCTTCATTTCGCCCGGTCAACCGGGCGATCGACGAAGAAAAGCGCTTACGCGCCCGACCGGGGCGGATTTCGCCCCGGCCGACCGGGCGGAATTTTTTCCTACGTCGTAAATCTGCGTTCACCGTCGCCCGACCGGGCGGATTTCCCTTGGCCGACCGGGCGGACTCTCAGGACGCGATTTTTCGGTTTTTTTTAGCCGGTTTTGTATTTAGTATAAATAGGTTTTTAGTATTTTCGTGGAGGGGATCTAATTTTTCTACATTTTTTAGGGCAAAACACTTAGTTTATTCTCTCGACTTTCGTTGAACTTTTACATTGGAAGATTATATAGATTGTCGATTTCCTTTTTCATTGTTCTTCAATCATTCGGTATTCTTCTTTACTTTCTTTAATTTAATGAATTCTTTTACTTTGATCCTGTTTATTGAGTTCTTCGTTATAATGAGTGAGTAGTCTATTTCTAGGGTTTAGAGAGGGAAGCCATGTTTATACCTTTTTGATTGTGGTTTGATGTTCTTCAATAATTGGATTGAATTAAAATAATTCCTATTGATTTGTTATACTTGTTTAATTCATGTAATTGCGCAATATCATGAGTTATGTTTAGCTAATAAGAATTAGAATCGAAAGATCATATTCATTAGAGGCTTATTACAATAGGTAGATTTGATTATGTTGAGCGACCGTACTGGCATATGTTAATCTAGGAGTTGTTAATGCCTGACCAAGGATTAGCGAAATACTTCGTTTATTAGAACCTCAATCCAAGTGTTGTTGAACTATATTATATTGATTAAACTGGTATAAGCATGGTGGACCGATCGATTGCCCTAGGTTTTTAATTATTTGATAAATTCTCGCTTTTACGCATTCTAGTTTACTCTAGCTTAGTTATTAATTCCTCAATTATTTTTCCTCTCTGGAAGTAGTTAGATAATTGAACATAAATCTGTAGAACTCCTCTCCCTGTGGATCGACCCGTATTTGCCAGTTTCTGCCAAGCAGACACCGTGCACTTGCGGTATATTGAACGCAGATTTACGACGTAGGAAAAATTCCGCCCGGTCGGGCGCGTAAGCGCTTTTCTTCGTCTGATCGCCCGGTTGACCGGGCGAAATGAAGGATGAAAAATCCCAAGTGTTGAAGTTCGCCCGGTCGACCGGGCGAATCCGCCCGGTCGGGCGCGTAAACGGTTTCTTCTTCGAACGCTGCTGGTGGCTAAGTATGAAACTTCGCCCGGTAGGGCCACTCCGCCCGGTTGACCGGGCGAAGGTATTTGCTTGTCTTTTTCTTCGTGGATTCCAACCAAAATGCTCATGCGGTCTTCCGGATACGCCTTGGACCTTGTGTGACTGCTGGACTTCCGTGTTGCGACTCTGATAAAGGTACAGAGTACCAAATTCGCATCAAAACCTGCAAAACACGACAAGAACTCCAAACACATCAAATCCACAAGAAAAGGGCTCGAAAGAGCCCAAATCGACTATCAAAACTAAGGGGATTAGAGTAAATAATCGATGAATAATGAACACATCAAAATCCCCCAAGCTAACCCTTTTGCTTGTCCCTAAGCAAAACCATGACATGAACAAGAATATGATTGCCTCACCCCTTCAAATATGAAAACAGAGATCAAAAATTTTTTTTTTTTTTTTATAAGGCTCACAAATCATTCAAACAGGCACAATTCAAGTTCAACTGTTCAGATCACTCTAGTTACCAATCACCCAAATAACCAATCCAATGCAGCTGCCTTGTATGACGTACAAATCTTGAAAAGGTACTCACCGGGGTGTCACTCCTCTCGATATTTTGTGGCGTGCAAAAGATGTGCCCGATCGCTCACCATCCTAACCATAATGACCCTTCCCACTCACACTCTCATGTGTTTAGAAAGGTGATAATATCACTCAACCTAATCATGTCGACTCAAGTAGCGAACGTACTCTTTAACTTTGCCAAACTGACCACATCAATCCGATAGACAATATAAGCGCAAGCTCAAGAGGACTTTTTCGGGGTTGTAATGGGGCTTAGGTACGGGTATGGATTATGTATGGGAAATGTGGTGGAGAAAACCAAGAATAGGAGAGCACAAGTTATTAGAAGTATCCACCTGGATATAGCCAATAATAGTTTCCCAATTCTATAAATCACCCAATCTCGCGATGAACTCATTCTAGAAACAAATAAGTGATTTCTTTTCGTTTCTTCTTTTTCAATTTTTCTTTTTTTCTTTCTCTTTGCATTTTTTCAATCCCATATTCACATGTATTTCATTTTGCTCATTCTTTTCTTTTTCTCAATTTTTGTACCTTAAGACAATCGTTTCCATCCAAAGTAACTCATAAAAACTATCTCGATGCTAACTCAACCATATGCTCCCCAAGCTAGGCTTGGGATTAGTATCAAAACAGAGGTATGGGCATGTAATGAGGTTAAGTAACATGAAACAGTCATTAGGCTCAGCAGGGCTAAGGAGGATAAAAGTATATCATGAAAATCACTTTAAGGTTCAAAAAGCAGACAAAAGAACGCCTCTATCACAAAGAATTGCCACAAGTCATCGATCTCAATGCGTACGATGTCAAAGTCAAGATCGATCGCCTAATGAGGAACTAACACACAAGAAAAACAGAATGGATATAGAAATGAATCCATTAGCAAAAATGAATCCTCACGTCTAACCGCATCAAGTATGCAATCAAGATAAACGCTTTATTATCAAAACTCATTGAGGGTCATGGCCTTTAGAGTTCACATTCCAAAGATCACAATCACAAATACCCAACTATCCAGATAAAGAGCCCAAATATACTTTCAAAGAACATCATGGGGCACAGGGAAACAATCACACCAATCCAGTCAATTCGTATTTTTGGTATTTTTTTCAGCAATATATGATTTTTTTTTTTTTTTTTTTTTTTTTTTTTTTTTTTTTTTACAATGAAACTAAACTAGGACAAACAGACTAACTAAACCGACTACACTAAAAAGCAATAAAGAGAGAGGGTGTACTTACAAGCAAATCTCCCCCAAGCTAAACTCGGCAATGACCTCATTGCAAAGAAGAGGGAAGAAGAGAGGACTCATGTCTCATCGGCAGACATATCGCCAGTAAAACCGCCTCCGAAGTACCTGCAAGGACCAAAAAACAAGATTGCCAAAGGCATCCTCCCCCATATGGTTAGTGGGGTCAGGTACGTGTGGCGTATACCAAGACGGATGGGTATGGTCATGGGCGATAAGCCCCTGGTGGTAATAGTCATGGTAGATGGGGTAGAGGGCATGGTGCATGTCGGACTCCACGGTGGTCAACCGTGTGTCCAAGGAGGTCGTGGGTCTCGAATGGTGGCCTGACCCAACTCAAGACGGCCCATCTGTGAGGTGAGGGACTGCTGTCCCTGCTCGATGCGAGTAAGGGCGGCCATCATAGGGTCTTCATGAGCGGAGGAAGAGGCTTCCCCCACCGACTGCCTATGGTAGGTCCTCAAGGGTCGGCGAGCAATGGGCTCCTGACCCCGCAAGGGAAGTAGGTAGGAACCTACTCCAGGCTCAAGGCGGGTCTGGGCGCGGTCAGGAAGAAGGATGGACTCCTTCTTGGCAATGTACCACCTAAACTTGTTGGCCGACTGGGCAGTAATCCACTTGGCATTGATCATGTAATCGATGCCAATCTCTGCAGGGCCAACTACTGCATTGTTAACATCGGGCACAAAACCAAAGTGAACAATGAATAGCGGTTATAAGTCCACCTACAACAATAGGTTGTCCCCCGACACTACCATCCTCAAATTGGGCGAAGCAAGCTAGTGGCGGTCCGTTTGAGCCGGGAGACAAACAAATATGGCAGGCACAAAGCATAGTCAAGCTCGGGAAACAAATAGCTCCCCATCAGAAAAATCTCCTGTTTTTGACAGGAGTGGGGCTCAGCTCTCCCAAAAAGTGTGCATCCCAGAAATCGCTGCAAGTAGCGAAGACTGGGAAGGTGCAAATGATCGGCAGACATATGTTGGGTGTTGACCTCATCTTCACCCGTAAAGGCCGTCCAAAGTGTGTTTATGCGAAGTTCTGGGGGGTGACGATGTTCCCCAGTTAGGGGTAGGCCAAAGATAGCAGCTAGTTGGCTCAATGTTAATTTCCTATCCTCATTCATGAGGCGAAAATGAAGCACCTGATTTTTATTCCCTACTTCTAGGGAACTCGGAAATCGAGGGTTAGGTGCCTATAGGTCCAAAAAACATGCCAAACATAGTACCCAAACCCAATTTCTCAAATAAAGTCTTTGTATCATTAAATATTCCCAATGTATGTAGAGATTGCGAATCAACAAATCGAGTGGGAACAATATTTCTATGTTTCAATTTCTGAAATTTTTCTTTTTGTTCTAAAGATTTGAAGATTACCTCGGGGAAGTTGGAATCCGGTGGGATGCGAGTGCTTGATTCCCCTTGCGAATTTTGCCGCCTCTTGCTTGGCCTTGACATGCTTGAATTTGATAGGAAGGTGAATGGAAGTGAGAGAGAGAAAAGATGGAGATTTTCTGAATTTGTCTTTTGTTTGAGAAAGATGAAGAAAAGTGAAGAAAATTTGAAGGAAGGAATGAGATTGGTGAGAGAAGAGAGGTAGGAGAAGGTATGGAGATGGAGGTAGTGAGGAGAGAGAAAACAAGGGTTTGGAGAAGATGAAGTTGTGAGAGAAGGAAAAAGAAAGAATGAAAAGGAGGGTGAGATCGAGACCCTAAAGAAGATGTCGGGGTATCCGCCCGGTCGGGCCGATCCGCCCGGTCGACCGGGCGAAATCTTTTTTTTTTTTTTTTTTCGGATTTTGGTTCTTCTCGAAGCTGGGCAATCGCAAGCGAAGGAAATTTCGCCCGGTCGACCGGGCGAAATCTGCCCGGTCGGGCGGTATCCAGATTTTCATATTTGTTTCGCCCGGTTGACCGGGCAATGTAACCCAAAAACACGCTTGCGCGCCCGGTCGGGTGGCTTCGCCCGGTCGACCGGGCGAAAACTACGTCTTTTTTTTTTTTTTTTTTTTTTTTCTCGTTTTTTTTTTTCACTCTGCTGAAAAAATGGTTGCGCGCCCGGTCGGGCGAGATAGCCCGGTTGACCGGGCGATTTCAATTTTATTGCGTTTTTCCGTCAAAAGTTTCCCAAGTCCGTAAATTTGCCTCCTGCACACACTAGACTCGTCCAAATATCAGCACACTCTCCCTCACCACACTAAGAAAGTAAACTAACTAAAAAAAAAAAATCAAAAGAAAAACAAAAATCGAAACTAACAAAGAAGAAAAGAAAAGACGGGTTGCCTCCCGCAAAGCGCTGGTTTAGATGGTCCCGCACGACCTTAGTACCTCTTCTCAAAATCAAGGAGTGTCTAGGTACATGACCTCTACTTGGCCGATGAAGGCGCCCTCATGGTACAATTTCAGACGCTGCCCATTCACTTTGAACTTCGTTCCAGCTGCATTGGCCACTTCAATTGCTCCATGTGTTTTCACGTCAGTGACGACAAAAGGTCCAGACCATTTTGACTTAAGCTTTCCAGGAAAAAGCCTCAGTCTAGAGTTGTATAATAGGACTTTGTCACCAACATGAAACTCCCGCTTTACAATCATCTTGTCATGAAAGCGTTTGGTTTGCTCCTTGTAGAGTTTGTGGTTTTCATATGCTTCCAAATGAAGTTCATCTAACTCATTCAGTTGAAGAAGTCTTGCTTCCCCGCAGCCTTCCAAATCCAAATTAATTTCTTTAACCGCCCAAGCCGAGAGATACTCCATTTCAACTCGGTAAATGACAAGCTTTGCCATAGACTAATCGATATGGGGTGGTTCCTAGAGGTGTCTTAAAAGCGGTTCTCGAGCCCACATAGTATCATCTAATTTTTGTGACCAATCCTTCCTTGACCTGTTGACTACCTTCTCCAAAATGCGCTTGATCTGACGATTGGAGACTTCAACTTGACCACTAGTCTGAGGATGATAGGCTAAACCAACTTTGTGAGTGACTCCATATCTCTTCGCAAAGCTTTAAAAGTGCGCTGGGTGAAAGTGAGATCCCCCATCACTGATCAAGACTCTCGGGACTCCGAATCGAGGGAAAATGATCTTCTTGAAGAGCTTCATGACTACCTTAGAATCATTGGTAATGGAAGCCACAGCTTCAACCCACTTAGTCACATAGTCCACAGCAACCAAGATGTACCTGTTCCCACAAGAAGAAGGGAAGGGTCCCATGAAATCAATACCCCATACATCAAAAGGTTCAATCTCCAAAATACCCATCTGGGGCATCTCCTGCCTCTTTGAAATATTACCCGTTCGTTGACATTCATCACAAGAGAGACAAAAAATACGAGCATCTTTAAAAATGGTAGGCCAATAAAAACCACTCTGGAAAACTCTATAAGCGGTGGCTTGTGAGCCCAGATGTCCACTGCAAGGCATACTATGACAATGTTGGAGAATGCCAACTATCTCCCAATCAGCTATACATCGTCGGAACAAGCCATCTGAACACTTCTTGTATAAGAGGGGGTCATCCCAAAAATAATGCTTGGCATCGTGATAGAACTTCTTGCGCTGTTGGTATGTCAAATCAGGAGGATGAGAACCACTAACACAATAATTAGCAAAATCAGCATACCACGGAGATTGAGTAGACACAGTGAAAAGATGGTCATCTGGAAAAGCATCATCTATGGGACCGTCAGCACTTGACTCAAACCTCAACCGGGAGAGATGATCTGCAACTACATTCTCAGCACCCTTCTTGTCACGGATCTCCAGATCAAACTCTTGTAGTAACAATATCCATCGTATAAGTCGTGGTTTGGCCTCCTTCTTGGCCAAGAGATACTTTAGCGCAGCATGGTCAGTATGAACAATCACTTTCGAACCTATGAGGTAGGTCCGAAACTTGTCAAGAGCATACACAATGGCTAACAACTCTTTCTCTGTAGTAGCATAATTGATCTGGGCCTCATCTAAGGTCTTGCTGGCATAGTAGATGGCATGGAGGACTTTGTTTTTCCGTTGACCAAGCACAGCACCAACCGCATAATCGCTAGCATCACACATGATCTCGAAAGGAAGACTCCGGCCTGGAGGTTGTATGATAGGGCAGTGATCAATGCTTCCTTAATCCTGTCAAAAGACTCCACACACGCATCAGTAAAATCAAAGGTGGCATCCTTGAGCAACAATTGAGTAAGGGGTTTCGCGATTTTTGAAAAGTCTTTTATAAATCTGCGATAGAAACCCGCGTGACCCAGAAAACTCCTTACTCCCTTGACATTCACAGGAGGAGGAAGTTTCTCAATCACCTCAATTTTCGCTCTGTCCACCTGGGATGCCACGCTCGTATATGAGATGTCCAAGTACCACTCCATCATTCACCATAAAGTGGCACTTTTCCCAATTAAGAACCAGATTAACTTCAGAACAACGTTTCAGAATTTGAGAGAGATTACGCAAACACACATCAAAGTCAGAACCATAAACACTAAAATCATCCATAAATACCTCCATGATATTTTCAATGAAATCAGAAAAAATGGCCATCATACATCTCTGAAATGTGGCAGGGGCGTTGCACAAACCAAATGGCATTCTGCGATATGCAAAAGTGCCATAGGGGCAAGTGAACGTCGTCTTCTCCCGATCACTGGGTGAATGGGAATCCGAAAGAAACCCGAATATCCATCCAAATAACAGAAAAAGTTATGTTTTGCTAATCTTTCTAACATCTGATCAATAAAAGGGAGAGGGAAATGATCTTTCAGAGTGGCAATGTTTAATCTGCGATAGTCAATACACATCCGCCAACCTCGTAACAGACGATGAGTAGGAATTAGTTCATCCTTATCATTCTTAACAACAGTAGTCCCCCCCTTTTTAGGAACAACTTGAACCGGGCTCACCCACTTAGAATCTGAGATGGGGTAGATGATGCCCGCGTCAAGTAGTTTCATAATTTCCTTTTTCACCACCTCTTGCATATTAGGATTCAAACGTCTTTGAGGTTGTATGCAAGGGCGGTGATTTTCTTCCAAATTAATTCTATGCATGCGAAAATCAGGACTAATGCCCTTTAGATCATCAATACTATACCCAATAGCCTTCTTGTGCATGCGAAGCACCGTAAGAAGTTGTGAAAGCTGGCTATCTGTGAGTTTAGTACTGACAATCACAGGACATTCCTCAGCATCATCAAGAAATGCATATTTGAGATGAGAAGGTAAAGGTTTAAGTTCTAACTTCTTTACCTGTGGTTCGGAAGTAGAGCAAATAGTCTCCATTACCTTACAATCTGCTACCGTATCAATGTCAAGATCATCAGTGAGATCAAGACTTGTCTCCAATAATTCATCAGACAGAAATTGTGAAAAACTAACTCCAGAGATCTCATCGAGTATGTCAATCCTGCAACATGTGTGCTCAAGCATAGGGGACTTAATAGCATTGGTTAACTGAAAAGTAATAGTATCATCACCAACACTCAAAGTCAGAGAGCCAGATTTTACATCAATAACAAAGACCAGCAAGTACATAGAAAAGGTCTACCCAAAATAATGGGAATTTGACTATCTTCTTCCATATCAAGTACTACAAAGTCCACAGGAATATAAAATTTTCCAACTCTAACAGGGACATCCTCTAGAATACCCAAAGGATACTTCACAGATCGATCAGCCATCTGTAAAGTAATCTGTGTGCACTTTAAAGCACCCAAGTTCAGTTTATTGCAGACAGATAAAGGCATAACAGATACACTAGCACCTAGATCACACAAAGCCTTATCTATAAACAGAGCACCCACATGACAGGGGATGGAAAAACTACCAGGATCTTTTAATTTGGGTGGGATTTTATTTTGCAAAACAGCACTGCATTCTTCAGTTAAAGCAACCCTATCTATTCCACCAAAATCTTTCTTTTTGGTTATCATATCTTTCAGAAACTTGGCATACACAGGTACTTGAGAAATTAAATCAGTGAAAGGAACTGTTACCTCAAGATTTTTGACCATAGACATAAATTTACCAAGTTGTTGATCGACCTTTGATTTTTGCATCCTATGGGGGAAAGGTAGTGGTGGAGCAGGAGAATCAGTAACCTTCTCCTTGCGTTTCTCTGCGTCATCCACTTTCCCGCGCTCAACTTCAGTTCTGGAGCTATCCTCACCTTCATTGTCATCCACATCATCATTCTGAACTGGAGGTATTGAATCATCAGTAGGCATAGGTGGCGCATCATATTGTGTACCGCTTCGAAGAGTGACAGCATTAGCGGTTTCTTTAGGAATCGGTTGCCCCGGCAGATGACCTGGTTGCCTTTGTGCATTGTTTCCTGCCACCTGAGCAAGTTGAGTCTCCAAATGCTTGGTGGTGTTCTTCAGCTCCTTGATGCTCTCCTCATGATTTTTCTGCATAGAAACCATCATTTTCATTAGATCAGACATAGTAGGTTCTTGAGAGTTGTTATTATGAGGAGCTTGCTGCTGATAGCCTTGGGGTGAAGGCCTATTGAAACCAGGAGGGGGGTTCTGAGGAGCCCCTTGATAATATGGTGGTCTAGCAGCATGTTGTGGTGGGTTTTGATGTGGTGGTGGGTAGGAAGATTGTGGTGGAGGTTGAGGATTTTGAACATTGTGGCTCTTATAGGAGAAATTGGGGTGATCTCTCCAACCTGGGTTGTAAGTGTTGGAATAGGGGTTGTGTGGTCTCTGCTGAAAAGCATTGGCATGCTCCATCTGATTAGGATCAGGTTGACTGTAGGAACAATCATGACCAAAGTGACCTTGAATACCACACACTTCACAAAAGGAGGAAGTAATAGGAGCCATGGAGGACATCGCATTAATACTCATGGGAGGAGTAGTGGACTGCGAAGATTTCAATGAGTCCATCTTCATGCTCAACTGTGCTACTTGTGAGGACAACAAAGCATATGCATCAGCATCCAACTTCTTCTTGGTAGTAGTCCGGGAGGAGCTATGATCATTCGCTGCTAAGTTGGCCAGAAAATCGTATCCTTCATCTACCCCCTTATCTAGAAAGACACCCCCTGCAGATGAATCAATCGTGCTCTTGATATGAGGTTGTAGACCATTGTAGAATGCTTGGGTGATGAACCACTTATCCAGATTGTGGTGTGGGCATTCTCTCTGCAGATCCTTAAACCTATTCCATGCTTCCTTCAGTGTTTCATCAGGTTCTTGTTGGAAGGTGGCAAGCTTGTGTCTTATTTCTGCAGTTTTGGTGGGAGGGTAGTACTCTTTCAGGAATGCTTCAGATATAGCACTCCACTCAGTTTCATTAACATCATTCAGCCACTTCTGTGCCTTGTCCTTTAGTGAAAATTCAAAGACCATAACCTTCAACTGATCAGGAGTGACCCCTTGGTGCTTAACGGTACGACAAAGCTGTTGAAACCGTTGTAAATGATTTGCAGGGTCTTCAGATGGATGGCCACCAAATTGATTCTGCTGGATCATGTTGATGAGGCCAGGCTTGATTTCGAAGTTGACTGCTTGTATATCAGGCATAGTAGGACCTGTGGGAACATTGCCAGGAGAAGGTACCCCATAAGATTTCAGCGACTTAGGAGGCATAATTGGTTCAGTTGGTTCTTCCGTGGTTTTTTTCTGATTAGCAGACTGCTTTTTCTTCTTTTGTGTCTTCTTGATCTGCCGGATGGTTTTCTCAAGATCAGGATCAGTCTGAACTGGGGAACCTGTTCTTTTAGACCTGGGCATAAAAGAAACAAAGAAAAATGTGCAGTAAGATGGCCTCAATTGGAACTTGAAGTTCCAATGAGACAGCAGAAATAGTCAAATAATTAATCAAAAAGCTATAGAAACTAGCCGTGCATTTAGGTTGCATTTTAGAGCATTTAGGTTCATATTTAGGTTCATTATTGCATCATATTCTTAAGTTATGTTATTCTACTTCTATTCGGTATGTCTTCTTGTTTTTGATGAATTTCAGGTAATGAGAACGTATTTGGAGTATATTTAGCTGAGCTTGAGGATAGGAGCACTTGGAAATAAGCTACGATGCATAAGGATAGTATGGATACGTCTTAGTACGAGTTTGAGCGAAAACGAAGCGGAAAATCATTAGAAGAAATGTGAAAAAGGAGTCATGTATACTCTTTTGATCATAACTTTTGATGTGCTTCTCCGAATCAAGAAATTCCAGTTGTTTTGGAAACTAGACTTGAAGGGCTTTCCAACGATAGGTCACACGCCCCAAATGGACTTCCGGTTCGAGAGATACAGCTTTCGCAAGTTGACGCAAAAATCACTGTTTTCCCGCCCGGTCGACCGGGCGGTTTTGCCCGACCGGGCGAAATGAAAATTTCAGAGGATGCAAAGCATGTTAGCCCGGTCAACCGGGCGAGAAAGGAGCCAAAATCGCTTGCGCGCCCGACCGGGCGGATTTGCTTTTCTCGTCGAAGTTCCTCAATCACCGTCGCCCGACAGCAGGGGGATTTTCGCCCGGCCAACCGGGCGGTTTCTCGAGACGGGTTTATTTGCTTTTTTTAGCCGGTTTTGTAAAAACTATAAATAGGTCTTCTCTCTCTCCCCAAGGGAACACCTCTTTTTCTGACGTTATATTTTGTATTCTTAGGTTTAGCTTTAGTTTCCTTCTTCTTCTTTTTTCTCTAGTTTTTCATGGCAAACCCTAGTTTCTCTTTTCTTCATTAATTCACGAGTTTATAATATTCATCTCTTTTCTTTCATTGATTTCTTTGATCATGCTTTTCTTTGAGATTTAAATTTCTGTATTTATTTCATGATTGAGTAGTTTATATTCTAGGGTTTGGGAATCCATGTTTATATGCTATGATTCTTGATTGATATTTATTAATGGTTTGATTAGTTATTGATATCTCTAATTGATTAGTGTTTTTATTGTTAATCTTGCAATCTGATCAATTGTCTGATTAAATATTGTTAATATCGAGTCATAGATCGAGAGATAGTACTCTTTAGAGGCTTACCTACAATTAGCAAATCTGATTATGTTGAGCGACCGTACTAGCATATGTTGATTTGAGAGCGTTAAGGCCCGACCGTAGGATTAACATGTGCTCTAGATATCTGATTAATTGAATCATTGATGATATTTTGATAGATTATAGTTATGAACATGGTGAACCATTGCCCTAGATCCTTTTTAGCTTGATTTTCATAGTTTGATTAGTTTAGAACTTTAATTCATTATTCCTGATCTTGTTTAGTTTCTCCATGCATTAGAAACTAGATTAAAATAACCATCTCTCTGTGGATTCGACCCTACTTACCCTACTACATTGTTAGAAGGTTTTGCAGGAACTATTTTTGACAGGTGTACGACACCCTATCAAATTTTGGCGCCGTTGCCGGGGAGACAGTATTGTTTTATTTTGTTTTTATTGTTGGTGATACTAAACTGTATATATTTTTTTCCTTTCATTCTTTTTGTGAATAGTTTTTTTTTTTTTGTTTTCCTCTCTGTTTTAGTGTGTTATGGAGTCGTATAATTTTAGTTCAGAGGGGGGTGTTTTTTCGAATTATCAAGAGCAATATGATTATTTTGGGTATAATAATGCGAATGATTATGTTTATGATGCATCATGTGATTGTCAAAATTCACAAAATCTAAGCATGAATGCCTATGAATATTCCCATTACCCTAATGAGTCTTATGTGCCTGATTATACTCAATGTTATCAACCTGAAGTGAATAATTATTTTCAACCCGAAACATCAGAGCGTCAGGAACTATTTAACATGATGAAAGAGTATATGGTTAAACAACATGAAGATTTAAAAGAATTAGCTCCTCGATTATCAAAACATAGCGAAATCTATTGAATTACTTGTTGTGCAACAATCTACTAATCAACAAAGTTATACTTGATGATGATGATTTTGGTGTTGAGAATTATACTCCGAGGGGAGAAAGGCGTTGATATGACTCATGATAGTTTGGTAGAAGGTAAGGGTGTAATTGGTGAAGTTGGTAGTGAGTGTCTCTATGTCGACGAATCCTTAGTTGAGAGTGAAGTGTCTCACACTTCTTCTATAAACTTTTCATCCGCATATGAGTCTAAAGTTGAGAGTGAGATAATACATGAGTCTTTGTCGGTTCCATCTCGATACTGTTTTTGAGTCTCATGTTCCCTTCTCTAAAAAAACTTGATCTTATTCCTTCTTCCCCTTTATTATATCCTCCATCGTTCCTTCTTTCTCCCCTTTTGAATGACTCTCATGATAATGTAAATAATGTACAATTGGTTTCTTTTCCTTCTTTTGAGTCCCGTAAAATGACTAACGATTTTTCTTTTTCTTCTTCTTGTAAATATAATTTTTCTTTGATTTTTCTTTTGGTAGTTTTAGTAATATTTTAGTACTAATTTTTTTCATTTTTCCTTTCCACTCTTATATAATATGCTCTGAGATGTTTGCAGGAACATATGATAAGCTTCTTAGAGCGTTGAACTATTATGAGTGATCTACTAATCTTAAACGGTCATGCAAGACCTTAAATCAGCGCTTATCGGGAGGCAACCCGACTTTGTTCATTTTTTTTTATTTTATTTTTTTTTTTTTTTTTTTTTTTTTTTTTTTTGACTAACTTTGCTAATGTGTGATGAAGTCTTTTGCTAGGTGCAAGCATAGCCAATTTTTTTGGCTAAGTTCATTGCCTCATTACAACTATCGATTGTGGTGGAGGTGTCGATGATTTTTGACACTCCCTTTGATTACCCACCCCTTTTGTAAGTTGTACCTCTCCCTCATTTAATTCCTCTTTGTTCACATTGAGGACAATGTGTCATTCAGCTTGGGGGAGGATGTTTGTCATCATTACTTAGCGCATGTTAGTTGCATTTAGAGTAGTTTTTTCATTGCTTTCATAGGATGTTGCACGGTTTGTACCGCTCACTAGGAGTGAGAGTTTACGTGTGACCAAAAACATTGTACTGCTTTCTTAGTTGCATTAGCATATTTCATTTCATATTAGACTTCATCTCATTTTAGTTGCATCTATAGGACTATTCTTTGGCACTCTTTGAGAACTTTGATGATATTTTACTACATTTCCTAAGCGTCATTCATCTTGAGCATGATACTTTATAGCACGATTGTTTCGCAATTGATTGTTTGTGGTAAGATTGATTGATCTCTTTCTGGTTCGATTTAACTTTATTGTGCAAACACCTTAAACTAAGTGAGCTTTTGTGCCTATAAACTGACGTATCACGTGTCGGTTATGTTCTTTCATGTGTGATTAGTTCCTTAGTTGTCGCATTGATCTTGATTTTGACTTGGTACTCTTTGATATTTGATAGTGCATACATTTTGATATGATTGGGGCATTTTATTTCATGATCTTAGCTCCGAGAGTTACTCTTGTTTTCATATTTTCCTTCCTCTAGCCCCGCCGAGCCTTTCGACTATGTTTGATTGCTACCTACATTAGAAGCCATTGGCCTCATTTGATATTTGTCCTAAGCCTAGCTTGGGGAGCACGTATTAGTTTTGGTTTGGTTTTTATTGAATTGAAATGCTCTATTTGTGGTTTAGAAGGATGGAAAAGTATGTTTAGTGAGCTTTGAAATTGAATTGTAAGTTCGAAAAAAAAAAAAGTGAAAAATGAAATGAAAAAGAAATGAAAAAGAAAGTTGTGAATAAAGTGAAATAAAAAGGGTTATGATTGAATTTCTTGAGTGAATAAGGTTGTTGATTATATTTGGAGATTGTTGGTTGTTGCGTGGAGTTGTTGTGATCTTTCTTGGTCATGTTTTCAGTTATATGATGCTCCCCCTTCTTGGTTTTTCCACCACAATTCCCAAATTATTCCATACCTTTAACCTCTGCCCCATTACAACCCTTAAAAGTCCTCTTGATCATTGTGTATTGTATTGTATTGTTGAGTGTTAAGTGAGTCAAAAAGTCAAAGTTAAAGAGTATTTGCTTCATCTGAGTCGACTTGATTAGGTTGAGTGTCATCATTTATCCTTTAAACACATGAGAGATTTGAGCGCACATGACTATAGTGAGGTCTGTCAGGTTTGGTTAAATCCAGCTTGGGAGAGATGGTATGTGGTATGATTGGAGAGTTGATTGTGATACATGACATGCTATGAGGCTTTGTTCGAGATTGTTTCGATGCTTGGTTTGTGTAGTGATTATATCTCTTGTGTTTTCAGTTGAGTGTTTAGCCCTGTTTTAGTCCTATATTGTAGGTTGTCTTACTTTTCCCATGTCTATGTCTTATTGCTTGGGGACAAGCAATGGTTTAGCTTGGGGGAGTTTGATAAATCATATTTACATATAGTTTTAAGGTGCATTTAGGTTGCATTTTAGAGCATTTAGGTTCATATTTAGGTTCATTATTGCATCATATTCTTAAGTTATGTTATTCTACTTCTATTCGGTATGTCTTCTTGTTTTTGATGAATTTCAGGTAATGAGAACGTATTTGGAGTATATTTAGCTGAGCTTGAGGATAGGAGCACTTGGAAATAAGCTACGATGCATAAGGATAGTATGGATACGTCTTAGTACGAGTTTGAGCGAAAACGAAGCGGAAAATCATTAGAAGAAATGTGAAAAAGGAGTCATGTATACTCTTTTGATCATAACTTTTGATGTGCTTCTCCGAATCAAGAAATTCCAGTTGGTTTGGAAACTAGACTTGAAGGGCTTTCCAACGATAGGTCACACGCCCCAAATGGACTTCCGGTTCGAGAGATACAGCTTTCGCAAGTTGACGCAAAAATCACTGTTTTCCCGCCCGGTCGACCGGGCGGTTTTGCCCGACCGGGCGAAATGAAAATTTCAGAGGATGCAAAGCATGTTAGCCCGGTCAACCGGGCGAGAAAGGAGCCAAAATCGCTTGCGCGCCCGACCGGGCGGATTTGCTTTTCCGTCGAAGTTCCTCAATCACCGTCGCCCGACCAAGGCGGATTTCGCCCGATCAGCCAGGGCGGTTTCTCGAGACGGGTTTATTTGCTTTTTTAGCCGGTTTTGTAAAAACTATAAATAGGTCTTCTCTCTCTCCCCAAGGGAACACCTCTTTTTCTGACGTTATATTTTGTATTCTTAGGTTTAGCTTTAGTTTCCTTCTTCTTCTTTTTTCTCTAGTTTTTCATGGCAAACCCTAGTTTCTCTTTTCTTCATTAATTCACGAGTTTATAATATTCATCTCTTTTCTTTCATTGATTTCTTTGATCATGCTTTTCTTTGAGATTTAAATTTCTGTATTTATTTCATGATTGAGTAGTTTATATTCTAGGGTTTGGGAATCCATGTTTATATGCTATGATTCTTGATTGATATTTATTAATGGTTTGATTAGTTATTGATATCTCTAATTGATTAGTGTTTTTATTGTTAATCTTGCAATCTGATCAATTGTCTGATTAAATATTGTTAATATCGAGTCATAGATCGAGAGATAGTACTCTTTAGAGGCTTACCTACAATTAGCAAATCTGATTATGTTGAGCGACCGTACTAGCATATGTTGATTTGAGAGCGTTAAGGCCCGACCGTAGGATTAACATGTGCTCTAGATATCTGATTAATTGAATCATTGATGATATTTTGATAGATTATAGTTATGAACATGGTGAACCATTGCCCTAGATCCTTTTTAGCTTGATTTTCATAGTTTGATTAGTTTAGAACTTTAATTCATTATTCCTGATCTTGTTTAGTTTCTCCATGCATTAGAAACTAGATTAAAATAACCATCTCTCTGTGGATTCGACCCTACTTACCCTACTACATTGTTAGAAGGTTTTGCAGGAATTATTTTTGACAGGTGTACGACACCCTATCAGTAGCTGTTGCTAAATTTTGAGCCTAAATGGACACCTCTAAGTTGGTCTAATAATTTTTCTTCTAAAACTGGACAGTTTTAAGGGTAATTTTGTATAATTCTATTAGGACACTTCTATGGTGTTAAGATTCACCTCCAAAGTTTTTTCTCTGCTTTATTCATTCAACTATCACGTATATATAGAATACAAGAAACTCAGTACAAAGACTTGGAGAGCAAGCCCACAAATCACGCCTAACACCTCAACTTCCTAGGATAGAAGATAGACTTCTATATTTACAAAATACTTCTATCTCTTGATAACAGAAAATATCTTTGCACAAAATAATAGTATTCACAAAATATCACATAATATCTCAATACCCCCCCTCAAGTTGGAGTATGAAGATCTCGAATGCCCAACTTGCGAAGGAGAAACTCAAACTGTGCTTTACCCAAGGCTTTTGTAAAAATGTCTGCTAATTGCACTGTTGTAGGAACATAAGAAGGACAAATAAGGCCTTCCGTCACTGCATCACGAACAAAATGACAATCTGCTTCAATATGCTTTGTGCGTTCATGAAATACTGGATTTTGAGCAATATGTAATGCAGATTGACTGTCACAATATAAACGCATCCCTTCAGGATGACTTACTCCCAAATCACCAAGTAACTGCTTGAGCCATTTTAACTCACATGTAGTCGCCGCCATTGATCGATACTCAGCTTCTGCAGAAGATCGTGACACAGTTGGTTGTTTCTTGGTTTTCCATGACACCGGGGAATAACCGAGCAACACCAGCCATCCGGTCAAAGAACGTCTTGTAAGGGGACAACTAGCCCAATCTGAATCACACCATCCTTCTAAGTTCAATCTACTATCAGATCTAAGCAGAATGCCCTGTCCTGGATTTTTCTTTAAGTATCGAACAACCCTTAAAGCTGCCTCCCAATGTTCTTCACGAGGTTGTTGCATAAATTGAGATAAAATGTGTACAGAATATGCCAGATCAGGTCTGGTCACAGATAAATAAATCAACCGCCCTATAAGTCTTCGATAAGGCTCAGGATTCTCAAGTAGCATACCACTAGCCAAGGCTAATTTATGATGTTGCTCCATCGGGAAATCAACGGGCTTGCCACCTAACAGACCTGTTTATGCAATTATTTCCAATGCATATTTCCGCTGGCAAAGATAAATTCCCTCACGATTGCGGGCTACCTCTAACCCCAAAAAATATTTTAATATTCCCAAATCTTTCATATGAAAGCATTCACCTAAATAGCCTTTAAAGAGTTTCAAGGCCACAATATCATTACCTGCAATGATTAAGTCATCCACATAAACTAACACATGGATTTGTATTTCTCCCCTGTGCAATGTAAAAAGTGAGTAGTCGGAGTATGATTGAACAAATCCCTAGCGTGTCAATGCTGCAGCTAATTTAGCAAACCAACATCGGGGAGCCTGCTTCAACCCATACAGTGACTTTTTCAACCTGCAAACTAAATTTGGGTTAGTATTTTTGAAACCTGGGGGCACCTTCATATATACTTCCTCATCTAAGTCGCCATGGAGGAAAGCATTATGTACATCCATTTGATGTACTTCCCATTTCTTGATTGCAGCTACTGCTAAGAAAGGGCGAACAGTCACCATTTTTGCTACCGGAGCAAATGTTTCATCATAATCAACTCCCTCCACCTGATGGTGTCCAAAAACCACAAGTCTCGCCTTCAATCTTTCTATGCTCCCATCTGAATGGTGTTTGATTTTATACACCCATTTGCTTCCAAGTGCTTTCTTCCCTGGTGGAAGTGTGGTCAATGCCCATGTCTCATTTTTCTCTAGGGCTCGTATCTCATATCCCATTGCATCACGCCAACCAGGGTCCTTTATAGCCTCTTTAAAATTCTTGGGTTCTTTGCCTGCTGTTATAGCTGCAATAAAATTTCGATGTCTAACAGAAAATCGTTCACAAGATACAAAGTAAGTGATAGGATAAGGAGTACCTGAGGCATGTTGTTGGATGGGTGAACAATCAGACGACTTTACTTTTCGAATGGTGTGAGTAATAAAATCCCGATATTTTGTGGAAGGAATTTTAGTGCGCTTTCCTTTCCCTAATGTCTCTTCCACATTTTCACCCCTTTCAATTCTCAATGATTCATCATTTATTGCTGCCACATCTCTCATGCCATCAACAGCACCATTATTATATGAAACATCCCCATTTGTGAGCACAGGTCCCCGTGTGGCAACCCCCCTCAATTAGTTGCTCTTCACCTAATGCCACTGTATAAGTGTCTTGCAGGGTGCCTAATGAGTCCAAAATCTCATCATCATCATGCGCTTCATCTAAGACAACTTGTGTGGGATGAGAATAAGTCACAGTTTGTTGAACATAAGGAAATTCATTCTCGAAAAAACGGACATCTCTAGAAACAAAATACTCTTTGGTTTCTAAGTCAAACATTCTCCAACCTTTTTGTCCATATGGATAACCCACAAAAACACATTTTCGACTCCTACTCGCAAATTTATCACCTTTGTGTTTTTGATTATGAGCATAGCAAAGACACCCAATTATTCTCATGGCATCGAAAGAAGGGGGTTTACCAAAAAGTTTCTCATACGGCGTCATATAATTAAGCAAACTAGAGGGTGTTCGATTAATTAAGTAACAAGCCGACAACACACAATCCCCCCAAAATTGTAGGGGTAAATTCCCTTGGAATCTAAGAGCCCTTGCCACATTCAAAATGTGTTGATGTTTTCGTTCAACACGGCCGTTTTGTTGCGGAGTACTAACACATGAAGTTTCAAAAACAATCCCATTCTTTAAAAAATAAGAACGGAGACAAATGAATTCCGTACCATTATCACTTCGTACTCTCTTAATCTTTTTATTATATTGTCGATCAATAAGAGCAATAAAATTCAAAAATATGTCTTCAATCTCAGTTTTATTGCTTACTAAATAAACCCAAACAGCACGCGAAAAATCATCTACAATTGTTAAAAAATATGAGGCTCCAGAAGACGAAAGGTGTCGATATGGACCCCATAAATCACAATGGACTAACTCAAATGAACCACAAGCATTATTTTCACTATTAGGAAAACTATCCCTATGTTGTTTAGCACGTGGACAAATGTCACATGCTCTTTTATTCTTGCTACTAAAATGACTCACAGTAGGAATGAACTTCAACACTTTTGCCGACGGATGTCCCAAACGACGATGCCATAACTCTTCCAGAGAATTCCCATCAACCGCCAAGGCACGAACTTTAGGAATACCACGGAAAAAGTAAAGTCCATCCTCACGTTCACCCGCTCCAATCAACGTCCTCGTCCTCCGGTCCTGTATCACACACAAAGTATTGGTAAATTGAACGATACAGTTAGAGTCATCTATTAATTGAGAGACTGAAATTAAATTGCATGTTAGACGAGGCACAAAAAGAACATGATCCAACTGTAATCCGCCATCTAAAGTCACACTGCCTTCCTTTGTTGCTGTTGCATCTTTGCCGTCCGGCAAACCCACTGGGCAGTTGGTAATAGATTTTACATTGATCATACAATGTAAATTCCCTGTCACGTGATTCGAAGCTCCTGTGTCAATAATCCAAGCATTGTCACCAGTCTTACCGTGAAGTCGATCCTTGGATTTTGGGATATTCAGGAGATCCAAAAATTGTTGCCACTGTGCTGGAGTAATCCCTGCAAGACCTGCTGCCTCGCTAGACTGAGGAGGTGTTGTAGAAGGCCCCCCTTTAGCACTAGAGCTGCTGCCTCCTCCAGCTTTGTTTGCACGTACAGGTGCATATGCATGTCCACCTCTCCCACGTCCTCCAGTACGACCTCCGACTTTGCCGGGTGTCCCCCCACCACGACCAGGGCCTCGTCCTCCTCGGGGTCGATCTCCCCACCACTCGGGGAAACCATGAATTTGGAAGCACGAAGTCTCATCATGCCCCTCTCTATTACAATGGTTGCAAAACTTGTCAGAATTGTCAACAAACTTTGATTTACCGCGAGAATCGGAGTTGACCTTAAAGGCCATAATTGTATCCTTGTTGGCAGGCATGGCGGAAGACTCCCCCCGCATTAATCTTTCATCTTGAATAACCCGCTGGTATGCTTGGTCAACTGTTGGTAATGGGTCTTGAGCAAGCAGATTGGATCTTATAGTAGAATAGGTCCCATCAAGACCAATGAGAAAATGATGGACATAATCTTCATCGCGTAATTGAGTCACTTGAGTGGAAATAGAGCATGTGCACCCTCCACACTTGCAGATAAACATATGTGATTAATTCATCCCATATGCGTGATAATCGGCCAAAATAAATGGAGACTTCTTCATCTTTCCCTTGCTTACATTCACCTAGAGAGGCCTTTAATTGACATATACGAGTCCCGTTCACAACACAAAAACGTTGTTTGAGATGTGTCCATAAGGAATGAGCATTATCATAATAAGACAGAGTGGAGCGCAGAGATGGCTCGATTGTATTGAGCAACCATGCGATGAGCATTGAATGAACTGCATTCCAGTCCTCCAGTTTCTCAGGTGTTGTTGGTTTTGTGATTGTGCCTTCCACAAAACCGTATTTTCTTTTCGCTTGCAACGAGGTGCGAATTGCCCTCGCCCATTCATCATAATTCGGGCCACGCAATTGAACTGGTGTGATCACATTGCCGGGATTGTCACTCGATCCCAGATAATAAGTCAAGTCTAGCTTCTTGTCACCATTACTCTCACTTTTCTTCTCATCACTGCCAGCCATAATCTCTTATGGGGTTTGAGGGAAAAAAAATTTGTGTGGAAAAAAAAAAAAAAAAAAATTTGTTTGATTATACCTTTGCTCTTGATACCATGTTAAGATTCACCTCCAAAGTTTTTTCTCTGCTTTATTCATTCAACTATCACGTATATATAGAATACAAGAAACTCAGTACAAAGACTTGGAGAGCAAGCCCACAAATCACGCCTAACACCTCAACTTCCTAGGATAGAAGATAGACTTCTATATTTACAAAATACTTCTATCTCTTGATAACAGAAAATATCTTTGCACAAAATAATAGTATTCACAAAATATCACATAATATCTCAATATATGGCCTTAAAAAAAGCCAACTCTTTTACCAAAGATTCGTAGTAATTCAAACTGTAATTTGCTAAAAATTGGTGTTACTTTGACCACCAGAATCTGAGTTATTAATTTTATTTGATTAGAATTGACTAATTTTGACCCAAAACCCATTATTTCCTAAAGCCTTAATAATTTTAGGCCACCTACATGGACCTTGACTTGGTCCAACTCCTAAAATCTGATTCTTCTAAGTCTCCTTGAGTCACTCATCAATTCACACTAAAATCAGCTATGATACCATGAACTATGAAGGGCAACAAGGCACGAGGAGATAAACCGTAAACCTTCACCAACAAACCCTTATCGTCATAGGAATCCTAGGTGCAATAACTGTGGGAGCTGAAGTTTCTATGGCTCACTCTTCAACCTTCTTAATATGTTTGTCTTTCCAGTTAAAAATCAAATAAAACTGACCTGTGAGAGTGTGAGCAAACTCAACTTCTGAAGTCTACACTGAAGCAGGTCGTGTCGTGTCGTGTCGTGTCGTGTCGTGTCAGTGGTTTATTTTGAGGTGTTCTAGGGTTGAGTCATGAGGTGTGTTTAGTGTGATGTGTGATTTGGCTTCTTCAGTGTATTTGTATTTGGTTCTGGCTCATAATCATATATGGCTTGAGTTAGTTCTTTCATGTACTTCAGAGTGGAACTTGCAGCATCCAAATTTCACCTTCCAGGTTTAATAAGACTTGGATACAGAGTTGTGAACCTAGGCTAGCTATGTTTATAGAATTTAACTAATCTTGGGTCAGAACCTCAACAAATAACTTTATAGTAACAAGTGACCCTAACATATACATATAACAAGTCACTTCGATCAACACCAGCTGCTTTCACCAAGGTCGAGACATAACACATAAGCTGATAAAAATAATTTGGATCCATCAATATAATAGAGTGATCCATTCATCCATTGCAATCAATTCATATGACATTGACTTTCTCCTTATGTTCGTTCGTACAAATACTAAACACTAGAACATTGGGATCAAGATCAACAATAAAAAAACCACCTAGACTGAAGTACTGTGGCTTTAACAACAATAGCCAATGGTTGGTCAAGTCCAAGCAGGTCAATTCTGCCACAGGACAAGCCAGTTTCAGCTCTTAAATCTTTGCACTGCATAGGTGCCAATTTGATTCCGTTTGATAAATCAATCAAGTCGACTTACTTAAAGTCCAAAGTACAAGTAATATTAATGGCTCCATGCAAGTTTAAAATTGAACTACGGTAGGGTAGGCTTAACAATGGCGATGCGCAGTCTATGATAGATTGAAGCATTGAGCCACCCCGACTCCAGAATTAAAGTAGTTAATAATTTATTACTGCTTAATCTATCATAAGTGGCTAATCAACAAATAAATCCGACATGACATGACCAAAATCTACATGAATGATCCATCACCCAGATATGGACCCAAACTAAATACTAAGTATCTCACTATCTCAGTTTCCACTTATAGAAGTTTCCAGGAATCCATGTCAAGCCGACCAACATATCTAAGAGATATATAATCTGATAGTTGTTTACCAAAATTGGGGCCTCTTGTAGATTATTAGAAGTCAAATTCAGCCATTAAACAATTAACATTTTTCCCCCCTTGGTAAGAAACCTGTTATGTGCAAGTGTGAGTAGTATTTGTCCCACATTGAAAAAGTACGCAAAGAGCTTTCAGTTTATAACCCAAGCGGACTACTCCTCCTATTGCCAATTGATTTTGGGATGGAACCTCGCTGTGGGCTTCTGGGTTTCTCTCCCTTGTGTTCTCCCCAATCCGTTATAACAAAACCAAATAAGCATATGTAAGTTGCATTCTTTTTAAATCATTAAGTTTAAGATATTATAACAAATGAGATATTTTAAGATATTATAAAAATTTTAAGACACACCTTGATGCAGCAACATTTGCCAGGCGTTTTAAAACTTTATGGTCCCTGAAAAGAATCAAAATTTATTAATATACGAGATAGAAGTTCGATATCTAATAGGATTGAGGAAATAATCACACTTACAATTTAACTTCCCTATTCGATCTATATAGGGATAAACTTTCAAAGATATCGCAGTAAGCTGAAGGAAAGAAACTCTGCAAACAAGCATCAATCTCCTCGATGCTATACCTCTGTGAGAGAGAAATATATAATGACAAAGACATGAAAGAAAAGTAAGAAAAAAAAGAAAAGAAGATAGAGAAACATAAATTTTAGCCCAAAACTAGCTAATGGAAAAACTTTTCACTAATTTCAAAGCATGAGTTCAAATGAAAATTACTAAATCAACATCAAAACTTAAATAACCCTAGAATAAATTCAGATTAAACTATACAACAACTAATTGAAATAACACAAATTACAAATTAGGAGTAAGCAAGTAAGTAAAAAGCATAAATAAGTATATATAAAGAGTAAGTTTGTTTATAATGGAGGCAGTCCCTTTAAAAATTGAACCTTTTTCATGTATGTTGTTTAGCAAACAGGTGACTTCATTTGAGCTGAAGAAATCTAGGTCTCTATAGAATGTCAGGACAGCCACCAAAAATCTGCTATTGTTTCACAAAATATACTAATCTATCTTGAAGATGTATGTTAGGCTTAATTGATTGATTTTACTTGCTACAGTATTCACAATTTGACACTTGGAGGACTGATAGGTGCACTAGTATCTGGAAAACTAGCTGAGTTCATTGGTCGCCGAGGTGTAAGATTTTTTATCCCCATCTTAATCTTTGAGTACTAACAGAGCCAAAAGAAGTGTAAGTCTCTCCAACGTTCTTGTTGACAGTTCTCATTCACACTTCAACCATTTTCTTGTAGACTATGGGCTTGTCAAGCATACTCAGGTTATCTATATTATATTCACAGGTTCTCCCCCCTTCTGTATATACTTGTATAAGTTTTGCAATTTGAATATCTTCTTTTGAATCAAAAGTTTAAGTCACATTACTATTTACTTGTGCACTTGATATGACTAACTCATCATCTTTCATTACCTTAATTAGTTACTGGTGGTATGGCAGGGTTTCATGTTCCTTGATATCGGTAGACTAGCTCTTGGGATTACATGTGGACTCATAATTACTTATGTGGTAATTAATCTGTTCATCCTTTTTAGTACAGTTCTATATGCTTTCTTAACTAGCAGAGAATCATACATGTAACAAATCAGCCTAACAACAGTCAATTAATGAGTGCAAATAGATTCCTGTATACATAGCAGAAATAACACCAAAAAATCTTCGAGGGGGACTACTGCTACTCCATCAGGTAAACTCTAAGCATCTGCAGCCCTGAAGACAACTTCAAGTAGATTCTAGGACTGCATATATTGGTTATGCACTTGACCTTTGTGCTTTGCAATTTATGACATGTTGTGGAATCGTGATGGTTTTCCTTGTTGGACTTGTAACTAGCTGGCACACCTTAGCTCTGATTGGTAATCGGATTTATTATCATTTTGAAGAACATTGAATAGCCATAAAATTTTATTTCAAGTTCACAATATTGATTTGATTTTGAAACTTATTTAGGTACTATACCATGCATGATACAACTCACAGGGTTATTCTTTGTTCCTGAGTCTCCTAGATGGCAAGTAAGTTCCCGAGTTTCCTCAGCAAAACAGACCACAAAGTATTACTAATGTCTAAACTCTGAACATTGTCTTTTGCTGGTGAAGAAAACTTCTGGAGAAGCTTATAAAACGGCTTTAACACACAGATATATCACAAGAAGCAGCTGAGATCAAAGTAATAATCACTAAGACCTTTGTAAGCCAGCTATATCTTTTGTCTGAGAGTTATCTAACACCTTGTATTTTGACTTTCTTTAACAGGAGTATACAGAAGCTAAAAATTAAATAAAAGTTAAAAATGAAAATCATACCTTGCCAGCAGGTTCTTTAAAACTGTCATATCTTTTCTCATTGACATGCTTGAAAGATGAAACCATGTACCGAATTATACCAACTGCTTTGTTATAAGGCTTAACCCATGTATCTACTGGTTCAGAATCAAGTTCCTCCTTCGCAGCTGGTACAGAGTCCCGTTTCTGAGATTTTGGAGGCCCAAGGGCGAACCTACATATTAGGCCCTAATTAGGTCTAAGTTTTTTGAATGTTTGATTTTTTGGTTCAGACCGAAAAAATAAACAGTTGTTTGGTCCGAATTTTTTGAAGTTTTGACTTTCGGTCCAGACTGGAAATAATTTTCTTGGTTGACTTTTACATAACTTCTATAGAAAATTTAATTTAACAATATTTTTATGTACTTTTTATGGATATTACATCAAAAAATTATTATTATATAATAATTCTTGGTCGAAAAATAAAGTAATAAAATTCAGAATTTGCAAAACCTTAAGAAATCGAATAAAGAACAAAAATTGCAGAGAAAATAGAGAAATTACCCAAAATTTTGAGTGTCTCGGCCGCATTTGCAGTATTCCAGTGATCTTTTATTTTCTTTTTTTTTTCTACTTTTCCTTTTATTCTCTCTTTTACCTTTACTTATTTGGGCGATGTGTTTTGGGGCCTTAGGCATCTGCCCCTCTCGCCTAGGCCCAAATACGGCCCTGCTGGTACCGCCGTTTCATATACTTTCTGAAATAGCAAATAATTGATTAAGAGACTCCAATCTGCATCATTCGCAAACCTAGGAAAACTGCGAACGCACCTATCCAATTGCTCCGACTGGATATGTGTTTTGAAGCAGTTTAAATTTATTACCTTAAACGGGTTGAAATATGGCATCTTGTTCATGCCCTTGGAGCAGTAACCATTTGGGTGATTCGTACATAAAGAAGTAAGCCAATATGGAGAATATAATTGTGGGAACAGACGTATATAAATACAGGGTTCGCCATGAACTTTCCCTAGCTAAATAACCAATTCCAGTCAAGGCTAATATACCGAGTGAAGAGGTGATAAATCCCAGCATTAGTGCATGTGATCGCCACTGTTTTGCAACCCTCTCTGTCAGCAAAAGTACACCCAGATATTGGGAGGAAACGCAGAGGAAAATGCTGCAAGGGACATAACTAAAGATGAGATGCAGAGCAAGTTTTTTCGTCCCAATGATGGTGTGGCTAACAATAAACCACCCAATAAGCAACCCACAAAAAAGGAAGTTGCAGGGAAGCAAGTGGTAAGCGAGCTTGCACACTTGAGTCCCCACTCAGATATGATCGAAGTGTGTGTGCTAATGCCATAATCCCAAGCCCAATCGCTCCGAGAGAGGCTGCATAAGTCGGACTTATTGGAAATGCAAGAGGTGCTACCAGTGGTGCAATGCCATGTTGGTTGAGCATGAGCGAATATACTCATGAATGTTTGCATGATTTGAGTTGAATTTAATTATACAATACTCTGCTCAATCATCTCTTCCACGGAAATTATATTAACTGGTTCTATGACTTCTTCCTTATGATCACTACCTTTGTGATCCATCGCGCTTCAAACTATGTCTTGATTTGTTGAGCAGTGGCAGACCTAGGATTACAGTGTTCATGTGTTAACATTGTATTTAAATTATATAGAATATCACATATGTCATTAGACAACTCACAAATATCAAAATAACATTATATTAGTCTTCTTGCATATTATTACTTAATGTCACTACAACTGTTTTCACTATTCAAATATTCTAGTTTGACCATACTTTTACTAAATCGATCTGATATTAAAACATATGTTATAATGTAAGATGATATAGGATTCGTCTTACTGTATATTTTCAAATATGGTTTTCTAATTCTTTTATAAAAAATTCAAGATATATAAGGATCAAGTTATGTATTGGCAAATGTTTAAAGTCAGATAGTGGACCATATATTAAAAAGACACGGGGATCTGGGAGTAACAAACTAGCAATGATGAAGGGCAATGCTACATCTACCCAGTGGGTAGTTAACCCATTAGAAATAGAGAATTAAAAAACTATTAAAACTGATGAGTTGAATTCTACTATTTATTTAGTTCCATTTGCAGTGGGTTGTGGGTAGATAAAGTTTTTTCCAATGAAATATTGTAAACATGAGTAAATTGTAATTGTACAACTCAGAAGCTGTTAGACATCTATAATTGTAAAACTTTTGAGACTAGTAATTTGGGGTTGGGAAATTGACACCCAGCCAGCATGACCCTACAAATAGGATACTATAGAAAAAACTTGCTTTTAGGATTTCAACTGACGATCTAACTTCATCTACTTCAAGGTCCCCGCTTCATATACAGTTACAACTTTAAGGAGAAAGACCAAAGCCCTGTTTTTTTGGGCACAGTTTCAATTCAATTCAGTTCGACTCGTTTTATTTTAGTTCACCTACTTTCCTCTCACATATTTTCTTCAGTTCAATTCAGCTCATTTTAGTTATGTTCATTTCAGTTCTGTATAGTTCAGCCAAAAAGAACAGGACCAAGAGGTTACCACATCATACATATGAAAGTATACAATATTAAAGATGAGACTTAAGAGGTCGTTTGATTGATCATAGGAAGTAGAAATTTATAGGAAAAAGTTTTTCCCATGCATAAGCATTTCCTATGAAGTGGATTGTGTTGATTAATTTGGTTGAACATGAGAAGTTAATTTTCATGAGAAGTAGTTCCATTTATTTATGGGGACGTAGATAAGCAACTTCCTCCATTAGGTGGAAATTGAACTTCCTAGAAAGTATGATTTCCTATGTTTTTGTTAACCAATTTAAAAAACACCATTATCTTTCACTTACTAGTAGATTATACTTTCCATGATTTTGTATTAGGGAGGCCATTTCTCATGCATGCTTCCCACCTACGATGGAATCTTACCATCCGGGCATTAGTGCACATGGATATTTCTAAAACAGAACCAGATGAACTAAGGCCAACTAAGTATATTATAATTACCTATAAGAATTAAAATATATTGTTCCGTTATTTTTTTTCAGGAGTGCAACTGTCAACACGTAACTTTAACCGTTAATATCTTTAACTATGTGTAAAAGTCAATAGTGTGGAAATACTCATTTGGATAAATCTTATAACATCTTAAAGGATAACTTTTTATTCTTATGAATTAGTAGAAAAATATAGTCAAAGTAATACATGTAAATAGTGCCAAAGTCATAGTCTTATACACTGATACTCAGAAAAAAAAAATGTTGTACGTGTTTATGGAAAGTCCCTTGAAGCTAGCTGAAAAGCTACAAATTTGCAGGCTCGTTTCTTCTTCAGATAATCTGATCTTTGTGTGTCAGAGAGATAAATAGTACTCCCTCTGCTTTTTTTTATTTGCTACATTTGTTTTCTTGGGAATGAAGTCACTACTTTGACCAATTATTTTGATTATTTTATAAGTAAAAATATAGTCATGTGTGACTTGTTAGATTCGTCTCGACGTGTAGATTCATAATATCAAATTTTTATAATTTTTACTTAAGCGAAATAAGAGATATTAAGAGTTAAATAATGCTTTGAAAACCGTGCAAGTCAAATGTAGCAAATAAAAAAAAGCAGAGGGAATAGTATGTTTTATTACAAAATGGAAACAGTGGAGGTTTCTTAGTCGACAACTAAATGGATCCGAACCATCATATTTATAATTTATATATAGCCCCTTGCTTAAAAGACCTCGCTCATTGATGATTAAAATAATTGATATAATATTATACGCATGCCTTGCTACTTGCTAGCGTAGAAATTAAAATAGATATTATCTCCATGTAAATGAGAATATCATATTTCCACCACCTTTCGTGCCATAATAAATCATATTATCACATGATGCTCACACGTATTCAAACACACTTTTTTGGACATTAATCTTTCTAATTGCGTATAAGTAAAAATTATAACAAGTTGATATTTGGGATCCTCTCATTTATAATAAGTTGATATTTGGGATCTTCTCATTGAGAAGAATTTAACAAGATCTCAATTGACTATGTTTTTTTTTTTTTTTTACATAATGGTGAGAGAAATATTATTGTCAGAGTTGGTTGATGAATAGTGTCAAAAATGAGAAATGGTGCATGTATTGTAAAACGGAGGTAGTATATGACTAAAATTCCAATTGCTATGGCTTATAGTGGACCATAAATCAGCCATATCAGATGTAGGGAAGAAAAATAGTTATACAAATCAATATGTGATATGAAATTTAATTACAATGCTCACTAGTCATTGCAAATCAGCAAAATATGTCAGAAAGACAAGCATCTGGGTAATGGCAAAAAGGTCAGGCTGATGCTGATGTTTATACATTGTTGAATGATTTTCTTTTTATTATTTTAAACTGTAGGTTAAGTCATGATCTCAATGAGCTTTCGATAAAACATACAACTGCAAATTGCGGAAGTCAAAGTGGTATAGAGAATTTTTATATAAACCATTGGGCAATGCTTTGAGAGCGAACAAGAGGCTAATACCTTTTATCAAAAAGAACGATTTTCAATTGGGATAGGAGGTTTACTAAGAGAGATACAAAATCATGAGTAGGAGGGAATTTTTCTGTCATCGTGAAAGATTTCCATACAGGAAATTTGTTCACCCCTCTAAAGATCATTGAAATAGAGTCTTCAAGATGTTCACCCCTCTATATAGGGAGAAAGTTAAAGCTTTGATATTACTATTAATCTAGATAACATATACTACACTAGTGAAAAAAAAGGCCAATTGATCCGGTCATTAGCCAGGGTTGTTCATGATGATCCGATCCCATTGATCCAATACGCGATGCGGTCAATCCGATCCAAAAAATCGGATATCTGATCCGATTTTTTGAGTTTCGGATATTTTGGATCGGGTATCCGAATAAATCGGATCGGATATGGGTCACGAATTTTTTACTTTTGGATATCCGAAATATCCATTTTTTTTTATTAAAGTACATAATTTCATTTTTGAAAAAAAAAAAAAAAAACCCTAAGTGTAATATTCGAAACACTTAAACATGCTTAACTAACAAATTAATTATAATGAGCATTTAAAATATATTTTTTATTGTTTAATTATTAAGGGAAAGCTTAAAATTTTGATTGAATAAACTAATTATCTAAAAATATGAGGAAGAATTTATTCGTAATTAGGCAACCAATAAATCCTTATAAACCATTAATTAGTTGCAAGTAAGATTTATGTATCATATTAAACTAAAAGGACAAAGAAGGATTTGTTCTTCAAAGTCAGACAGATAACTTCTTCCACTTCTCCTCTTCTTCTCCTCATGGCAACATACCAAACCTTCATCAGATTATGTCCCCTCCACCATCTTCTAACTCAGAAGTTATTGTTCCCCAAACACCCTGTAGAAACTAAAATAGGAGATAGGAAGAATAATATGGTGCAGCAGAACAAAACCAAACTTACTATTTCATTATATTCTCCACACCCTTATAATCAATACTCCCTCTGTTTTTTTTTTTTTTATCGTTCTCACTTTCCTATGCGCGTCTACCAATGCAACTCTTTGAACTTAAATATCTTTCATTATATATTAGTAAAAATTATAACAATTGAATATTAATAATGTACTAATTGAGACGAATTAAACAAGACTCCACATGACTATATTTTTTCTTATAAATTGCAAAAAAAATGAGAAGATTCACTCTAAGTATGAATAGTGTCAAGATTCCAAGTGAGAAAGATAAAAAAAACAAAGGGAGTACAACTGAAGATATAAATAGCAAACTAAATAACTAGAAAAGCCTAAGACTTAGAAACATGATGCCAACTATCCCATGATTTTAGAAAATACTTAACCCACTACTAAACATTGAACTAACTCCTTAAGTAACATGTCTACTATTTGAATTTGTCACTAACCACTAATTTGAAGCAACAAACACAACACCCCCAACTCCATCAACAAACCATGATTTCCATTGCAAGGTTTTACAATTCCCATTAACCAAGCTCATGGTTTTGAGCTCCAACAGTGGCTATAAGTAGCCACGCCCATTGCTCAAGCACACCACACAAATCAGCAGTGCTCCAATCAGAACATCACCTCAAATTCAATCAAGAAACAAAAGAGAAGAAGAAAGTTAAAGAGGCCAAAACTTTTGAAAACTACTTCGCACCACCCAACACCACCGTGCACACCCACGCCTACCACCTACGAACCACCACTTTCATTCTCCGACCACCCGCAACAACCCAACCCCGTGGTTGTTCTCTCATGCTCCTCTCGACGCTCGCACACTCTCTTTCCTCTCGTATCGCGTCTCTATCCTCCCTGACTCGCTGGAGCTGCACCATCTTCCTCAATCCTCATCGTGGCTCCTGACTTCGCTGCTCAATTAAGAGCATATGTATGAAGTACATACCTATTGTTTTATGTCTGATATTAGTTAATAACTCAAGCCCAAGTCATATTTTGGAACTAGTTTAAGCATTTGGGCGAAGAAAAAGAAAAAGAGACTGATTCACTTGGTTAAACCATTAGTTAATTAGTTTGGGCTATGAATTAATAAGTAGTATCATTTAGGCCCTGTTCTTTTGAACTTATTTTTTACCGAACCGAACCGAACTTATTTTATTTTAGGCTGAACCGAACTTATTTTTGCTTGAACCGAACTTATTTTTACTTATTTCTCGCCGAACCGAACTTATTTTTACTTATTTTTGCTTGAACCGAACTTATTTTGGCTAAACTGAACTTATTTTTGCTGAACTGAACTTATTTTGGCTGAACTGACCTTATTTTAGTTGAACTAAACTGTATTAACATAATATTATCAATACTTATTATTATAATAATCAATAAATATTAACATAATACTCCCTCCGGTTCCTAAAGATCTTCCCTCTTTCCGTTTTAGTGCGTTTCCAAAAGATCTTCCCTCTTTTACTTTATTCCTTATTTGGCAAATTTTTTCCCCTTCTTATCCTCTCATGTCACTATCATATGGTCCACCATTACACTATTAAATCAATTTTACTCCCTTTCTCTCTCCTACTTTACACTTTTTAATTTGTTTATTTTCCTTAACCCTCTCTCTCTCCTACTTTACCCACCCAAGTCCCTACACAAATTGATCCTCCTTGGTATCTGTAGTAACAGTAACAAGGAAGATCTTTCGGAACCGTAGGGAGTATTATCAATACTTATTATTATTATTTTATTATTTTATAATAATAAATAATAAATAATAAATAATAATAAATAATAATAACAATAATAATAAATAACAAATAATAAATAATAATAAATAATAATAATAAATAATAAATAATATAACAAATAATAAATAATAAATAATAATAAATAATATTAATAATAATAAATAATAAATAATAAATAATAATAATAATAATAAATAATAATAAATAATAGTAATAAATAATAAATAATAATAATAATAATAAATAATAATAAATAATAGTAATAAATAATAATAAATAATAATAATAAATAATAAATAATAATAATAAAAAATAATAATAAATAATAAATAATAAATCATAAAAAATAATATTAATAATAATAAATAATAAATAATAATAATAATAATAAATAATAAATAAATAATAAATAAATAATAATAATAATAATAAATAATAAATAATAAATAATAATAAATAATAATAAATAATAAATAATAAATATAAATAATAAATAATAATAAATAATAAATAAATAATAATAAATAATAAATAATAATGATAAATAATAATAAATAATAAAAAATAATAATAATAATAATAATAATAATAATAAATAAATAATAGATAATAAATAATAAATAATAATAATAATAATAAATAATAATAATAAATAATAATAATAAATAATAATAATAATAAATGATAAATAATAAATAATAAAATAATAATAATAATAATAATAATAATAATAAATAATAAATAATAAATAATAATAATAATAAATAATAACAATGATAATAATAATAATAAATAATAAATAATTAGAATAATAATAATTATAATAATAAATAATAAATAATAAATAATAAATAATAATAATAAATAATAATAAATAATGATAATAATAATTAATAAATAATAAATACTAAATAATAAATAATAAATAATAAATAAAAATAAAAAATACAAATTCATCGTTATTTTAATTATAATATTAATAATAATATTAACAATAGTAATAGTAATATTGAAAACAAAAATAATAATTACAACATTAGACAAGACTAAACTTATTTTTGCTGAACTGAACTTATTTTGGCTGAACTGAACTTATTTTTGCTGAACTGAACTTATTTTGGCTGAACTGAACTTATTTTTACTGAACTGAACTTATTTTTACTTATTTTAGCTGAACTGAACTTATTTGTACTTATTTTTGCTGAACTGAATTTATTTTTGCTGAACTGAACTTATGTTTACTTATTTTTGCTGAAAATAAGTCCAAAAGAACAGGGCCTTAGTTAAGCCTTATTAGATTAAACTTGGCCTTAATAAATTAACCGGTATGTTAATGTTGGGCTAATGACATATCTTGTGTTGCTAATAACTAATTTATCGCCTATTTGTTAATGTTATGTTAGTATAAAATGTTAAGGTTTAATATATAATATATTATTCCCTTTATTAGAAACTCAACTCGATTCATGGATTAATTAAGTAAAGAATTATAGTAACCTTGTTTAATTATATAAATTAAATATAAGTCATGAGCTATAATTGCTCGCAATATTGTCTATAATGTTCATGTCCACTTATAATGTTTGATTAAATTGCTTCATCAATATAGTATGATTAATAATATCAAAATAATATTATGGTAATATTAATGGCCATATTTTAGCAATATTTGGAGATTGGTACAACCGTAACTTTTGGGTTAGTAGAATATAAGAAATAAGATGCTAAATGGAAAGTTATGAGATTCTACCTTGGTATATGTGAAAAGTTCGATGCTGAATGAATTGAGGATAAACTGATGGATATTTGAGTAATAGGGACTAATGATTTGTGAATAATCTTTTGAGGCCTGAGTGGTTATATTTGATGTTAGAGGCAAGACACAAAAGGTGTTTATGAAATAATGTAAATAATGTCTTAAGATTTTATGACGATTAGGAATATACTGTTTTGGATGATAGAAAGGTTAAGCCACATGGAATTCTGAATATCTAAGGTTGATAGTATTGTGGACATTATCCACTTCTCATGTGTTGTAATAAATTCGGATCAATTTTTATTTTACGAGAGTTAATACGATGATATTGGGATTTGTAAATTTTAAAGGGGCTTAGAATTTCTATTTGAGGGATTAGAAAGTGATTTACATTACTACAAACATAAAGATTTGAGTTTGGAAAGTTGAAATACATCATAATGTGATGCGAAATAATATTGGATGTTATGGTTTGTTACATGCATGGCTTTTGAGGGAAGCATTAATTGAAGAAATTAGACAAATTATTATCTTGAAGGAATAGAGATGAGTTACTTTTCAAATTGAGTATGTGATTAGATATCAAGCCCGGCCCTTAACATGTCCAAAGTGGGACATGAAATAGGGCTTCATTTTCAAAGGGGCCTCCAAAGTGAAAAAAAAATCTTTAAACATAAAAGACTTGAAGTTGATAGTCAAAGTATCTTGAATTAAGCTCTTCTTAGAATGTATCAAAATATTTTGAAGAGAAAAACTTAGTTTTATGCATGTCTGTTATTTGGTTTACTTGCATATTTTGGTGGTTTCTTCGAATTTTTTTTATATAGGAGCCTATTTTTCAATATTAACACAGTGTCTCCATATTGTTCGAGTCAGGCTGTTAGATATATGAATGATAAAAATAGTATGCATCAAAGCTTGTGCAAGTCGGATTAGACAATTATTAGACGATGGTTATTACGTTACTTTTCTTAGCTTACTAATTTCTATGCTTCTTTACCACGCCTCTTCCATTAATCTTGTTTATTTTCTAAAATAAAAAAGTCAACATGTTACCCAGCATAACTTTACTTGAGAATTATCTTTTTTGAAATAGATAAAAAGAATTCTTCTGTGCGTGCTTCCCTTGCATAAGGCCCCATCTTAAACTCAACATCTTACAAGCCAGACACCTCCAAATTCTTCCTCCCCTCCTTACATCTCAAGCAAATACTTGGGGTAGAAATTGGACCCTAAACTTGTTGGGGAAGATGAGAAAGCTCACCAGTGGAACTAAACCCAATTCCTATTTTACACGATAAATTGTGTGCAATTCCTATTTTACACGAGAGTGATGTACAAAAGTAAAAATATTGCACGACCCAAACTAACAATAGAAGTTTGAGTATTAAAAGATGAGAAACAAAACTAAATACACGCTAAATAATTTGCAACATTGTTACAACAAAAAATCAAAGATTAAGCATTTCCTCATTGTCCATAAACTCCTGTCCTTCCATGGTATCATGAGTCCGATGCCAAAAGATAGTAACATAAATGCTATTAAGCGTTTGACAGCCCATGTTCTGCTGATCAAAATGTGCAAGGATGCAAAGGGACTAGTATTACTTCTGCTATTAGGTACATTTTGTTGTGTGTGCCTTATGAGAAGAGGAGAGCTTAGGCTGATTTGACTGGTTGTAGATCGGCCTAGACTCATCAAAACATCCATCGCATCTTGCTGACGGCCTTCCAACAGCAGCCATCTGGGTGATTCGTACATAAAGAAATAAGCCAATATGGAGAATATAAGTGTGGGAACAGACGTACATAAATACAGGGTTCGCCACGAACTTTTGCTAGCTAAATAACCAATCCCAGTCAAAGCTAATATACCGAGTGAGGAAGTGATGCATCCTACCATTAGAACATGTGATCGCCACCGTTTTGCAACCCTCTCGGTCAGCAACATTAGAGCACATACAGTAAGAGGGGCACGACCAACCCCGCATATGAAGCGCAACACAGAGTAGACCCAGATATTGGGAGCAAATGCAGAGGAAAATGCTGCAAGGGACATAAGTAAGGATGAGATGTAGAGCAAGTTTTTTCGTCCCAATGATGAGTCACCTAGTGTGGCTAGCAATAAACCACCCAATAAGCAACCCACAAAATAGGAAGTTGCGGGGAATCTGGTGGTAAGCGAGCTTGCACACTCGAGTCCCCATTCTAATATGATCAAAGTGTGTGTGATAATGCCAGAATCCCAAGCCCAATCGCTCCGAGAGATGCTTAAGTCGGACTTATTGAAAATGCTGGAGATGCTAGCAATGATGCAATGCCATGTTGGTTGAGCATCAGCGAATATAGTCATGAATGTTTGGAAGCTATCAAAAAATGGTGACATAGATGTGAGCACAGTTTGCATGATTTGTGTTCAATTTAATTGTCCAATACTATGGTCAATCATCTCTTCCACAGTACTAAATTTGGTTGGTTCTATGACTTCTTCCTGATGATCACTACCTTCGCGCTCCATCGCCGTTCTTCAAATTTCTCTTGATTGTATTAAAATTTTACAGAATATCACATATGTCATTAGACAATTCATAAATATCAAAATAACATTATATTACTCTTTCTGCATATTTTTACTTATATCCTAGTAGTTTACGGTCGAGTCGAGCCAGGATTCTTGTTAGCTTGGCTAGTGTCCACTTAAGTTTATTCGAACTCGAGCCGAGCTCGAAACTTGACTAAACAAGATGTGACCGAGCTGATCTTTGAGCAAGTGTTGACCGAGCTGTTATCGAATTGTAATACGAACAACCTTGATAATAAAACTATTAACTTATTATTGTCTAATATCTAGAATAAATATATTGAAGTATGCGTACATAATACATTATTTCCATATATATATAAAAAAATTAATCGAGTCTGTTCACGAATTTTTCGAGTTGGGCATGTCATAACTCAACTCGACTCGTTAAGGTATCGAGTCGAACTCGAGCCGAGCCACAACGAGCGGAGCTTTGACCGAATTTTGACCCAACTAAGCACGAACTGTTCACGAATAGGTCAGACTCATTATAACCCCTAAGTTTGACCATAATTTTTTTTTACTAATGTACTGTATAAAAATAATATAACTCCTATGATGTAAATATTTTTCTTAAGATATATTTTTAAAGTTTATTTTTCTTTAATTCTTTTTATAGAAAACTTAACATATTAAAGGGTCAAGTTATTGGCAAACAATAAAAGTCGAAGGTTACCATATATTAGACTAGACTCCATGGGTAACAATGAAAGACTAACAAGAATAAACTATAAGTGTACAAGAAGGACCATACAAGGACCTAATGCTTGCAATTTCAAGCTTATCATTAAGGACCTCAAGTTAGATATTAGTTATAATGGTGTTAATAAAGATACTCTAGGTTCTTAACTATAAAAAAAAAAAAATCATGCTTTAAGTCCTTAACTATGATATTACAATGTTCCTTAACATATTTAATTATGTATAAGTAAAAATTATAAAAAGTTGATATTATGAAAGTATGCATGAAAACGAATCAAATAAGACCACATTTGACTATATTTTTCTTATACATTTGTGACAGAAAATGGGATAAGGTTAGTACATGAATACTGAAAACTATGGAGATGTTGCATGTATTTGGAAATGGAGGAAGTATGCATTTGTATATATATATATTAATTGCAACATATGCATATATATATATATGTATATGTATATATATATATGTATATGTATATATATATATGTATATGTATATATATATATATATATATATATATATATATATGTATATATGAAAAATTGATAACAAAGGTCCGAACTATAACCGTCCTGCTATAAAAGATCTCAATTATTGATTATTCCATATCAGTCCTAACTTCATGACACATTTGACACTACTGGTCCCAGTAGGTAAATTACCTGCTACAACAGGTAACATAGGTCACGTGATGTAGTAAGTTGTCAAATTAGGATCACATGGCCCAGATTTAAAGTTTTAGACCCCATTTCCCTACCTTCTTCTTCCTTCTCATGCTCGTAGCAATCAAACTTCTTTTTGGGTTGCGTGATGTATGGTTCTTCATTTATCATGGTACCAATGGTCAGACTTGTAAATTGCTATTAATATTGATTATTAAAGGTGTCAATGCTTATATAAAGGATGTGCAGCAAGAAGGATATGATACCAAGTAATTTTCACTAAAGACCATAATTTGCAGCAATTTTAATTCTACTTCTATAAATAATTAAAAAAAAAAATTAATCAAATGCAAAATTAGTTGCCGCCTGATTCGTGCTCTTACATAACAAATAAATCAAGACTGAAAGTAATAATATCAATCATCATCGTCATCATCAAATTCTCCAGTTTTTTTTATCAAACCCACCCATTATATCTATTTGACCCAAATTCTTATGTTTTTAATCCTACTCTATTTTTTTTTTTTTTTTTGAACAAAGTAACCAGATTAAATTACTAAATTAAAAATGGCAATACAATCTTTAATTCTACTCTGAGCGAATGATAAGCCCATTTTTTAGTCAATTCCATAACCTTCATCTTTAGCTACAACACCCATAAACCTTCTTTTGTGAACAGGCTCCCACAAAAGGCCATTGACGAACCTAACTTCTTCTATTGTTCACTGTTTTTCTCTCCATTGATCTGGAGCACCTACGGCTACCTGTAGGAAATGATTTCCCTTAATCATTTATTGTCTATGATTGATAATAAATACATCCTAATCACAAGTTAAATGGGCTTACATATTAATACAACATTAACATTAACATTAAATACATTATGCACAAGGGAGGCCCAAATGTGCCTAACACCCCCCTCAAGTTGGAGCATGTACGTCACAAATGCCCAACTTGCTCAGGAGATAATGAAATTGTCGTTTCCCCAAGGCCTTGGTGAAAATGTCAGCAATTTGTTCAGTGGTAGATACATGGTGAGTAGAAATAAGCCCCTGGAGGGCATCACGAACATAATGGCAATCCACCTCAATGTGCTTCGTGCGTTCATGAAATACCGGGTTTTGCGCAATGTACAATGCGGACTGACTATCACAATAGAGACGCATAGCGCGAGGGTGAGTAATGCCAAGGCTCACAAGTAAGGCCTTAAGCCAAATCAACTCACAAGTAGTGGTAGCCATAGATCGATACTCAGCTTCGGCGGAAGAACGAGAAACAGTGTGTTGTTTCTTGGTCTTCCAAGAGACAGGGGAGTGACCTAGAAAAACGAGCCACCCGGTAAGAGAACGCCGAGTCAAAGGACAACTGGCCCAATCAGAGTCGCACCAACCAGATAGTTGCAGGTCACAGTCAGCGCGAAGAAGAATGCCCTGCCCGGGGCACCCCTTTAAGTAATGAACAGTGCGGAGAGCGGCGGCCCAGTGCTCCTGGCGAGGAGCCTGCATAAATTGAGCAAGAGTATGAACAGTGTATGCTAAGTCCGGTCGAGTGAAAGAAAGATAAATGAGACGACCCACAAGGCGGCGATATGATGATCAAGTAATGCGCCATCAGCAAGGGCGATATGATGATTCTGCTCCATCGGAAAACTAGAAGGACGAGCTCCAAGGAGCCCAGAGTCGGTCACAATATCCAGGATATACTTGCGTTGACATAAGAAAATCCCCTCTGAACTACGAGCAACCTCAACACCAAGGAAATATTTCAGATGTCCCAAGTCCTTCATATGAAAACACTCACCCAAGTACTGCTTAAAAGCAACGAGGGCATGAGAATCGTTGCCAGAAATTATCAAATCATCCACATACACAAGGACGTTGAGCTGAACGGAACCATGAGTAAGAGTGAAGAGTGAATAATCAGAGTAGGATTGCTGAAAGCCATACCGTTTAAGAGAAGCAGCGAGTTTGGCAAACCAGCAACGAGGAGCTTGACGGAGCCCATAAAGAGATTTCTGAAGTTTGCAAACCATACCAGATTTGTGACCATGAAAACCGGGAGGAGGTTTCATATAAACTTCCTCATCAAGATCCCCATGCAGAAAGGCATTGTGGACGTCCATTTAGTGCAACTCCCAATTTTTCGCAGCGGCAACAGCAAGAAAAGCACGAACCGTCACCATTTTCGCCACAGGCGCGAAAGTCTCATTATAATCCAGGCCCTCAACCTGGCGATTACCAAAAATCACAAGACGCGCTTTGAGGCGCTTAACCGTGCCATTGGCATTATATTTAATTTTATAGACCCATTTGCACCCTAAGGCCCGCTTCCCAGAAGGAAGTGAAGTCAAAACCCAAGTATCATTAGCCTCCAAGGCAGAAATTTCCTGTTGCATAGCCGCACGCCACCCTGCATCAGTCATGGCTTCTTTGAAACTCCGGGGTTCATAACCATCAGTAATAGCTGCCAGAAAGATACGATGGCGCACAAAAAATTTCTCAACAGACACAAAATGTGCTAAAGGATAAGGAGTACCTGAGGAGCCGGACGGAGAAGGAGAACTCGGGGATGGACTCGACGTGGGATTCGGAGGAGTAACAAAGTCACGTAGGCGAACCGAAGGGTGTTTGACACGCCGACCACGACCCAACTCCTGAATATTGTCATCAGGCCCAAGAGAAGAGCTAGTAGAAGCAGCGGACAAGGGAGGCCCATCATGACGCGGGGCAGGAGGCCCAGGTACCGAAGAGGAGTCTGGGGCAGTGGGCCCAGGGAAAACAGTGGCAGGAGGCCCAGGTGGGGCAGTGAGCGCGGGATCAGAAGGCCCGGATGAGCCAGCGGGAGATGGACCTGCCGCGGGTGAGGCAGAAGACCCATCAGTATGGGATTCGGTAATGGGCTGATCAGTATGAGCTTCGCATGGGCCATAGGGGGCAGCAACATCATCCAAAATGGGCAAAAAATCAGGGGCCAAGTCCATATTATCACCAGTAGGGTCGAGGGAATGAGTAACATGATGAAATGGAAAATCATTCTCAAAAAACTGAACATCCCTTGAAACAAATATATCATGAGTGTCTAAATCATAGAGCTTCCAACCTTTTTATTATGCGGATATCCAACAAACACACATCGCCTACTACGAGAAGTAAACTTATCCCCTTTTGCTCGTTGATTGTGAGCAAAACATAAACAACCAAACACCTTTAATGCATGAAAATCAGGGGAAACACCAAATAACATCTCAAAGGGAGTTTTATTGTGTAGCAACCGAGAAGGAGTGCGGTTGATTAAGTACACAGCACCCAGTACACACTCACCCCAAAAAGAAGTAGGCAAATTGCCTTGAAACATCAAAGCACGACTTACATTGAGGATATGGCGATGTTTGCGTTCAACACGACCATTTTGTTGTGGAGTGCCAACACAAGATGTTTCAAAAAGAATACCATGAGAAGTAAAATAGTCAAGCATACAATTGAACTCTGTGCCATTATCACTAAGCACCCTCTTGACATGCCCCTCAAATTGACATTCAATCATAGCAAAGAAGGAGCAGAAAGATTTATGAACATCAGTTTTGTGTTGCAACAAATACACCCAAGTGGCACGAGAATAGTCATCTACTATGGTTAAGAAATAATGAGCACCACAAGAGGAGGGAGTGCGATAAGGGCCCCACAAATCACAGTGTATCAGTTTAAAAATGCGACTAGCTTTATTGTAACTAATAGGAAAACTAGGACGGGATTGTTTTGCTTGAGGACAAACAATACAAGCCTTATTTAAACATTTCTTGGTACTAGAATCACTAAAAATAGGAAGAAGCTTGACGACCTTATCCGAAGGATGCCCCAAACGCCGATGCCATAACTAAAAGTCACTAGTAGCAGTAGTCACAGCACAGATGCTCGGAATCCCACGATAATAGTAAAGTCCATCCTTACGTTCACCTGCTCCAATCAGGTTCCTCGAGTGACGGTCCTGTATAGCACAGAAAGAGTCAGTGAAATGAACAATACACTGAGAATCATCGATCAACTGAGACACAGAGATGAGGTTACAATTGAGGCAGGGAACAAATTACACATTATGCAGAACTAAAGCACCCGAAAGAGAAATAGTGCCAGAGAAAGTGGCCGTGGCCTGCTGACCATTAGGTAAGCCAACACGACATTCAGCAAAAGGCAAGGGATCGACCAATAAAGAAAAAGTACCAGTGACATGATATGAGGCTCCCGTATCGAGGAGCCAAGAGGAAAAATGAGACTCACCCATCATAGTGGTAGGAGGTGGGTCATGTTTTTCATTTACCAAATTTAGAAGCACCTGCATCTGGGCAAGATTGAGGGAGTCAAGAAGAGTACCCCCACCAGACACGACAGTCGGAGCAGGACTCGACACATCGCCACTGACGGCGTGGGCGCGCGGCGCTGCAGCAGGTGGACGACGCGCCGGAGTGGGGTCAGCACTAAGGCGAGGCTTACTCTCCGCGGCAGACGAAGACGCAGATGAAGACGAAGAGGCTGAACCTTTACCATACTTTTCCTCCCACCACGCGGGGTGGCCGTGAAGCTTGAAGCACGAAGAGACATCATGTCCTCGTTTCTTACAGTGTGAGCACAACAATTGAGATTTATCCGGGCGATTGAACGAGCCTTTCACAGCAAAGACATGAACATCCTCCGGCACGGGTTTGTCACGAATCATCCCGCGAACACGTTCCTCTTGAAGGAAGGCTTGATAGGCACGTGTGAGATCAGGGGGAGGCTGTTGAGAGAGGAGATTAGATCGAACTGTGGAGTATAAAGAATCATCAACACCAATGTAAAATTGATGTAATTTCTCTTCCTCTCGATCAGTGGCAAATTTGCCGGCGACGTCGCACTTACAGTTACCACATGTGCAACCATGAAGAGGTTTGAGTCTAATCAAATCATCATATTAACCCATAAGGGTATTGTAGTAGTCTTCCATAGTCATAGCATGGGTTTGCTGGCTGTTAGCAATGTTTGCGCGAAGCTGTTGAAGGCGTGGGCCGTCAGCGACGCAGAATCGATTCTCTAAATATACCCACAAAGGCCGGGCCTTATCATGGTAAGGGATGGAGGCAGCAAGTTTAGGGTCCATACTCCGAAGCATCCAGAAAACTAGCATAGAATTCACAATATCCCAGTCAAGTAACTTCTTTTTATCAGTTGGTTTGGTGATAGTGCCATCAACAAACACATATTTCCGGCGAGCCTTGAGAGACAAGGTAATTGCCCGAGCCCACGATAAGTAATTATCACTCTTAAGGATCACGTGAGTGATGAGGTTGCCGGGTTGATCGCCGGAACCAAGGTAAAAAGGAGAAGAGGAATCGAGTTTTGAGTCGTCTGTCATGGTAGCACCGCCAGGAGAAGAGCTGCCACCGTGAGGAAGCAGGGTGGAGAAGAAAAAAAAACCGGCAGTGATGGGGTAGGGTTAGGCAGTGGCTCTTGATACCATGTAGGAAATGATGTCCCTTAATCATTTATTGTCTATGATTGATAATAAATATATCCTAATCACAAGTTAAATGGGCTTACATATTAATACAACATTAACATTAAATACATTATGCACAAGGGAGGCCCAAATGTGCCTAACACTACCGTACCTAGCCGTCGTTCACCTTGACTTTCACATCCTCTTTACTCTCCCATGTAAGATCCACCTTGAGCACGTACGTTTCAGGTGTCTCCTTCCATAACAGTGCGTTGACGAAGGTTGTGGTGTCGCTTACGGAGGTGTTATCGCCTTACCGGAGTAGAGAGAGTGCGATGGCCGATGAGACATGGGTTGCTGCGGAATGGGGAATTACCATTTTATTGCTAGGGAAGGGGAAGGGGTTGTTAATGTGTGGGAAAAAGTTAATAAAAAAAATATTGGAAAAAGGGTAAAAACAAATTTTTGACAGCTTTAGCAGGTCACCAGTCATCTAGGCCCACTAGTGTCAAATGAGTAATGAAATTAAGACTGGTCTGGAATAATCAATAGTTGGAATCTTTTATAGCAGGACGGTCATAGTTAGGACCGTTCTTGTCAATTTTTGAAAAACCGACAAGAGTAGGCCCAATTATGACCCCCTTCCATAATAGATCCCAACTTTTGAATACTCCACAACAGTCCCAACTTTGAAGAGTGTTTTATAATAATGGTCCTAGCAGGTCACCTAACCTGCTACAATAGGTAAACCTCTTAAATTATCACCCATGCCACCCCTTCCACCCTTCCCCTGCACTGCCACCCCTCTCCCATCTCTCCCCTACCCTTCCACCCCTCCCCTACTCTAAAACCGCCAATGTCTGCCTCCCTGCTGACGACTCGTCGGAGCCCAACCACCCTCCCGCTGGCCAGCACAGAACCCCTGCCTCCTCCCTCCTCTGGCCTGACGCACAACCACCACGCACTATGCAGCCACTGCTACACCACTACGAATCAATTAAAACCGAAACAGTCAGAACAAAATAATGGTGAGGGGACAGAAAATCAAAAGAAAAAGAACTGGAGAGCGCAAGACAAAGATGGTGGAAATTCTCGTGTTGATCAGAGGCTAGTACCGGAGCTTGCTTCACCACACCACTAATAATGCTCATCACCTTCTTTGTCTCTCTACTTTCTCTCTCCTTTGCAATTCCCGATGATTTTGCCATTACATAGGGTGTGAAGAACGCATTGTATCTAATTTTACCCTGTCCCAGTGATCCATCAGAATCAGCATACTAGACTGATGGAAAGACAATTTAGCACGACTAGTACGTCCATCTTGTTCGCTAAAAGTAGGGAAAAGATGGTAATTCTTCCTTAAACAACCCAAAAAAAGTTCTTGGAGATCGGATTGCAAGGTAGTCAAAATTTTACCAGGTCCTCTTTGTTTGAACAAAACCGCACCTGATCCAGTTTCAATTTTATTGGTCTTCAATGACAAATAGAAATCACAGTCCCCAAAGCTCTTTATAATTATTGTCAATTCTTTGGAGCAACTTTTCTGCGTGAATTCTTCCTGTTAACAGAGAATCAAATCAATTATTCAGTATGATAAATAAATATTGATGAGTCATACGTTTGAGAGAACCTACTAAACATTATATGACATCTAGACACCAACTAAAGTTGCGTCAACAGCATTGCACAAATCAACTGTTCTCTAGTGAGAAAAAAATATCGTTTGAAAGAATTGTGTGGTGATGCTGCATTGGCCGGCGGGATGGTGGCGAGCTCCGATGAGGCTGCGGCAGGGAGGCAGAGAGTTCCTGCGGATGGTGGTGCAGCAGTAGACCTTGGAGGGGGATGATAGAGATAGTGTTGCGTGAGGAGGGGGGTGGCAGGGAGAGGGGGTGGCGGGGAGGGGGTTGTGGGTTGGCAAGATAAGTGGCGGGGTGTTGGAAGGGGAGGGGAGGTGGCGGGGGTCGGCAGGGGATGGGGGTGGCGGGAGGTCACAGGGGGAGGGGGAGGGGGGGCGGGTGGTCGGCAAGGGGTGGGGTTGGCAAGGGGTCAACAGGGGAACCCACTCAAACTTGTAAAAAAAATTTTAGAAAAAAAATTCCTTCTTGAACCGGTAACCCTTCCACTTGGATCATTATTGTAAAACACCCCCCAAAGTTGGGACTGCTGTGGAGTATTCAAAAGTTGGGATCTATTATGGAAGGGGGGCCATAGTTGGGCCTGCTCTTGTCAATTTTTCCTTTTCAATAAATGCTCTGTTTTGTTCAACTTCTTAGAAGTTATTTTCAGCAAAATTAAGTTCAGATCAATTCTTGATCTGACCTTATTATCCTTATGTAATTGACTTACACACATTGAAATTATATAAACCCATTAAAATTATCATTTCCTTACATGACTATAATGTTGTGGAAGTATATTGCTGATTTTATTTTGGCAATTGTTCCTTTTGATGGATGATTTTGATATTCTTAAATGAATTTGTTATCTTTGTTTTTTTTTTTTTTGTTCACTTTTTTAGTCTTTCCTTTTTTTTAACCTAAAATTTTAAGTCGCTATAATTATAGTTTTTAAAAATGGCAAATATTGGGATTGATTGATTACCCATTATTATTTTAAAAATTTAAACAAAATTGATGTAATTAAAAAAGTAAGGGTAATATAGTCATTTAATATGGGGACACCATGCCTCCCCCATGCACTTATATAATAGAGATTAATTGCAACATTTACCTTATTTGGAAGTTTTATATTATTTGCAACATTTCCTTATTTGGTAAATTCTTCTCTTTATCTCTCTCCTATTTACATGGGTTTCTTAAAAAAATATGTCAATGGGGTACGTTGCAATTATTATAGAACGGAGGAAGTGTATATATATAGGAGAGAGATATTCATTATTGATCCATTACTTACAATTAATCGAAATACAATCCTCAAATATTTATTGTTCATTTTTTCTTTGAAGGGATATTTATTTTTCATTATTGTTTTGCAGTTAATGCATTTGTTATAAAAAAATATGAAGAGGAAAAGAAAAAGAAAAAGTAGACAATTGGTGTTTTCTTAAAGTTAAGGACTTAACATATTATATGAACTTTTTTATGTTTAGAACCTGGAGTAACTTCATAAACGCTGTTATAACTAATATTTAACTTGAGGTCGTTAACGATAAGTTTAAAAAAATTAGGTCCTTAATGATAAAAAAAATTGAACTTTAGGTTATTATTGCATAGTTAACTCCTGTTTAGACATCAATAAGTTTTGGGACAAGTAATTGGGTTTGGAAATTGATATACCCTCACTGCCCAATAAAGAGGATACTATAAGTAAAACTTTCTTTACATTGTGTTTGGTATTTTTTTAGTACAGAAAGGAAAGGAAGGGAAGGAAAGAGAAGAGATGGAAAAAGAAGGGAAAAGAAGGAAACTAAACTTTCTATGTTTGGCTAATATAAAGGAAATTAATTAATTTTATCTGTCTTCCCAACTTCATGCAATTTTGGGAGGAAACTAAAGGGAGATTTTGTGGGTTTTCTTTCCTCTTACTTCTTTTCCTTTCGAATGGAATCCCTTATAAATTTTTTTACCAAACATAGAAAAGTCCCTCTTTTCTTTCCATTTCCTTTCTTTTCCATCCAATTCCTCCCTACCAAACACAATGTTAGAATAGCAACTGACAATCTAACGCCATCTGCCATTCTTCTTCAATGTCCCCTCTTCTCAGTTACAACTTTTGTTTGGTATTTTTTTTAGTAAAGGAGGGAAAAGAAAGGAAGAGAAAGGAAAAGAAGAGAAAAAAAGGTAGTTGTAGTTTACAATGTTTGGTATAATTGATGGATTTGAGAGAAATCACATGTTTGGTTGTCATTAGTAAAGGAAAGGAAAGGAAGGAAATAAAGAAAACATATGTAAAAGCTTGTTAACTTTCTTTCCTGTCAAATTCCTCCAATTTTGGGAGGAAAGGAAAGTAAGAATTTAAGAGTATTCCTTTCCTTCCACTTCCTCTCCTTTCCAATCAAACCCCTCTTATTTTCTTTTACCAAACATGAGAAAGTTTGTTTTTACCTTTCCTTTTCTTTCTTTTCCATCCAAATTCTTCCTACCAAACAAAACCTAAGGAATAGAAAGATCAAGAAGTTACTGCATCATACATGAACATATGAAAGCATACAGCACTAAAGACGAGACAGGTTGGGTTTGCAATATATAGGAACTGTTGGAATAATGGTTTTTGTAATCTTCCTCGCTGTTTGTCTTGGCCATGGGTGGAGTGTGGAGTAAACTGACCAATCTTTTTTCCTTGTGAATATTATGCTTCATTTGTAACATCTTTTAATCATCATTCCATGACCATAATTGAGTATGAGTTATTGGATAACTGTCATAACTCCTCATCTTCTCTACGGACAAGGGCGAAGGTACATGGGGGCCGCAGGGGTTTTGCAGTCCATATATTTGAAAGTGGCTTTTGTAGGTTTTTAAGGTATATATTATTAAAATGGCTATTATATTACATTAATCTTCTTACTTGAGTGGTAAAATGGGATAACTAAAAGTAATTTTTTTTTATAAATTTACTTTAAATATTCTTGGCTCCATTAACTCTTAATTCCTAGCTTCGCGAAGATTATGTTGGAGGTTACAAAGCTAATATTATTCTTCTTCTATTAATGTAGGCATTTCATTCCTCATCATATTGATAGTCTCGAATTCGTCTTTTGTTCCTTGGATTCCTATGTGGAAGTTACATTTGTTTCCCCTCCTCCATCAACGTCGATCATGCATGCTTCATACTTTTTTATGAGTGTCTTTTTCATCATGTTCTAGTTCTACATTGTTCATGAAAAGATGTTCTGAATACTTCTATTGATTATGTTTCTTTCCATCTATGGCATGCGTTTATGTAGCTCAAAACTATACTCAAAAGTGCCTGTGAGTGAGAATGGTGTATTAACCTTAGGAAAAAGGACAGGCGAATACAAGGGGCATCTCAGTTTCTCCATTATCGTTTCTAAGTCAGTGGTTCCAAATTACCGCGACACACATTGTATATACTTCCTATGTCTTCTCATAAGGGCAACTGCCAACGCATGACTTTAACCATTAATATCTCTAATTATATATTGGTAAAATTTATAAAAAGTTGATATTATGAAAATACTTATTAAGATTAGTTTAACAACATCTTTTAGGATAATGTTTTGTTTTTGTATATTAGTAGACAAATACAGTCAAAATGGTATATGTTAATAGTGAAAAGTAAAAAATGTACACTATTTAACATCTTTGCGACGGGACATTATCCCTTCACAAATGCCTTTAGTGACGGATATATGACGGGATAGTCAACAACATGACGACCCCCTTTTACGACGGGGGGCATGACGGGAAATTCCGTCGCATCTACAACGGGATTTCCCGTCCTAAAATAAGGTATGTTTTCTAGTAGTGTGTTGCACTTAAAATTAAACAGGTAAGAGTTTTATTGTACCTGTTTATGAGATGTCCCTTGAAGCTAGCTAAAAGCTACAAAATTACAGGGTCGTTGCTTCTTCATATCATTTTTGTGTGTGTGTGTGAGATAAATAGTAGTCTATGTCATTATAAAATGGAAATAATGAAGGTTTTTTAGTTGACAACTGTTATAATCACATACAATACACTATTCTTATATATATATATATAGCCCATTGCTTAAAAGACTTTGTAGCTCATTAGTAATTCAGAAGTAGATAAATTACTAGTTTCGGAAGTTCGTATGATGCACGGTTAATATTTTATGTGGTAGAATTATACTAATATGTCATGAGGTGTGATATATAAATAAGATGAACAAAATATTTTCCTTCATTTTATTTTGTTCTATATACTTTTTTAAAAAAATTCGTGATTTATTTTGGACTTTTTCTGATTTAAAGTATTAATGATTGACATTGAAAATAACAATATTATCTTAGTCATGATTATCAAATTCTTAGCTAATTCAGTAAATTCAAACTCTAATTTTCTTTTATCTTAACCATTATGAATTTATTTTATTTTTCTAATTTTTTTTATTTAATTCAAAATTTATTTGAGGATAAACATGTCACCCCTATATTCATTAAGATCTCCTCTTATGAATAGATAGTTAAACCGTAGTCCTGGTTTATTTAATTCTATAAAACACACCAAATACTCAACTGCTATAATCACATATAATACACTATTCTTATACTTCCTCCGTTCATTATATATTAATGTTCCTACTTGGAATTTTGGCACTATTTAGAATTACACATAATTAATCTTCTATTTTTTTTTCCCAGTATATAAGAAAAATCAAAGTCATGTGGGGTCTTATTAAATTCATCTCCATGAGTTCTTTAATGATTTCAATTTTTTATAGTAATTTTTACTAATATAATATGGAGTTACGTATATTAATATTCAAAAATGTGTATGGGTAAACTTGCAAGTCAAACGAGGAACATCAATAAGGAATGGATGGAATATTTATTTTATATTTATCTAAAATTTAAATGAATAATATGTTGTTATTAATCTAACAAAATATATATTCATAAATTGTAAAACTATATTGTAAATTGATCGTATTTCGAAGCATATTTCGAGCAACCACCAATCGTTAGGGGTAAAAGTTAGTTGGATAAAATCCAAAATCCAAAATGATCCATACCATATTAGTAATTTGTATTGGTCTTGAACTATGTTATATTGAATTCGGATTGAGTTTTTCAGAAAATTGGGATTTACGGATTTGTTTGGATTGAGGGTGATTGGAACCAAAAATCCAAAATAACGAATACTTCCTCTGTTCTAAGTTACTTGCAACACTTTATTTGACCAAAAAAGTGAGTTTTTTGGTCAAAGTGTTGCAAGTAGCATGGAAGGGAGGGAATAATAAATAGGCCATGTATATTTGGAATTGGGTCATTGTAACACCCCGACAATTCTCTCTTTTCTATACCTTTTTAAATAAAACATAGAGAATAATCAAAGTATTATCGCCCGTGTGAAAACATATCGGCTTATTCAGAATTTTGAAGCGGAAAACATAAAATAACTTTATAACTAAAACTTAGTCAACATCAAAGTCAACTTTAAAACCAACCAACAAAACCAAAGTCAACTTAAAGCCAAACCAAACCAACTATGAAAATATAACTCAAAGTATTGTAAATAAACTACACAAGCTCTTCAAATTCCCGATCCCAATGATGCATCATCTTCAAACCTGTAAATAGACAATGCACTATTGATCCCTAGAGACTGCTCACCGAAATGGGTCATCACAGGATCATTAAGGCAAAGCTATGATCAACATATACAACAAAAGCACGTAATCAGCAAAGTTGAGTACTACATACTAAACAAGTAAACAATCCTAACATGATACTAATAAATAATAGGAAGAATTAAATAATAACATAATCACTTGCAGATAACTTTTACTGAACTAAACTTTAACAACATTCTTATTACTTTAAAGGAATAGTCAATGGACCGAGTTGTCTAACTATAATTAGCCTTCCCTTTGGAAGATGAAATATGGGCGCGACTTCGTATTCCCATGACCTACGATATCGAGGAACCTTTTTAAAATAAACAGGACACGATGATCAATCCGGCCCTAGGAAAAGTCATGGCACGCTCACCATGTAACGCAACTCCTAATTGTGCAACATTTTAGAAGTGCACCAGTCTAAAGCTATTGCTATCCAGTTTCACTTTACATGATTTATAATTTATTCACTTGTTATGACTCACAAGTTGAACGAACATTAAGAACATCAAACAAACATAAACTTTCATTTTTATCTTAGGATTAGATAAGTGATCAAACAACTTAACAACCCAAAATTAATTCCACTTTAATTCAATCCTTCTTATTTGTTGAACCTAGCCAACAATTAAATTACCTTTCATAGGTAGAAAATATCAACTTACCAAATAAGGCCATCGGTCCTTATAAAACAGTGAAATACCCAAAAGGGAACAATGATCAACCATGATCCAATACTAATAAATATATTAATTCTCCCATGTGAATAAATAAAATAAAGTTCCCAACCAACATGCTTGCATCAATTATCCATACATACATGATATTAATCTCATAATATAAATCTCATAGTCAACATGTTCATAAAACATATCAAACATGCAAAATCCAACATAATAGATATCATATATGAACTGAACATAGTTCCTATACATGATACTACATAATTCTCCTTCTTAAATCATGATACTACATCAACCAACACATAGGTATGTATGTACCTTGTGTAGACAAACTGAGATACCACTATAACAGACTTAAAAATCGCCTAGAGAGAATTCTCCGCCTAAAATAACCAACATAAATTCATAATCGTTACACCATGAATTTACAGCAATAATAAAATACTTTAAACCCTTCTTAAAAGTGTTTAAAAACTTTTCCTAACTTTAAAACTTACTTAGTACAACCTCCTAGTATAGTACTACTGTACTAGAAGATTAAAAACCCTTAAAACTCATGTTTAAATCATAAAAACTCCATCAACAATACTCTTTCCAAATTTCCAGCAACACAATATACAATAAAACTCTTTTTAAACATATTTAAACATGCTTATAATCATAAGAAAACCCAAAACCATAAACTATAACATGATACTATGATTTTCCAACATGTAAAACCCTAAAAATCTATGCTTTGATATTTTTAAACCCTATTTTAACATAACAAGTAAATCTGAAATTTTATTTCTTCAATACATAATTTATATAATCTTAGATTCATAAACAAATCATCAAATCATAACTTTTTAAACATAAACTTATTAAAACAAACCCTAAAGATACAAACTTTGCATTAAATAAAACTTGAGGAGGAAGAAATAACAACCAAACAAAGAAGAGGAAGGAATGAAGCTCGCGGCAACCTTGGGGGACGCGGGTGCTGGCGGCTCGCCGGCGTGGTCGGCGGTGGCAGCGGCAACTGTTGCCATTGACGGTGGAGAAAACCGAGAGAAGGAAGAGAGAAAAAAAAGAGAGAAAAGGAAAGAAGAGGAGGGCCGAAAGTGAGGGGGAGAAGGAGAGAGAAAATAATGTGTTTAATGTGTGGGGATTTGTGTAATTAAGGGTATTTATAGTTTCCCATATTATGGGTCCAATAAAGAGTTGGGCTTTGATGGGTTAATTAAATGAGAATGACTCTAGGTTAAGCAAAAAGGTTTGGGCTTCTCACACCCATATACAAACTCTTTTCTAAATCCAATAAGTGTTTCTAATATTTCAAATACTTTCAAAGCATGACATTAATAAATATTTGACTTGCATAAATCATTAAAATTAATCCTTTGACTTTCAAATAGTCAACCTTTGAAGAAATTATCATTAAAATACATAAATATATTCAAATATAAATAACTATACATTAAAATATATTTATAAAATCCAATAAATTTATGGGGGATTACAGTCATACGTATCATAAGAGACCCAACTAGTTTTTTTTAAAAAAAGTCTGAGTCCCCTAACCTTAAGCAATCACTCACCACCCACCATATAAATACCTACATTTATTTCTTTCTCAATCTCAGTTCTCACCAAACTCCCACCTACCATAACCCCTCACTCTTAATCTCAATCTCACGATTCTCACTAACAGAAAAAAGAAAACATTCACACTTTCTCTCTCTCTCAGTCTCATCAATTACTTATAATATCATATCGCTTTAATTATTGGGAAATTCCCAATGGTGATCTCGAACTTTTCGAATTTTTCACTGGTGACCCTCAATTTTTTTTATTCCTATTGGTAACCTTCAGTTATTATTCTAATTCCAAATGTGACCTTATAAAGCAAAAAATTGTTAATTTCATTAACTTTCCGTAATAACTAATGTCTTGGCACGTAAACCAAGTTGCTTTCCGTCATATTTTGTCAATTTTGACATCAAATTTGACCCTTAAGGGCCAAAATGACACACAATTCCTTAGGCGACCAATTTTAGGCATGAAAATCAATTTAGTCTCGAAAATCCGGCGGAGTTTCCTTTATAAAATGGACAACTCGAAATGAGAAACGGTGTTCTAAACCTGTTACAATCACAATACATAAAAGCATTTTCAAATCTAGTACTCAACGCTTTCGCGGAGCAACAAACTAACCCGAACCGAGAGTACTATTTCTCTTCTAAAAATAGAAGTAAAGAATCATAAAATATGAACTCACCATTACATGGTTGGGCGTACTCGCCAAAAAAAAACGTAAAACAATTCACAACTAGACATCTAGAACTTCAACTTGAAGTTATTATAACACTCACAATCACCAAGGCATACCACAAAAGGCAAAACAAAATACTTTGACGGTCGCATCAACATTGGGCGACGTCCTAACCCATAAACATTCATATCACATGTTTTGGAGTTTATGACTCTCACGTAATCAATGACACCACGACAATCACATCAAAGCACACTAAGCATTTACATCCAAAGAGTACTTAAATAACCTTATGCGTGAACATGGACACAACCAATTTTCTTTCTTTCAAAACGATTTCTTATTGGAAATCCAATAATAAATGACCTTTTATAGAACTCTTGTTTTGCAAAAACTTTGCTCAATCATTCTTATTGTCACAACAATATTCTAGACATGAAGTAACAACTTGCTAAGCTCTATCGCTTTAAAACAATTCCTTGATGGGGATCCAATCAATCCAAATAATAAGGCATATATTTCCGTTACTAGGGTGTTGAGGCTTGAAACCTCTGACAATGGGTCGAACATAACCCTGAAAACAAATGTGGAGTTTAAAATCTCCGACATTGGTTTGACTTATAGTCCTGACAATGGGGGCGTGGAGGCTTGAAACCTCCACTATGGGGCCGGCCATTCAACTATTCACTTTACTTGGTTCGAAACCCAGACAAGTTTAAAGCACATAACACAATTCCAAATATTCTTTACTAAACACCAAGTCTCCTATTAGTTGGTAACACTCAAAACACATTTTAGAGCGGTAGAAAACTCCATTGAGAGACCTTCAAGGCTCACAATCCGTGGGAGACTTGCCCCCTTTCAAAACTTTTCAAAAACGTGTTCTTAACTTTTCCAAAATTCACTTAAATCGTTGTAGTAAAACCATTTCTAGATCGATTCGAGAACGAATCCACAACCTTAATTGAAACATGTCTAAATCACTTTCACACGCTACACAAACAAATTAAACAATCTCACATAGCCTTTGGTATGGTAACTTACTCGTTGACCAAACAGGGCCAAATCGAGCTACTAAGGTACTACAGAAAGTGATATGTTCTATTTACATGAAACTAAATCTTCCTTTATACAAAACTCCTTTTTAAAACCATGTCTCAAAACTAACATACATTCATAACACATCATAAACCGCTCACACACTATAGTTTCACGAAATAAAATTTCAAGTCGTGCATGATACGTGAATCACATAAACTAACGACTCCATCAACAATAATGGTGGTATTACCCTTTCCTACCGATACTCATCACTCCAAACATAGCAATCAAGAGTTAACTTAAACTCACTTCTCAATGTTCATGAAATAGATATGGTCCACTATACTTCCTTAGTTTCTATTAGATTCATTAGTTTCAACTCAAACAACTAGTCATAGACTTAACGACATGATACACTTAACCCTTAACTTAAAACTTGATCAAATTAATCAATTACACACTTTGACCACTATAATAACTTAGTCTCATTCTTCAGACAAGACTTAAGTAATTTGAGTTTACGCACAATAAACCATTCCTAATGGCCTCTAGGTCATTAACGACGATTTGTTCAACTTTAAGTGGGCGTCTAACGCCCTAGGGCGACACAAAGGAGAGCTTGTTATAAGTTATAACCAAGCTATCTCGAGGTTCTTAACCAATTAACATGGTACAACTATAACTCCACAACTACAGTTATTTCATTAGACAAGTGCAAGAAACTGTGGAACTTCTAGCTTGTCATTTAAGATTAGTTACTACCAATCAAGAACTTTGCAATGACTTTAAACCAAAGACTTAGATCAATTCAACTTATACTCCAAACATTAAACTCAATGAGAATAGACACTCTTCGTTAAACCAGTCTACATTAGACTCGCTAACCATTTTAGTGTTATTACACCTTGATCACTACTAAACAAATCACACAACGGGGAACTTCGCGTCCCACTATCGACATGACTCGATTTGACATTATGCCTTGCATATGTCACCACTCCATAGCCTTACTAGATATTGACAGTTACTAGTTGTTCTATAATGATCTTAAACCGACTCCTTGACACTGACAAATAAACAGTAATACTTTACCAGGGTCAAATTGTTGACTCTTAACACGTTATGAGCTAACTTTGACTAGTCACGGGTATGCTACGAGAAACCGACCCACTTGGACTAATTCCTTTTTCCTTTAGCTATCCACTTCACCACGAATACTCCATGAAAGTCAACAGGACACGACAACTTACAGTAGATAGTCATCTCATGACTCGCTAGACTACTTTAAACTCATGTAAACAAGGTCTATAGGCATGACCAAGAGAGATAATAACTCGAGTTTCAACTCTTGTTATAGCCTCAACACACAATCATGCACTAACAAGTCAATTCATAACACTTAGTCAACAAGACTAGCATAACCAAGACATAACCAAACCATTCCCTGTAAGGTTTTCAATTAACAATTCACACCAACTACATTTCGTGTATACCATCATGCAACTCAATTAGTTTGCAATTCTAGAATCAAGTAGTTAATCACTAAACGTTCTCAAGGCCAAAAGATGGACAAAGTACGGGAGGTGGGTGGGTCTAACACCACTATACACACAAGAACAAAAAAATAAAAATAAAAGGGAGTGCACTTGAATGGAATAAGGCTCACCCTTATCCACAATAATAGTTCGTCCTAATACGAATATAAAAAAAAAAAAAAGACGAGCTAGATACTTAAATGAAATAGGTGACGATAGAAATTAACATCAAGACGGAATGTCACCCCAAAGTTCCCGTAAACAAATGGAACTAAAATTCACATTATGCGACTCAAACTTGAAGTTATAGCAAACTTTCGGCTATGTACCAACTTAAAATCACAACCCAAACAAGGATATACTAGAAATGGGTTTACCTTTACTAGGCAATCATTCCAAACATGGAAGCAAGCACAACTTAACTTGAGTCAAACATGGAACTCAACAAATTCCACACTTACTAAACGCATTGACTTTATCAAGTCAAACATCCACATAAGAGGGATCCACAACAACTATCATACACAACAACCACATGTAATCCCTTACTTTCCATATCTCAATCTTACTTCGGCTTTTCAAATTTTAATACTTTCATTTATTTAGTCTTACTTAAGGTTACAACCTCAATGTTACAACTCTAGGCACAACATACTAGGTCACAAAAAAAATTTATCTCAAGGTAGGGATGGATCCAACTTCCAATCAGAACAATGATTAAAACTTTCGTACATTATTCTTCATCATTAACACGCACCCCGGTCGTTGGTGGTCTTAATGGTGATGAACAATCCACTTAGGGAAAGGTACTTTCTCCTAAAAACATAGTTTCAAAATAAACAAAGGAATTTGGAGATCCCAATAGGTTCTAAACCGATGGTCACAACTCTAGGTCTCAATCCTATACCACAACTCAAGGTTAACCGCTAGGGGTAACCTAAGGCCCTACACCTTGGCGCTAAACTGGTTGCTAATCCTCTAGACCACTCTAAGCTCAACTCTAAGCTCTAGCCATACTACTACTAATACATAAATTAATTATTAACTATTACAACTAAAAGAAAATGTAATTAATTAATACACTCCTATAGCAAATCATAATTCTAAACTATTGCAGCGAAAGTCTCAACTTTAATAAACCTACATCTAGGTGAAGTCAACGCTTTCACCCCAGTATAAGCTAGTCACCATCAAGCCCTACACATTGAAGATACATAATATCAGCCAGAAGGCTGAGCAAGATTTCATACCAATAACAACTTTGAACTATCCAATGTGCAGGTGGAATACATACATAGTATTCCACAAAAAATCATTTCACTTGTACAACATTCAAATTGAATATAATAGACAACCTTCAATAATTCAAATCCAATTTACTTTCTTTCTAAACCATTCTGTAAAACTTTCAAATATAACTCCTTTGAAATCTGTGAGTAGGAAGTAATAAAAACCCAATGAGCTAGCTAGGCTCACTAGATAAGGTAAACACCAAAGTCCCTATTATGCATACCCCTAACTTGATAACATATCAAGAAGGAAGACGAATGGCAAGCGTATTGATCAATATACTCCCAACTACTAAAATAAATTGTTGAGACGCTGCTAACTCAACATACTTCCATACTCGAGGAATACCACTTACCGGCAACCCCACAATTTAATTAAAACTTGGTAACAATGAGGAACTTCCTCCTTTTAATAATCTCAAACTTGTCTCACGAGGAACTTCCTCCTAATATAATTCTCTTAAATAATCTCATAAATTATGTAACAGCCCAAATCCCTACTAACCCGAATCCACAGAGTTTAATCACAACGAAAGCGTATCCAGATAAGATTTAGGCTACTACCATGACATTCTCAACATGTAAGGAAGAGAATATCGAATTAACACATAACAATGCTCAATTTTATCATATAACAGCTACAAACTTGTTCTTATAACAACTTCCATTAAAAGTAACCAAGGTTCCTTAGTCTATTATTCCTTATTCATACTACAAGTACATACATACATATATATATATAATATATATATAGCATCTCTTAATTTACATTACTAAAAGTCCATTACAAAAGTAACTCTTTTATCCAATGTCCTTGTCTTAACCTGCAACAAAGTTGGACTCTGCCACCCACCAAGTGACAGCCACGAAAATGACAACACTATCAAGAAAGCCGAGTACACACCGTATAATAGAAAATACATGTTTAGGTGTGTTTTGAAAACTAATTGATAACACATCATCATAATAGCAAGTAACATAACCAGCTGAATTACTTAGAGTTTTCATAAGATCATTCTTTTAATATGAACGCGAGTGTAGCAAACTATTGAGGGTCGTCACCCCACCTTTTACTGTTCTGCTTGCAAGACTTAACCCGGACATGTCCTACTTCCGCCAAGATTTCCCCCTCTTGGTTGGGTAACAGTTAGGGAATACCCGCCCTAACCCGGGTGTATGCTCACGCCTCGCTTCCGTGATTAAAACCAATACATTTAGTGTTTCATTACCATACAATTCCATATACTTTACAAATTCTATTTAGAAGCATAAACATGGCAATTTAGTGTTTAAGCTCAGCTTAGGATAAGTAAAACATCTCAAGTGAACCATAGCATGCCAAATCCATGTCATATACTCAAAGCACACATACTAATATGCATATCATAAGATATTTCATTTCATAATCATGCTTCAAAATAGAAAGAAACAATCATTTAACCATAGGTAGGAAAAACTCTAGGTTACAATCCAAACTAAGTGTGTACCTTCACTTAGGTTGCTTAGTGCACTTAAAACTTCTTATCTCAAGTAGTTTACTCTTTCTACACCTTCCCCTGAATATGTAAAGTGATAGGAATTAGTTTACACAAGTTTTAGAACATAAATAACTAAGTTAAGTACAAGAGAGGTGCAAAGATGTACTTACAAAGAATCCGTTCTATGTTCCTATGAAGTTTTCTACAATTTCCCAAAGCTTGAAAACTCTACTAAAAGCTTGAAACACTAAGGAATTATGTCTAGAAGAGTTGTATGTAAAGAGAAGTAGGTGTTGAAGAAGAAGATTTAGGAGAAAAGGACGAAAAACCAAAATAGTCTTTTATAGACTGATTCTGGCGGTACCCCCAGGGGAGGGAAACCTCTTCTGGGTGAGGTTGGTTTCTTGGATTTTCTGGGTGATTCTTGTTGGAGGTGTTAGCTTAATGTGTTGGCTTTCATGCATGAAAAGATCTTTAAGAGATCGACACTCAAGCAGCTGGTAAGAGGCATTCTTTGAGGATAGGTACAAACTGATATTTTAGCTGGCCAGATTTTACTATGTATGGAATTCACCCTATTTAGCCACGTAAATTATGATGGTGAATGATCATTTTATCCTTAAGACATCCCAAACTTTGGTTATATCCAATTTAAATAGATTTTGAGCATGTATTCAATCTCAAAAGGCCTTTTAACTGGAAGTTCATTGCTATGCGATAAAACAGTCCTTATGCGATTTTCGTAATCTTAAGGAATAAGCTCTCAAGGGATTTCTAACTTATCTATTGGTTTCCAAAGCTTTCTTAACCACTAACAATGATACCTCTTAGCTACTTTGGCATTTCTTATAACAATAACTCATGTAACACATATAAATCAACTATTTAAACACAATTCAAGAGAAATACACTTTGTTATACTTGCACTTTGTTTATTTTCTAATGTGATCCCACACTTTAACACAAAGTTGGGGTTTTAGGTTTAGGATTTTCTTAGGGCTATTACAAATTATTTGGATATAAATATCGTAAAAACAATTAAAAGCTCCATAAATAGCATCGTAAAAACAATTCCAAACTCAATATAAATCACAAATCAATATGAAATACTTTCGGAAATAATTTGTACAAGCTTAGTATGAAATCTTACCTTATTAGCAAACCACAGTCAACCAATCTCAATCACAAGTCAAAAAAGTTCCCCTACGAACCCACAATCTACAATATAGTAATATAGTATAAGTCACTTGACTATACTTCACATAATTCACCTATAAATGACACAACCTAGTTAATGAGTTTTGACTGATTTTAAGAACGACTCAACTTAACTCAATTTATTTCAAAAGAGGCCAATAATCAATAAGCCAAAAGTCAATGAAAGCCAACTATACAAACTAGTATCCATACTGTTTTAGGGATTAATCATATAACTTAAACAAAGAACTAACTATATACCAACAAAATTGCAAACAGGTATGTATAATACACAACTATCACCAATACTTCATTTTATTTTATTTTAGTTTCCTGTTAAAGTCTTATTATGACCATGATATATGCCAACTAATTCAACTAGTGATTTGATTATAAGTTAACAAAGAACATTTTTTGCTTTGGATCATGGAAGTAACGAAGAGAACAAAACATCAGTGCTTTGACATTGTATTCGGCGGAAATACATGTCCACTGTGCAACGTAATTAAAGTGAATCAAAAAAATTAACATGCTTTAGTTGCTTAGAACATACATTAGACATAACTACTACTCACAAGTACAACACAACAACCATACCACAACAACAACGCACCACAACAAAAGCACAATAACAATCTAACAACAAAGCTATAATTTAAAACAACATACTTCATTATCTCCATACTACATCAAACATGAACCAATTATTCCAATTTCACATCATAGAATTTTCCCCCAATTCGATTTATTTAAGAACCCTAATTTAACAAAATCTCCAAACTTAGAAAATAAAATCAAATCGAAATTAAACTTGATGTTAGAACTTACTTGATAAAAGTGAAGTAATAGGATAGAATTACTCAGAAAAGGACCCGAACGTAATTTCTTTGACCCCTCGACCCAAAAAACGCAAGTACAAAAACCCAAAATTCTCCTCTTGGAAAAACCACAAAAATCGAGAACTATTGAAGATGGATGAATCACGGTTGGTAAATTTTTGTAGTTTTAATGGTTTCCTTGGTTGAAGCAACAAGTAGAAGAAAAGGAAGAAGATGGTGAAATGGTGGTCGTGGGTTTTGGTGTTAGGAAGCAGTACAAACACTCTTCTTTTCTTTAGTTTTTTTTTCTCTCTCTTTCTTTATACTAGTTAGACAATTATATTAGGGTGTTTAACCTAGAAAATTTATGAATTAGCTTTTGACTCCTTCTAAGGTAAAGCAATAGGAGGGAAACAAAATATATTTCATAACATAATATTTTAAATTATTTTTTTATAAACTAATATAATATAAATAATTACTAAATAGGTATAAAAATACGGGGTGTTATACATATGAAAACAACTATAAGAATAACGCAATATATGTTATTATAGCATTTGAGCATTATGTGTACATAGTTTATAAGATTAAACAATATATGTCTTTCAAAACGTTAGCCTTACTCAACTGAATCCCTCAGGTTTGGCATAATTCTCAAAATATCTCTCTCAGTTGGAAATCCCTCATATATTCTTAAGGTTTGATACACTACTCACAATACCCTCACCATAGACAGAAATTCAAGTGCATTAATTTCCTAAGGTACTGTTAAACTTAATCTTATGAACTTCAATAATCAATAAGAGTATTTTGAGAATTATGACAAACCTTAAGGGTACCTCTGGAAATTTCCCAACAAATTAATATTGCGACAAAACTCATTGAGGAAACGTTGTTACAACATTATTATGATAATTTTTTAAAGGATTTTCTTCTAATACATTTAGTATATTTATGTTCTTTGAAAATTATGACAAACCTCAAGGGTACCTCAGGAAATTCCCCAACAAATTAATATTGCGACAAAACTCCTTAAGGAAACGTTGTTACAACATTATTATGATAACTTTTTTAAGAATTTTCTCTAATTCATTTAGTATATTTATTTTCACATTAATCATTCCATAACGATTATGTCATGTCTATATTTTTAAAAATCATATTTTTCAATATAGAGCTATGTAGAGATTTCAAATATATATATTTATAGTTTTGGATAGTGAAAAATTAGAGTATAACTTTTGCTACACATAATTCAAAAAATTATAATTGTTACACCATTGGAGAGTGCTTACAAGTCACAACCTATAAAAATATAATTTTTTTTTGGATGAATGGTGACATATGACTAATAGTAGTATTTATTTTTAATATGTGTGTTGGATCATATAACAATAAAGAAGTCATAAGACGAGTACGAGTTTAATATAATAAGAAGTACTACATAAATTATGGTAAGAAGAGGAGTTCTAGAATTATCAAGTGAAAATAAAGTTTGATTTTCAGTAAATTATCTAAAAGAACAATGATATAATTGAGTATTATAACTTTGACAACATACTACTAGAAAACACACAATCCCATTATAATTAAAAAAATCACAAGAAAAAAAAGTGTGTATAACAATATAAAATGGAGAAAAGATTTAAGTTATCTTATTTATTATCACACCTTATGATATATACTTCCTCCGTTTCACAATAAGTGAAACACTTTCCTTATTTGTCGTATTCACAATAAGTGCAACCAAGCTATAAATGGCAAAAAAAAAAAAATCATACTTATTACAATTTTACCATTATTAAATTAACACAACCACTCACCTAGCACACATTAATTTATCACCTATCCACCTAACAACAATTAATGATCTAACCTTTCCCTCCCTTTTTACCTCCCCCCCCTTCTCAAACATCATATTTTTTTAAACTCACTCTCACATTCTCGATTCTTCTCAACTGTTCTTATTTCCCTCTCTCTCTGTCCTCAATTATTGAGAGTTCTCTGAAGAACCCTAATTTCGAAATCTCTCCCTGCTTATATTTTTCTGAAGAACCCTAGGGTTCCTTCCTCTCTCTTCACCACATGAATATAACTAGTTGTTGCCCCAGCTCCCGGGCAATGCCTTGGACCATTTACCAATTTGAATTTGAAGTGTTAAATCAAAAACTTGGGAGAACTGGAAAAAAAGAGTCATAGGCATTGGAATGTGCTCGTGAAATAATCTTCGATTTCCTTTAAAATTTTCTTCATAATTAATTATAATATGAATCATTGATCAATATAACCCTCGAACTCAAAAGAATACATATATATAAATATATAATAATTACAAAAACTATCATACAATCTTATTTTTGAAACTTAGCTTAATGTGTAAGAATATAACCGATGGAATTAAATAGTATAGTGGCGTTAATTAGGGAGGTTATAAAATTTTAAGAACTTTTCTTTTTAATGAAAGAGCACTAAAAGTTAGGACACGCTATTATTAGCATTAGATCAATGACTATTAATATATACATTTGTATTTAATTGTTTTAAAAAGAGAAATATTATCTTGTCTTTAGATAAAAAAATTCCCACAAAGAACAATATGGGATTGTAGATTAGTTGGTTAGTGTATTTGTGTTTCAAATGAGAGCTCATGGATCCAAGTCATAACACACACAATTTTATTGTTTAATATGTCTCATTTGATTATGTAGGGGAAATAGAGTACATGTGGCAACATAACATGTTTTTGCCTTAGATTTTAGATATATAAATTTTACCACATAAAAAGTAATTCTGCACCACACGGTTTTCAAAAACTAGTATTTAGAAGAAACCATTACAATATTTCTCTTCCAATTATCTCTTTTCCAATATCATGTATGTCATCATCGATCTAGACCTCGTCAACATCAAGGGAAAGTATACATGTCTCTCTCGATGATCAATAAACATTACACCTGTAAGCTGATATGTGGGTATGCTTGCACAAGCTCTTCATCATGTGGCTCCACTTGTAGTACAAGGTGATGAACAGCATCTATCTGGCTCGAAAGCTCATCAATGCAAGTCTTTAATGGAAAAATTGGCATAAGTATTGCCTTAGTCATTATGGTATGAATAATAGGCGAAAACGAAGTCTAAAAACAAGGATTTCTATTTTGGGAAAAAAAATCTTTCACCCGACTTGTATTATTATCAACAACCACTCCAAAAAAGAAAGATTTTCTCGTACTCAGTTAGTAGGAAAGACGGAGGTTATATTTAGTTCACCTTATTTTTACTGATTTGCACTTATCTGATATGATCTAATTTAATCTGATTTGAACATATCTGATTTGATCTGTACTTATCTTTTATAAAACATATAATTAATAATATTATTATTACTTTGTATTTCATTACTAGTATTACTATTACCATAATTTTATTAGTATGCACAACTTTTAATAATAATAATAATAATAATAATAATAATAATTAGTTTTTTTTGAAAAAGAACACATACAGTGAAAAATAAAATAACACATATTTTAGGTTAAAAAAATATATTATTTATGGTAAAAATAACATATTGTTCATGTCAAAGGTCCGTTTATAATAAGAATTTAGGTAGTAATGAAAGAACATATAATGATAAAAAAAAAAAAAGAACATATATTGAAAGAGCATACAAAATATATTAAAAGAACATATTCTAAAAAAAAAAAAAAAAAAAAGATGTCCCCTCAAAAAAATTAAAAGATAGATGTTATTTTTATGTTGATGACATGTTTGGATTTAACTAACAATATTTTTTTTGTTATGTCAATCAATTATTCTTTTTTCATTATAAATAAACCTATAAATATATATACTTATATGATCTTGAACAAAATTGTTAAATATTCTTCTTATATTGTTGTCTTGTTCTATATAAACTTTATTTTTAAAGATAAGTTGAAATCCCGTGTAGGTGAAAATTTGAAAGTGATGCCAACACCATTAGGTTATCACATGCGACTCATGTTTTATATAAACTAGTAACATATTCTTTATATTATTTTGCCAAAATTGTTAAAAAAAAAAATCATATACTATTATGATGTTCTTTACATGTACAACATCAAAAAGAACATCGCATATCAAAAATTATTAATTAGAACAAATATAAAAAAGAACACGTACAAATGCCAAAATAACATTCTTCTTCTTGAACACAAATAGCTTGAAATAGTGATAACAATGACATTTATAATAATAGCAACGACATTAGTCATTAATAAGTACAACAATGACAATAATAATAATCCTTTTAAACAAATGTACTAGTAAATAGTTGCGTAGTATTAATAGTAATACTAATCGTATAAAGTAATACTACTACTAATAAAAATAATAATAATAATAATAATAATAATAATAATAATAATAATAATAATAATAACAATAACAATAATAATAGTAATAATAATAATAATAATAATAATAATAATAACAATATTAATAATAATAATAATAATAATAATAATAATAACAATAAAATAATAATAGTAATAATAATAATAATAATAATAATAATAATAATAATAATAATAATAATAATAATAATGACACTAATAACAATAATAACAGCAATAATAATAACAATAATAATATGTTTTTAAATATAAGCATGATCTGAACTTATCTGATATAATCTGACCTGAACTTATCTGATCTGATTTGATCAGAATTGATCTGATCTGATCTGAAGTAAGCAAAAATAAGGTAAATTGAACATAGCCGGAATATAAAAAAAGATTTCTTGAGTTGATCATTAAACTAATGTTAAATAAGTCATATCCTAGTTAGACCTTTAAGTATTCTGAACCTTATTGTTAAAGCCGCTAGTCAAAAAATCAAAAATTATTATTGGCAAATAATGTTAATTAGTGCCTTATAATGCAAACGACAATGATAGTTCAAACTTTTTTTTAGAACTAGTTTTGGGGAATTAGTAGTCCTTTGTCCCATGTGAGTAGGGTTGTTCAGAGTGTGGTCTAGCCCGCACCAAATCGCAACCCAAATAGTTTTTTACTGTTTCGATTGGTTTTACGATTTCAAAATTGTGAGTTGGTTTGATATTTCTAGTAAACCGCGGTTCGCGGTTTGGGTTGTATTTGAATTTTTGTAAATCGAAACCGCATTGTAAACCGCAAATTTATATGATTTCTTTTAAAAAATATATAAAGTTTATCTATTTTGATTTTTTTTCTGATAAAAGATTTTGACAAACTCACAGGTATACGAGTATACGAGATAATACGTCTATACAAGTTAATACGAGTAGTAGGTTAGGTCTTTGCACTCATCACTCATCACTCATCAGTCATCAAGTCATATGCTCCTCTTTGCAATCCCGTGCCTTCCTCACTTATCTGCTCCTCCGACCTCCACTCATCTGCTCTGTATTTATTATCTAGTGTGAGAGAATTATGTATTGGTTTATCAACAACTTTGTACCAATTTTTTTTTATATACTTAAATTACAAAACTCATATTGCGGAGGAAATTATGGTTAAACCACAAACCGTACAACACCAAACCATTTTGCGTGGTCCGGTTTGTGTTGGTTTGGGCAAAAGTGTGGTGCGGTTTGGGTTGGAACTTGGAAGTCAAACCATGTATTTGCGGTTTAGTTTAGGTTACATACCAAACCACACCAACCCAACCCACGAACAATCCTACATGTGAGTATATATATGACTCGACTCACGCGTGTATGCATCAGAAGCGGATCTAGCATGAATTCAGTGGGGTTCAGCTGAAATAATTTTGGAAGAAACAAGGAAAACTCTAGAAAAAAGAAAAGAAAAAAGAAAACATAACTTAAAAAGAAGACAGTGCGCTACGTTTTCGTTAGATAAAGGGTGGCGCAGTGGTCCACGTGTCAGATGTTAGTGCGTGTTCATCCTCTTGCGACGTGGGTTCGAGGATAGGGACCAACATTCATTCCTTTCCTTTTTTCCTTCCGCTTTCAGCAAGGTAGTAAGTATTATCGATATTTTTGCCCTCTTGTCTAGTCCCTTTTCAGTTTTCGCAGCAAACTATCAAAATCCAAACCTAGCTTGACTGCCGCCCTACACCATCCATAAGAATGCTTCGATAAATTAAAATATCTATGCTAATATATTAAAAGACGTTTTTAGACAAAGAATGATGTCACGTGACGCTCTTCCTAAGTGCATTTTACTCTATGTAATCCACATACAATAAGAAAAATTAAAAAAATTGCATAGTATAGGGTTCGAGGATAAGGACCAACATTCATTCCTTTCCTTTTTTCCTTCCGCTTTCAGCAAGGTAGTAAGTATTATCGATATTTTTGCCCTCTTGTCTAGTCACTTTTCAGTTTTCGCAGCAAACTATCAAAATCCAAACCTAGCTTGACTGCCACCCTACACCATCCATGAGAATGCTTCGATAAATTAAAATATCTATGCTAATATATTAAAAGACGTTTTTAGACAAAGAATGATGTCACGTGACGCTCTTCCTAAGGGCATTTTACTCTATGTAATCCACATACAATAAAAAAAATTAAAAAAATTGCATAGTATAGGGTTTGATTCGATGATTTCAAGTTTATATACTAAAGTCCTAACCACTAGACCAAGTGTTATCATTTTAAAGTATAATATTAATTAATGAATTCTTACTTGAGGTATAGTCTGGACCTAATCATAAATAGTTATTGAATGAATATTAGTTAATACTCCCTCCATTTCATTTTAATTTACTCACTTTAATTTGGGGGAGAATCAAGGAGAAAGTGTAAAAGTATGAGAGAGAAACTGAAAAGATGGAGAGAGAAATTGAAAAGTGAGAGAGATAAATTAAAAAGTGGGTTAAAATATTAAAAAGTAAATGACATGGGTGGAAAAAGAGGAGAAAGTAGATGTGACATGTTTCCAAAAATAGAAAAAGCAACAGTGTGTAGATTGAAAAGAAACAAACCAAAAAGGAAAGTGTGTAGATTAAAAAGAAACGGAGGGAGTATTTATCAAGCGTTCCCGTAACATTGATATTTGATATGAGGTTTGTAAAGAATGGTGTCCCTCATATAAAATACTTGGCAGGTTCGAACAGTATGATATTCTCATATGATTGATATATGTAACAAGAGGTTCGAAAAAAATGGGGTCCCTCGTATATTTGACAGGTTCAAAAAGAATAATGACTTTCATGTTTGACTAAAGATTGATGAATTTGAAAAGATTAACGTTCTCATCATCAAGAAATTTTTTTGTTGAAATCAACATGACCGAACTGAAATTAAATTAACTGAACTAAAATTAACTGAACTGAACTGAAATTAACTAAAAATAAGTCTAAAAGAGCAGGGCCTTAATCCGAATTATGTTTGTTTCTTTGGTAATACGATTAATTACAATTACAAAAGAATTTATTTATTATAATTTATAAGATATTTCAATTATTAATTAATGGAAACGACTTTTCACATTTTTAAAAATCATAATGTAATGCTCTTTTTGTCCCATAATATATATAGTTCCTGTTTCATTTTTTATGGGTGAAACTTTTAATTTTTTTACCAAATATTCTCATTAATATATACAAAAAAAAAAAACTCATGCATAATCTTGTTTGATTTGTTTTAATGTGTAGTTTTATAATATCAACTTTTTATATTTTTTATTATTAAGGAATTGAAGATAACGAAGGTTAAAGGTCCGTCTTAAAGACTGTGTAAAAAGAAACAAGCACTATATTATAGAACGGATGGATTAATTAAATTATTAATAACCAATTAAATTTAAATTATTATTTCGTTAATATTTAATATTATTTATTAATGAATATCTCATATTATTATATTAAGTAAAGTTTACCATGCATGTATAATAGTGTGAAAGGATGGTTCCCTTAAAAAAAATCGTGAAAGGATGGTGAAATAGAAAATATGATGGAAATGGTCAAAACTCAGAGATAGAACGAGGATTTATTTCTTTTATTATTATATGAGTCCGTTATTACCTTTTGAGCAGTCATATATATACTAGCTAATATATTAAAAGGTGTTCATAATAAAGTATATGTTGTTATATGGAACCCCCTTTTTATTAGAAACATGCAATATCATATGCTTCCTCTTATGAGGCTCTATGATACATTGTTGGTTAAAATTATCAAAGAGAAAAAAGAAGAAAATGTGAACATATAGTAGCGGAAGAAACTAAAACAAACTGATGCATTCTTATTCTCCTTACTTACTGACTACAAGCACTTAATTAGCTTGCCTATTATATAGGCTACCAAAAGTTCAACTCAACGGAACACTTCCTAGAAACTAGTAACTAAGCACATAAAGTGGAGATAATGGTCCACTACAACATACCACTAACTATAATATAAGAAATGGGAAACACATGGTAATTTGACCAAGTAATTTAATGACTAACAATTGACCCTAACTTCTAGCAACTAACACATCTTTGAAGCACAACACCAACACACCCCCTTGCTTCAAAGCCACATGCAACTGCGATAACTTCAACGACCATATTGCGACGACGGACTTTGACTTGAACTCGATATACTTTGATCTCAACATGAACACTTAACCGCACACTCAACTTTAGAAGAGCTTCTCTTCATCTTCGACCTTTTGAGCATAGTTGTTTTGATCACCACCTTGCTCATCTCTTTGCTTATCCCAACTCCTAGCTTCAACATGCCCATGCCTCTTGCAATAGTAGCATTGGATGCTACTCATAGATTGACGTTGTCCTGCGTATTGACCACGCCCTCCACTTTCTTCGCGACCTCGACCTCGACCATAACCTCTACCAAGACTATAACCACGACCTTTTGCACTTTCATAACTACAACCTCGACCATGGAAATCAACGACCTCGACCATGACAACAACTTCCTTCATCATGCCATACATTTGAATGCCATTCACCAGATGATAAGTCACTCAACACTCCCCCTTATTCAAAAATCTCACTAACGCATCTTTCACCAGATGATAAGTCACTCAAAAAAAAAATTCTCACAACGGAAACAAAGCTACGGTGCTTGATTCATTCTTTCACACAAACTTTTTTTTAAAAAAAAATATATAAAACTACTCTCAACTCACTTAAACAGATAGAACAAGAATGGATCGAAACATGAAGCTCTGATACCATGTTGGTTAAAATTATCAAAGAGAAAAAAGAAGAAAATGTGAACATATAGCAGCGAAAGAAACTAAAACAAACTGATGCATTCTTATTCTCCTTACTTACTGACTACAAGCACTTAGTTAGCTTGCCTATTATATAGGCTACCAAAAGTTCAACTCAACGGAACACTTCCTAGACACTAGTAACTAAGCACATAAAGTGGAGATAATGGTCCACTACAACATACCACTAACTATAATATAAGAAATGGGAAACACATGGTAATTTGACCAAGTAATTTAATGAATAACGACTGACCCTAACTTCTAGAAACTAACACATCTTTGAAGCACAACACCAACATACATAACCAAATTATCAAAAAAATCATATGCTTAACAAGGAATATGTACTACAAAACTTTGTGTAGTAAGATTCGAACATGCAACCAATAAGTTGTATAGCAAACATCTTACCATCTTAACTAACTATTATATATGCTCTTTACTCCGCATAAATATATATAACGTGGAATATAAATATATATAATAAACTAATTTAAAATAAATAGAAGCTCAAAACATAGAAGTATTATCTATACAAATATATTAAAAGGTGTTCCCATCAACGGATCGGTGTCACGTGGCACTCTTCTCAAGCTCCTAATACACATGTTTATGATCTCATTAAAAAATATTAACAATTTGTAGCTACTAGGAATCGAATCCATGATCTTTGAAATGAAATGTGAAAATTTAACCACTAATCCACTATAATTTCAATGTTTAATGTTTCAAAGTAAAACATAATAAAGTCTTATAATTATATCATATATGTAACTATAAAAACATAGACAAACTTTTTGATGTGTAACACTTTTATTAAGGTAAGAACATTATCTTACCCCAATTTCATTGACATTGTTATTTCTATCCCCAATTCCTTGGAAATTTTTTTTCGTAAAAACAACTTATTATGTCATAAAGTCCATTTTTCAATTTCGCACTAACAAGGAAAATTACGAAAAGCTAATGAAATCAATTAAAAAACATATTAATAATAACATATTTGATAATTTTAATTGTCCGGGGCATTGCCCAGGACAAAAATACTAGTTCAAAATCAAAACTCGGGGTATCGCCCGAGCTACACACTAGTTTGAGTCCATTATTAAGGAACAAAAGATAAATAGATTTCTCTTACCATAATTTCTCTGAATAACAAAAATAATTCTTTTTTTCCGACAAACTTTACAGCGACCTTATGGCGTATTTGAAATTTTGAATAGAGAGTCAAGTCCAGCATAGTACTCTATGTTCATACAGTATTTTATTTTCTGCTTTCCAAGCACTACTTTAGCTTTCGGAAGTTCAAAGGTTTTCTTCATTTTTCAAGCAAAAAAGTTATGCCTTTTGCTTTTAGAAAGTGTGGGAGTATTTTTTATTAGTAAAGGAAAGAAAGGGGAAGGGAGGGAAGAGAAAAGAAAGGGAAGAAAGGACGAGAAGAGAAAGTATCCATTATTTGGTTTAATGGAAGGATTTAAAAGAGATACAGGGTTTATAAAGTTTAATTAATTCAGAAATGGGACAAAATGACAAAAATAATGTTGACAACTTTCTAATCTCTCTTTCCTTTCAAATTCCTCTAATTTTGGGAGAGAAAGAAAGTTAAGATCTTAATAGAATTTTTTTTCTTATCCCTTTCTTTCCGTTCTCATGAAATCTCATACGATTTTAATAAAAAAACGTGCGAAAGTCATTTAACTATTTCACTTCCTTTCTTTTCCATCAATTCTTACCAACCAAATTAGCTGATGGAGCTTATACTTGAGAAGTTTTCTTTTTTTCCAAAGATTTGGTTGTCAGCTTGTTTGGAACGAATTCAGTTCAGTTCAACTCATTTCGGCATGAGTCGTCATTTTGATTTGTGCTACTTCAGGTCAGTTTTGGGTTGATTTTTGTTTGTTCAAGTTTGGAATTTGATTCAGGTTTGTAAACTTTCGGTGACGTACTTCACTATTGGGTTACAACTTGTTCGAGTATTAGGTCAATATCATGTCTAGTAAATTTTGAATATGTTTATGTGTTTTTTACTTAGTTTCAGGTTAGAGCTGAATAAATGAGACCGCCCCAAATTTTTCCCGAGCTTGGGAAGAATTTTTTGGACCGCTTTGAGGCTCGGTCCAGCCGGAATTTTTTTGGCTTTGGGACGGGTTTTGGGCAAGTCGAAAATGACTTTCCGTCTAAATTTCGGCCCACAATTATGTTCCGAAAAGCCCGTTATTTTTGGCACGAAATAGCGGGTTTTGGACACAAAACTTTGGCCTGAATTTTGGCCTAACACGACCAATGATAATTTTTTTAAAGGACGGCCCGGCCCGGCCCATGATCACCTGTACATCACGTTTTGCATTGAGTTTGGGGTCATGATTTCAGGTCTAAATCGGGTATCGATTTGGGTAATTCTGTTTGGATCATTGGGTTCTGGTAAATCCTTTTAGGTCAATGTTTTTGTAAGAAAAACAATTTTTAGTCTGGAGCTTTTAAAAGTAATGTGATACTATCTATGTTTTCTAAAGAAATGCACCAATTTGACTTGCACGTATGCTAAAATATTTTATTATTGATAAGTGCAAATTTTTTAAAAGTTAATATTTTAAAAATATATATTAAGAAAAGACTAATACATATTACATAATACACATTTACTTTTATATATTAATTTTTTAAAAATATAGTCAAAATAAGCTATGTAGATAGTTCAAAAGTCAAACTATGCCATCTAAATAAAATGGAGGAAGTATAAATTGTATTTTTTTTTTGGTGTACATAAGAGACTAAGCGCATTGATGTAGACAGGATTTGATCCTAGGTCTCAGGTACCTTCCCCACAAGACTTTACCAACTAAGTTAGATGACATCCACATATAAATTGCATTATTAACTCTAAAATAGTCATACACATTTTTAAGGAATTTAATCTTCTATCCCACTATATGTGTACCTTTTATGTGCCACTCATTCTCATTGGTTGATTTTATGTTTAAAATCTTAAATAGAAATTTGTAGGCCATATTAATCTTACCAACCAATAAAATCAAACGACAAAATAGTGGGGCATAAGATTTTGATTCTATTCTAAGGATGTTTTTTACAACTTAAAATTAAAAACAATATTTTCTAATTTCTAGTTTATGTTGTTAGTTTTGAAAAGATTGAAAACAAAAAACAAACAGATAACAAACAGGCAAATAGCTTTTGGTTATGAGTAACTTGCATAAGTCTTATCACTAAATTCATTTGTGTGTATCAGTAACCTTATATAACCCTATTATAACTTATTTTATTGCAAAATTTAACATTTAGCATTATAAAAAAAAGCAAGAAAGTGAAAACCATAAGTCATGTTTAGCAATTAGTGGTTAGCTGTTAGCTGATTGTATTACTTGATACCTGATTTTATTAGCTAATTTAATTAACTAGCTAATTGTATTAGTTATTTGTATAAAATTATTTTTGGTGATTAGCTGATAGTTGATTATTGCTATATAATTGTGTAAAGTGACTAATATAACATGTGCATAATCCATTATTGTACCTTTTAGTGTTTATAATGTAAATTTCAAGAATTTTAATTAGGACATAAACGTAATTTGACCCACTTATTCTCAAACCTCTAAAGTCAAAAAGCTCATCCTCCAACTTTGTCAAATATAGTTTTTGGGTCCAATTAGATATTTGAAACCTCTCTTTTCCAAACACTCAAATTAGAAGAATTGACTAGTCAAATCCTCTAATATGAGTTGAAACCTCTAATTATAATTCCCCAAACTTCTCTTTACTAAACAAGGCCATAGATTAAAGAGAAGTTGTCGGCGATAGGACAAAGAAGATAACTTGCAGATAAGATAAATATGCAAATGCTGAAGTTATTATAAAACATTCATCTACAATAAGTGCTAAAATTATTGCGAAACATAAGGAGTAATTTTTATCAGTATTTCCATCTATATATAAATTATAAATAACTTCCTATATGTCAATCTGTAACCTACGTCATATCATCAATTCAATAACTAATTATATTATGCGTCGCATATAAGAATAAGCAGTAATTTATATTCGGCTGCATTTTCTTCACCTTGAAAAATAGTAAGTATTCGGTCGAATATGTTCAGATTAGTTATAATTAATTACTTTAAATAAATATTATTCTAGATATATAAGTTCTGATCTAATAGGTTCTAACATCTTATAAGACAAAAGACACTACGTTTTGCAATAATTAATAGGAAAAATTGATTTAAACAGTCCCAACTATGGGCGTCCTGATAAAAACAGTCCCAAATATCGTTTTTTTATTGTTCAGTCCCAACTTTAACCTCCCCTTTACATTGGTGGTCCGAGTGGACTGATGACTTGCTAAACTGGTAAAAAAACCCTTATTTTCCTTTTTTTCTTTGACCTGTTTCTTCTACCTCCTCCTTCAATCTTTCTCTCTCCTCCCTCCTTCCTCCCCTTCCCGTGCCACCCCTCCTCTTCCCCTCCCTTCCACCCAAACGACAACCTCTCTTACCCGAAACCCCAAGCCCGTGAAACCCCTTCCCCTATCCTGTCTCTTTCTCTCTCTTTGCGGCTAATGATTGGATGCAACCGGCGCGGTTGTTGTTGGGTCGCGCAACCCTTGTTGGTGATGCGCCTGTGAAAGCGACCTTACTCGAGTCTCTCTCTCTCCTTTAGCCGCTGCTTTCTCTCGTCTCTTATCTTCTTCTTCTCATTTAGTGGTCCGAAGGGGAGGGGTTTCGGGGCCGGAGAGTGTTTCGGGGGAATGGGAGTGTTTCGGGGAAGGGGAGGTGGGGGAAGGGGATGGGTCTCGAGGGTCGGGGATAGGTGGCGGGGCATGGGAGTGTTTCACGGCATGGGAAGGGAGGGAAAGAGGAGGGGTAGGGGAGGGGAAAAGGAGGTATTTCGGGGTCGGGGGATGGGTAGGCTGGGGTAGGGGCTGGGAGTATTAGGGCGGGGGGAGGGGTGGGTGGGGCAGGGGCGGGGGAGGGTGGGCGGGGCAAGGGCGGGGGAAGGGGAAGGAGAAGGGGAAGGGGAAGGGGAGGGGTTCCGGGGCGGGGGGTTAAGTCTTTGGGGGAGGGTGGTTGGGGCGGCGGGAGGGGTTAGGGGAGGTGGGGGAGGGGTAGTTGGTGGAAGGGGATGGGGTTGCATTGGGTGGCGAGAGGAGAGGAGGAGGGAGTAGTGAATGAAGGAGGGAGGAAGAAGATAGAAAAAAAAAAAAAAAATGGCAAATTACCTGCTACAGCGGGTTTTTAACCTGCTAGGACTATTATTGTAAAACACCCTTCAAAGTTGAGATTGAACAATAAAAAATGATAGTTGGGACTGTTTTTGTCAGGACGCTCATAGTTGGGACTGATTAAATCAATTTTTCCTAATTAATAAGGTGAACAGAACGCATCCTGATGACATGTAACAATTTTGTATTTTTGTCTTTAAGCATATTTTAGGCATGTGAGTTCCTCTTAATTAAAGAAAAAAATGGGTAGGTGAGTTGATCCACTAAGAATTGTATATGGCTAAATAATAATTTATACATAGGCCCTGTTCTTTTGAACTTATTTTGGCTGAACTGAACTGAACTTATTTTATTTTTCTTTGAACCGAACTTATTTTTGCCGAACCGAACTTATTTTTACTTATTTTTGTTGAACCGAACTTATTTTTCCTGAACCGAACTTATTTTTACTTATTTTTGCCGAACCGAACTTATTTTGGCCGAACCGAACTTATTTTTGCCGAACTAAACCGTATTAACATAATATTATCAATACTCATTATTATAATAGTCAATAAATATTAACATAATATTATCAATACTTATTATTATTATTTTTTTATTATTTTATAATAATAAACAATAAATAATAATAATAAATAATAATAAATAATAAATAATAAATAATAAATAATAATAAATAATAAATAATAAATATAATAAATAATAAATAATAAATAATAAATAATAAATAATAAATAATAATTAATAATTAATAAATAATAAATAATAAATAATAAATAATAATAATAATAATAATAATAATAATAATAATAATAAATAATAATAATAATAATAATAATAATAATAATAAATAATAGTAATAATAATAAATAATAAATAATAAATAATAAATAATAAATAATAATAAATAATAATAAATAATAAATAATAAATAATAAATAATAAATAATAAATAATAAATAATAATAATAATAATAATAAATAATAGTAATAATAATAAATAATAAATAATAAATAATAAATAATAAATAATAAATAATAAATAATAAATAATAAATAATAAATAATAATAAATAATAAATAATAAATAATAAATAATAAATAATAAATAATAAATAATAAATAATAAATAATAAATAATAATAATAATAAATAATAAATAATAATAATAAATAAAAAAATAAAAAAATAAAAAAATAAAAAAATAAAAAAATAAAAGAATTTAAAAAATAAAAAAAATAAAAAATAAAAAAATAAAAAAAATAAAAAAAATAAAAAAACAAAAAAAATAAAAAAATAAAAAAATAAAAAAATAAAAAAATAAAGATATTAAAAAAAATAAAAAATAGAAAATCATCATTATTATAATTATAATATTAATAATAACAACAATATTAATAGTAATATTGAAAATAAAAATAATAATTACAACATTAGATAAGACTGTACTTATTTTTGCTGAACTGAACTTATTTTTACATATTTTTGCTGAACTGAACTTATTTTTGCTGAACTGAACTTATTTTTACTTATTTTTGCTGAAAATAAGTCCAAAAGAACAGGGCCATAATCCAGCCTTAGGCACAAGTTGATGCACATCCACTAATCATTAAACTGTGTATGGTTAAACGATTTTTCTATTTTCAGCCTTAGATACATGTTGATCCACTAATCATTCAAATGTGTATGGTTACATGATGCTCTTATTCCAGCCTTAGGCATAGAGAACTTAAGATGCTTCTCCAGTTTTGTTTTCAATAAGCTCAGAAAAAAAAATGGTTAACAAGTAGCAGCAACAGCTGCTTCAAAAGGAAGATGTAGAAGATGATGCTTCTGCGGAATCTAATTCGACTACTGGATCTAGCCGCCGCTATCAAGCTCGCCCTCCCCCCCCCACACAAAACTTCTGATACTTGTGTAACCATGCCAGATACCCCTCAAAAAAGAAACTGTTCAATTTCTGGGTTACTATTGCAGGTAGAACGCATACTTGTACGAGTGATCTTTGCTACTTGTTATTTTCTATATTTTGATGTGGTGGTTTTAGCATTTTTTTCAGGGCTTGTCTTCATCTGCTCACTTATTGTTGCCACTGCTGCTTTTCCTATGCTGTTGTTGACCTTTATTGTTAGGATTTTTTAACAAGAATAATATAAATTTTTGCCTATTCTCTCGATAATACAAACTTTTGATCAAAATTCCTCCAGTAGGACAATACTGGTTTTTAACTTGTTGTAGGAGGTAACTAGCTGAGGTGGCTCAGGTGGGTGGGGGTTTGGGGGAGGAGGGACAAAGAAGAAAGATCATTTTGTAATTTTTTTGACTTGTTTTACCGATTACAAGTCAACTTGACCTACTGGAGGAATTTTGATGTAAAGTTTGTATTATAAAAAAATAATCAAAAGTTTGTATTATTGCGAGAGAACGGGCAAAAGTTTATATTATTGTAGTTAAAAAATCCTTATTGTTATAGGGTTACTTCAGTTTTTTTACCACGGTGAAGCCTACGACAAAGCCATTCAACTTAAGCTTTTTATCCGGACTTGCGTACTCTTAGATATGGTGTGTTTCCTAATTTTACCGTGTGTTGAGTCATGTAGTGTTTTGATGATTGTAAACAAATGATGATTATCTAACTAACATATGTGTTTGAGATGTGCATATTACATTAACATCGAACAATTGTCATGAAAGGTTGAATGTATCACATCATGAAGAGTTCCTAGAAGAAATCCAATAAGTGAAGTTCCTGAGGAAGAAATCCAAAGAGAGAAGAAGTTTGATTATACAGATGTGCTGCTAGATTTTATGTAAGTTCCTAAGATGGAACCAAGCATGAAGAGTTCAAGAAAAATGTTATAGAAGCAAGCACAAACAAAGTTCCTAGAAGAGTTCCTAGAAGGAACACAAACAGAGCAGTTCCTGAGTGGAAGCAGTTCGTAAGTGGGAGCGCACAGTTCCTGAGTGGGAGGAGTTCCTGAAGTTTCATAGTTGAAACAAGCAGTTTCTGAGCAGGAACTATAGGTGCGAAGTTCCTTAAAGGAACTAGCATGTCGAAGTTCCAGAGGTGGAGCTATCAGCATGCAGTTCCTAAGTTGGAGCAACATGGAGCATGAAGACAGGAAGTATGAGTTTATTTTCTAGGGTTCATGTAAGTATGTGGAAACGTGAAAGGTAATGGAACAAGGTGTCATCAGAAACTCGTGGAACTTAGAGTCAAAAGTATTTAAGATCAGTAAGTTGTTGCATATTATTATCTTAATATGTAGGATTTATTTAGAGTTTGTTTCTTAATAAATCTCTACTTGATTAATTATATTTAGATAATATGCATTAGTTGTTTTAGGATAAGTTTTTGTTTTAAATAAAAGATAAGTTTTAAATAAAATATTTTTTTAAATAAAATCGGTTTTTATTTTAGATTATGATTTCGATATCTTTTGTTTATTTAATCTTATCTTATCAATTTTTGGAAAATAAAACGTACGCCTAGATTTATATTACGTTCAATAAGTTTTTGAGTGCAGGAACTTGTAGACGCGAGTTCCTGTACGAACATGAACTCATGTACTTATGTCCAGTTTATGAAAAAAGTTTTCAGTAAAATATTTTTGCATAAGAAAATAAATAAAAAGTGAGTTTTGGAAAAATATCTCTTGGATTATATTTTGATAAAACATTGTTTTTTCTCCAAGTATTTATTTTCTTTTTGTTTCCTATTTTTACTCTAACTGTTTTACTGTAAACGTGATATAAGTTGTGCCCAAGAAGTTGACTGCTTCTTCCCCAAGTTTCTCCCAACTAACTGATCATGGGTTAGTGGAGAAATAAGTGGAAGTGAGGCGGATTTTCGTCACTAATACAGAATTGACGATTTGCGTTTGATGCGAGGCGCCCATTTGCGTTGGACACAGCTCTCGACGCAAATAACTCTTGGGCTACTGGCTGCTGTGGATGTAGGGCTCTACCATCTGCGTCGCATGCCGCTCTATGTGCGACGCAAATGATCTACTATCTGCGTCGCACATTGAGCAAAGATACGACGCGAGATGGTAGTGCCCCCGTGCCCGCAACCACGACAGCCCAAGAGTCATCTGCGGCGCATATTGCTAACGTGCGACATAGATATTAGATCATTTGCGTCGCACATAGAGCAAGGTACGACGCAAATGATGATTTTTGGGTTTTTTTTTCATATACAAAACCTTAAACTTCAAAACTAAACGAACATTATATTAATAATTATGAGCAGAAAATTCGGCAGAATCTCCTTTGTAATTTGGACAACCCAAGAAATCGTTGGGAGAATTTTGCATATATAACCAAAACCTGTTCCCGTACATCTCAAAGCAACCAATATTGCAATCAATTGCAATCAGGCAACCAACAAGGTTCAATCAACAAAATATTGTTCAACCTATAAGTACATATACTAACTAGTTAGTTTGCAGGTTTGACGACCTCTACAATGTATTTTGCAAAAAGTTCTCTAAGTTCGTCGATTTCAGTTGCGGAGTATGGCTGAGGACTTGGTGGAAAATCCTAGAAATATATTTAATTAGTTAATATACTTGAAAATTCTATAAGTATAAATAACGAATTTACGACATACATATACATCCTGTAAATTATCTGAATCATAGTGCATGCGGACGATTTCAAGCATGTTTTTCATCACGAAATAGCCGCATTTCGCTCCTCCAGATTCTTGAGCACACTACGCCAAATTTAAGATATATATTAGAATCGGAAATAAAATCCTAAATAGAATTATAAATTGTGTATCAAATACAAAACCATAAGAGTTTTACCGGGATCGTTATCCAAGACAATTTAGTTCCTTTATTGGATCCTTCAAGGCGCGTGAAAATTGTATATGCACTAAGTATAGAAATTTTGTAACAATTAATTACTATAAACATTTGTAAATTATTTAAAATATCATAAAATGCATGTAAATTAACTAACATGTATAAAAACTATGAACTTACAAATTCAACGGCATCTTGATAGCTAATTTTCTTTCTCTCTGTAGCGAATCAAATATATATATCGCTTTCTTAGATAGACAAATGACAAGAAGAATCCAATGTTCCATAAGGCATGAAACAAAATGTGATGCTCATATAACCACAAGTTCATATAGATAAAACAAAGCAAAGATTAGTTTAACTAACATACTTTTGAATATACGGACATAGGATGAAACGCATATTTTGATTTGCTTTCATTGAACATGCCATGTAGTTGATCACGGCATCTGGTTCATTGCGTATCATGGTCGCCGAAATCATACTTGGACACATGAAACCAATAGTACCCTCTGATTCAGACTCCTCTTCCTAATGCCTACACTCCAAATACTTATACTTAGAAGAAACAATAAAAAATAAATATCAATGTTAATTAGTTTAGAGTTTGAGAATTCTCACATCATAAATATTTGCAAAATGGATACATTAAGCCATGCTTCCATGAGAAATTGAAAAATATCTTGTTGCGAGAGAATGATCATCTGATCACTATCATAGTTGAAGACGATACCCTTCATAACTTGCATACTAAAAGGCTCATTAAAGGGTCGGTTGCAAAATAATCGGTGCATATCCTTGACAATATCATCCATATCCTCCAGTGATAAGTCAATAAAAGGATCTATGTACCTATGTGCAGACTCATCGGTGCAAAGATCACTACCAACTATTTTGTTTTTCTTCTTCTTCATCGCACCTCCCTCAGGCAAATGTTCCTAATCCAATTCGACTTCTTTTTAATTCATACTATATATGTATATAGATTATTTCATATATCAATGAAGCTTACGTAGTATATAAATCAAAATATTAAACATAAGTTACCTGATTATCTGAGACTACAAATACCAACTATTTCGGTCAATCTATGAATGAACCCTCATCTTGACTGAGGTTCACGATGTACGGAGTAGATAGTGGAACCGGAGCATCTGCGTAGTCCGGAAAAAATTTATCAACACACTTTCACGGCCGTAGGATGTAATGATGACGCCGGTTGTGGATGAACGGTACCTTCAGCTACAATGATCGGCCCTGAGACATCCGCTAATGCTAAACGACATGGAACTTGACTCTTAACATCCAATGAGAACACAGTAATGTCATTAATTATGTGTTTTAGAAGCATAATATCATAATCTTAGAAGATATAAAATAAATATATATACCTTCAAGTTCACAAATGGATCATTGCCCCCCGAGTGACAACTACAAGGATCAACTGGAGTGGGAGGACTTCGGACCGGCGCACCTTCCCTTGTTTGATTTGGTACTTGAAGACCTAATTGCGCCGTAAAAGCCATCAATCTTTCTTGAACTATTGCATCTATCTTCGAGTTCATTTCTTGCATCATCCGTTCTCTAACCCTTTGGCTCACTCTAGCCCGAACTCCTGCATCTCCTCATCATCCATGCCCCTACTCTTTCGAGCAGTACTACTCCGATCAGGATTTCCCCAACTAGATGTAATCCCAATGCTACGTCCAGCTGTTAACACAAGCCCAGGACGGTCTTTCCTCTGTAAAGCACGTGATAGAGCATCATCCATCTGACCTGGAACAAATTCTCCTTCCTTTTCTTTCCTTTTCCAATCATCCTGCGTCCAATTAAAAAAATTCATATGATTAGTAGAATACGAGTAATTAGACAAGAAAATATCATAAAATTTGAAAAATGCTTACAATTGACTCTTTTATCTTTTGTGTTTCTTCATTGGGGAAGAAAAGATTTCCTTCCTTATCTTTTTTCGATCTCGCGAGAAGCCAGGGCAAAGTTCGATCCGGCAAGGAGGAAAAAACTGATGATGTGGATGAGTCAACAGATGATGCTGTAGATGATGAAGGGATTTACCCTTTTTTTCCAAAAATGAATCATCTCTGCATATGACTTTTGACCCCAAAAATGAGGATAGATATTCACTAGTGGAAAAAACATCAAGTGCTCCGGTTAAAAACCGTACTAGTGCTCCGTATTTGACCTGTAGCAGACATCATACAAGCACTTGAGTATTTATCAAGTGCTCCGGTTGAAAATCGGAGCACTTAGATTTACAAGTGCTCCGGTTGTCATAAAAACCAGAGCACTTGTGAATTTTATATGTTCAAATTACGTCAGGTGCTCCAGTTGATAAGAGAAAACCGGGGCACTAGTGAATCAAGTGCTCCGGTTTTTTCCTAACAACCGGAGCACTTGAACCATTTTTTTTTATAAAAAAAATTTATTGTTGTTGCTGTACAACAACAAGCATACAACAACAAGAAGCTTGGCAAGCATTCCCCCACAAACAAGTAGCCATAAAGTACGAAAAATGATAGACATCTTCACACACACAAAAACGCCCACACATTCAAAACAACACCAAAACCTACAAAATCAATAGTTATTATAATTATCTCTCGTGGATATATTACTATACATTACAATACCCAAAATTTCAATAAGCACAATCACATCACATTGATATATATATATATATATATATATATATATATATATATATATATATATATATATATATATATATATATATAGTAGTATCTAGTAGCTGTTGAAGAAAATTGATGCTACCTTAGTTGCTTTTGCTAGGGTAAGAGCAAACCTAGGAGCACCATGGCACCAAAGGAGACGATCTGGTTTACTTCCTTCACTTGAAGGATAGTCCCCACCAGGGAAATGACCTCTCATCTCGTAGCACAGATTTTTAAAATCTTTTTGCTCTAGTGAGATCAGCTCCATATTCATCAAAACGTGCAAGATTCCAGCTAAACCATGGGCAGAACCCCAATACTTCCCTAGTTTTTCGCCCCCTTTCATGATGTCTAAAACAATTTCCCTCTGGATAAAAATGTCATCCATATCAGTTTATTACTAACTAAACAAGCAAGAGAAATCTATGAGGAAAGGAGATCAAAAGAGCAAGACAACAAGATGTACCATAGTGGAATAAGATATGGTGACTTCTCCGATATGCTTGTTTAGGAAGGAGCACGACCACAGAAAAATAGTTCTTCCGTAAAGCAGCTCATATGGAAGATCAGCATGAAGCTTTATCTGCTCAGACAAGAAAATTTTCCTAAATAGATTTCCAAATGTCTACTTCAAAGATGATCACATTTTTGCGTCACGAAGGTACCTGTTTGAACTCTGTCACATAGTGATTCAATAAATTCTCGTCACCAGTGTGTTTTGCAACAACAACACCAACAACACAGACACTAGACCGTTCACATGTAAAAGTTAATTCTGAGATCAGATTGTCATAAAACAACCGAAGTTAATTTATTCTGCTTGCTCTAATGTATAATACACCAATTTTAACAAGTTTGCAGTCACATAAAGATTAATCGTGGTTTGCAAGATGCATAATCACCCGAATTAATAAAATAATAATATAATTTTACAACCAGTGACACTCAAATGACTATTCATAATTCACAACCAATCACGTTTATCAAACAGCACGTTGCCATTATAGCAATTTCAAATAAACGTTGCTTACCGGGGGCATACCCCGGGCCTAATAACTATTAACCTCTAAAAGCTGCCCATCATTAAGAGACTTCTAAATCACCCTTCTTGTTCCATTTTAAAGAAAATATTGGCCCCTTGTGTCTATTTAATATACTCTTTAGGTCATCTAGAATAGCTACCATACATATGAGAGGAGCTTTGTAATCCAAATGCGCACATCTCATGCAAAGATCAACTTAAGATCAACAAACCTTTTATAGAATTATAGCGTAGGAAAGGGGCAGTAAGATACTGTGACAGCAGCAGCAACCAACACAACTCACCAGCAACAATTAACACCATAGCATAGCTCAGCAGCAGGATCAGTTATGCAATTCCCAAAGTAAACAAGACATAAAAGCATTTAGGAATGAGGGAATTTAATCATAAGGAGGGGGGAGGGGAGAAAACACTTAAGATTTTCTGTCATGAAACGACAACGAGATGCTATGAAGTTAGACAATTTCTGAGTTTTAATTTAAATCTTGTGCTTGAAGAATAGTTTAATGCGTTCAAACTTCCTAAAACTGTAGGTTATAAGTGTCTTTTAAGATACCGAGTGAATGAATAGTATAAGTACAAAAACAGAGCATTTAGTAATGATGGGATTCGAACCCCAGAACATAGCCGCCACACATGCCTAAGTACCGTTGATCCAAGTTTAGCTACACATTTACATTTAGATCTTCTTTGTTTATATATCCTAAAATAAAGAGGGGGAGGGGAGCTTAGCAAAACAATAGGCTGAAGAGGCCTCCCCATCCCTCCCTGCTTAGCTTAGCCCCTAACTAGCATTAAGGGCCCTATGTTAGTAATATATAAAAATAAGCCTATCATTTTAGTATAATGCAGATAACAAGTGATAAAACTTTGCATTCTTTCCTTATGTGTTTCTTAGCTAAACGCAGCCTTCCTTAATAGTATTTTTTTTCCTGGTACCAGGTGCAATGTTGTCTCAATAAACGCAGAAGTATATATAATTTTGAGGCCAGGAGGTCGGTTGATAGTAAGGGATTCAAAAAGTTTTTACACGTAAACTACAACATCATTTCTAGGGGTGTTCGCGGTTTGGGTTGGTGCGGTTTGGGATGTAACCCAACCCAAACCGCAAATATACGGTTTGACATTTTCCCAACCCAAACCGCACCGCACTTTTGCCCAAACCAACCCAAACCAAACCGCGCAAAACGGTTTGGTGCGGTTTGGTTTGCGGTTTAACCATTTTTTCCTCCGCGACATTAATTTTGTAATCTAATAGTAAAAAAATTTTGTTAATAAATATAAAGAGTCCAAATAAATATGAAGTTGACTTTATAATTAACACATAAATACTAGTTTACCAAAATTGTCCAAGTTTTTACCTCAAACTTCTTTTTTCAATTGTATACTTATATGCCACTTTGTCAAGTGTATTTTAAAAAAAAATTAAAATAGATAGTAATATATTTTTTTAAAAAATCATATAAAATTGCGGTTTGTGGTGCGGTTGCGGTTTACAAAAACAAAAACCCAACCCAAACCGCAAACTACGGTTTGCTTGAATTCATAACCCAAACCGCAATTTTGAAACCGCAAACCAACCCAAACCGCAAAAAAACGGTTTGGGTTGCGGTTTGGTGCGGTCCAGACCGCACTCTGAACAGCCCTATTCATTTCTCCAGTTGCCACTTATATTGGAAAGCCATTATGATTTAAGAAGCTGAAGTTGGCACCAATGATATACCATGGCTATCAAGGGAGCAGCCAACTGAACATAAAACTCAGGGGCTAAATCCTAAGAGAGGATACTACAATAGAAGCTACAAATATGCTATAATAGTTAATATACTAAGCGTCTAAGACCACAAAATGATGGTAAATAATAAAGAATATTACCAGGAAAACTCTTTATAGGTGAAAACATTATGTTAGTCAATGATTTTCCACTAGGTGAAAACCAAGACAGACACAAAAATGTGGTAGCATACTAGTATTAAGCTGCAGGTACACCCAAGAACAGTTAAGAATATCCGACGGACCTGGCCAGAAACAATAGCTCGATATGGGACAGTGAGAAGATTCTTTACGAGTAGCTCATCATGTGCATGTTGCAAAGTAGGAATGAGACCTTATCCCAATAACTCCGAGTCTAGGATCTCACTTACCTGCATTTTGGAATCACAATTGATTATTGACATTTGACACACATGTGATAGCGTGTAGTTGATGTTAAAAGAAAAGGGTTATGGATTCTCACTCACAAGTATGTCAGCTCGAGCAGAGATATCAACTCCAATTTTGAGTTCATGTGTGCGCTTGTTGACGATTTTAATCTTATTTTCCACAGAATTGTAGCGCACAAGTTTCCTCATGAGCTTGAACATTGGAAGGGATGACTCACATGCAATGCCGCTACCTTTAGAATCCCTTTAAAAACTATTTATGGACAAAGTTTTAAAGATATAAAACATAATTGATTAGGATATCCTTGTAAAAATTTCCTATAACAGTCCATAGAAAGTTAAATTCAGAACAAGAATAAAAACCCTTAAGATTCATCAAGATTTACAATCAACTAAAGACTAGCCATTGTACATGCTTGTTTTGAGGTAGGGATGATGAAAGTTGCAAAAAATCATACAGACCATATATTTCCAACAAAAATTAGTGGGAATTTGAAAGTCAAGGAAATTATAAATCTTGCTTAAATCAAAATTCTGCCAGTAACACTGCTAATACATGGCAATAACTGATTACAGATCTTCAAAGCAATTTAGTATCACTGCAAGATCAGCCAAATCCTTACACATCAAGGACATGACCGGAGTTTAAGCTTGTGAAACATGGATATTGTAAGTTGTTCTTAAACATTGATGTATAGACCTCCCCTAATGGAGAAACAATCAGCAACAATTTATGCATTCATGTTAACAACACATACAGTATTGAGATACCTGCACTGCTGCACACATTGCAAAATGCTACTCTAATGTAGATTCAAGAGATAAGATGGTAACTTTTGTCAAATTCCAAAAAAGCAGTTCTGACATAATTGAACTCATCCATTAGAACTTTGTAGTGCTTTGTACCGCCTGATTACAAAAAACGACAATCACAAACTCCTAATAGTTACATTTTTTTTTTCTAGTCCTATCAACATGTCCCTAAATGTGTAGTATGTTGCTATGGTTTAACATTTGTGCTAAGTACACATAAAACCTATATATATTGTAGTATATGTCATTTTCATGTAGTTTTATAGTATTATACATAAATCTCCAAGGTATAACACGATCTTAAAAACAACGTCAAAATATGATCATATAAACAGTAATGGTAGCTAACGTGTTTTGAAGCATAGTGAAAGGCATCAAGAGTGTGGATCTCATATCTAGTTCCAAACTCATATAAATAAATTTAATCACATAAATAAGAATTTGGATTCCATATAACACTTCCGCTTGAATGTGGATTAAGGATAAAAAGGCTCATGCCCAGAAAAGCAAAAGAAACCAATAAGATTAAACAAAATCCCTCTATTTTCTTATCAGTTCCTGATAGCGTTTTTTAAACAAGTTATAAAACCCTATTATTGCAAGTGAACAAGACTTAGTAGTAAGTGATAAATAATAGGGTATCGTATCCACAGGGAACAGTTGATAAAAATTAAACCTAATGTCTATCAATTTTATTCTAAATATAAATATAATGATTTGGTTGTGAAATAATTAAACTAGATCTGAAATATAAAATAACTAACTAAACTTGACAATAATAAAAGTGAATCGGAGAACAGACAATAATACGGAATCTAGGACAGTCGAATCCACCACTAATAATATGATTAATAGATTAATTGGAATGAGAATTAATGGGTTTATCAAGTATCCTAAACTACAAGCCGGAATACTCAAAGAAATAGTATTGCGATTAATTAGGTGACATAATTTATCTAACCAAAGCATAAATTATTCAACTTTTAACCACAAATCATTAAACACCATTGCATAACATCACACTTTGAACTACAAGAACAAAGTATGTCAATTTGATAACAATAAGAACCAATAATTAATTCTACAAGAACAATCATCAATCTAAATTGCAAACATAATCAACCCAACAATAATCTCAATAGTTATGCAATCATAAACCAAAAATCAATTCTCAAACAAAATTAAAATATCAATTCATAATACTAGGGTTTCATCTAAGTCCTAGAAAAAGAAATTAGCTACTCATAAATTGGAGAAACATCACCCAAATATGAGAAACCATGGCTGAAATTGGATGAAAAGCTTCGAAGTTCGACAGTCGTCTCGCGTAACTCTCCTTCGTCGAACTCCTATACCAATTTTCTCGTCTCCGTAATCTGTCCTCTCCTCTTCGCTGCTGCTGCTGCTTGTCTTTTATTCCACTCATGCGCGTCATATATCCCCAACCAAATCCCTCCAAAACCCTATGCTGCGTGTATTCAGCCCACCAAACAATAAAGGTTTTGTTATAATTTTTTTCTTCATTATTTCTTTTCTACTTTTCTTCATTTGTTCCACTTCATTTACTGATTGTTGCGTGGCTTTGCTTGGTAGCCGAATTGGGCTTGGCCCATCTTCTTCCAATTGGCGTGAGTGACCACAAGGAAATACAAATTTCCTTTTCTTCTTTTTGCTGAAAGTCCTTGACATGGGTTACCCATTAAATTGCTCAAGACCAATTCCGTTTCTTTTACTCCAACATTATAATGTACCTACCAATATGAGATATATTATTAATAGTATAAAATATTATATAGTCCGAACTAATAAATAATCAAATAAACATAATTACTATATCACCTACAAAAACAATAAAGTACCAGAACTTATAGTTTATAATACTAATAAAGAACTAGTAAGAGGGAATAAGAAGATTATAATATATAATAATTCATGCTTATCAACTCCCCCACACTATAACTTTGCTAGTCCTCAAGCAAAGAAAATATCAAAGCACATCCAATAACACTTAAGACCAACTTGGGTCGAATCACTCCACCATCTCTCAAGGAAGAAACCAAACTAATGAGAGTTAACAATAGACTAAAACGATTTTGTTTTAAAAGAACTTAAAAGTTAGCCATAAAAACATTTTTGTTAGGTTAGCAAGCTATAAATGCTATTGACTTTTATTCTCAAGCAACCTTTGTAATAAATTAGTTTGGTCTCATAAGTAATCTAGGTGTTCATGTGCAAGTGTATTGGCGTTCGAATACGGGATACTTTAGTTGAACTTGATTATTGTTTCAATTGATTCCCACATACTTTTCCGTACAAGAGGTACTTAGTACTCGTACATGGATCGTCTCTTTCATATGACATTGCACTTGCCACCCAATGATCTCAAAGGAGTACTCGATACTTTGTTGTTTGCATTGCTTTTGAGGCTTTTTCTATGCTTTTTTTTTTCTTTCGATTTCCTTTTTGGAAATACAAATTTTTCACTCTTTTTTTTTCTTCAATGGTTCACATTCTCACAATTTTGATATAATTTGGATTACTAATCCATTAATTTTTTTCTGAACCATGATTCTCTCTGTTTTTTTAACAAAGTCAAGTAATTCTCCAGTAACCAAGAGCAGTGAAAGATCACCAAGAAAAGCATAGGTACTAATTAGGTTGATTAAAGTATAAAAGTCCTTCCTCCATACCCCGCATCTAAGCCAATGAAGAAAGTGTGCTACATTACATATAAGCATAAGCATTGTTAAGATATAATTAATAAGTTACAAGAGTTAAAGTCTTCACATTCATAGCTTCAAAAACAATTTTTTTATGTCATAAAACGAAATTTGATTAAAACGTTGTTAGATTAGAGCCCATTATCAATTATTCTCATTAACTAGGTGCTCCTCTAAGAGATGACAATGAACACTGCACATATACCCTTAATTAGACATATAATAGCATATAAAACTCAACATTTTTGTAAAAATTTGGACAGCATGTCCCCATAAATAGGACAAAAGGCAATATGTGCCCACTTATTTAAACCTGTAATTCACTTAAATAACACTTTCTAGCATAAAAAATAACCACAAAACACACTACACATCACCAAACCATCTGAATATGCCAGCTGCATCCATTCTCCCCACACACTTAATATTTGTAATGTCCTCAATGCAAGAATAACAAAAGAAAAGAAGAGAAAGGAACAACACAACCTGGTGGATGGTGGATGTAATGTTGAATTGTGCAAAGTTGTCCACGTGTGGTGTGCTATACTCCAAGTCCATGCTGATGCTCACACACTTGTAGTAGGTTGTAGCACATTCCTGCAAAAACTGAACAAGTTCTAGAATAACCAAGTATTAGTAACTAAGAAACTAAAAATTACTTCAAATCCTAACTGAGAAATAAATAACATAAGTAAAAGCTGGGTTGCCTCCCAGTTAGCGCTAAGTTTAAGTCTTCAGCTAGACTTAGTCTAGTAATAACCGAATCAACCTGGATCTAACAACTTAGTTCCAAAAAGCGACATTTTACTAGCATTCGCATCACCAATCTTCAACTGATGAGCTTTCTTATCAGGTACATGACACTTAGAATTAATCCCATATACATTCCCTGCAAAAGTTTGCTTAGTCGGCAACCATTCATGAGTATTTTTAGAAGAAAATGGTGGTTTAGTCTTAGAGTTATCAAGCATATGAAGAGCAAAACAAGTAGATTCATCTTCATTAGAGGAGAGGGACGACGTTTTAAAAACATTAAGCTTAACTCTCATGTTTAGAATAGAAACGTCCATCACTCCAAGTCCTACAATTAATAGTTGCGTCTCAAGAGCCAAGAAAGGACGACCCAAAATAACAGGAATGTTGTTCTTAGGAAGGTGAGGGTCTATGTCAAGAACTATAAAGTCCACAGGGAAAAAACCATTATCTATCTTAACTAGCACATCATCAATTCTTCCCCGCGGTACTCTAAATGACCTATCCGCTAGTTGCAACGTCATATTAGCAGGTTGTAAATCACCTAATCCTAATTTCTCATAAACAGAATATGGAATTAAATTTACACTAGAACCCAAATCTATGAGTGCATTGTCAATTTTATAATCGCCAATAAAACAAGAAATGGTAGGAATACCTGGGTCCTTAAACTTTGGTGGCGTATTATATTGCAAAATTGAACTAACTTGGCCATGTAAATTAACTTTCTTGGGCTCATGACTCTTAGATTTTCATTTATAAGTACACATATCTTTAAGAAACTTAGCATAAGCAGGGACTTGCTTAATAGTTTCTAACAACGGAAGATTAATCTTAACTTGTTTGAAAATTTCTAAAATATCATCCATTCTCTTATCTTTCTTAAAATTAGATGGTAACTCTAGAGCTTGAGGATATGGAACTTTAGGCTCATAAGGGATAGGATCTGGAGATTTAGAAACATTCGGGGAAAGGGAATCCACATTTTCTTTTTCAATTTTATTCTCATGAGTATTAAATCCATTATCATGTTTCTTCTTTCCCGACACTAAGTTATCTACATCTTTACCATTCCTAAGAGTCATAACTGCATTCACATGTTCATGATTTTTACTTTTAGGATTCTCAACAAAATGACTAGGAAGTTTACCATCATCCCTCTTACTAATTGCATTAGCTAACTGCCCAATTTGTGATTCAAGTTTACTTATGGAGTGTGTCTGAGAATCAATAATATGTATTTTCTTTTCTATACCTTGAATCCTAGAGTCCATGTTTTGTATGGTGGTAGTAAGAGTTCCAAGCGCAGATATCACTTTATCCAAGTTCGAATTTTCATTCACAGGTTGTGTAGTTTGCGAAGTATACCCTTGAGGTTGGAAACCAAGAGGAATATTCATACCAGATTGACCCATTTGGTTAGGTTGTTGCTCTCTTTGTATGTCTCCTGTTTACTGCTTCCTTGAAAAATTAGGATGGTTCTTCCACCCTTAATTGTATGTGTTTGAATACGGATTATTATGCGGAGAATAACCTTGTGCTGAGTTTACCTGTTCCTGTGATACCTCAGAGTAAATATTAGGGCAATTGTGAGACAAATGAGTAGGATTTGCACATATTGAACATACATCATGGGAAGTAGAAGGTTGCATATTCGTGCCATTCATTGCCATTAATTGATCCATTTTTTTAGTGAGAAGTTCTACTTTGCTTCACAAATCAGAAGAATAAGAACTTTCATATATATCACCCTTACTTCCTAGCAATCTAGAAGAACCCATGCGTGAAGAATTGGCATGTTGTAAAGAATTATCACTCAAATGTTCAAATAATTCTCATGCTTCATTAGGGGTCTTTATGAAAAATGTACCACCACAAGAAGAATCAACCATTTGCTGATTACGCTCATCTAAACCAGAATAGAAACTTTGCACTTGTTGCCATTTAGGGACTTCATGGTGTGGACAACTACGTAAAAGATCCCTAAGTCTCTCCCAACACTCGTGAAATTGCTCATTAGGTAATTGGGAGAATGTAGTAATTTCACGTCTGATCTTAGTTAATTTACCAATTGGAAAATATTTCTTTAGAAATTGAGTAACCAAATGTTGCCAATTAGTAATGTTCTCCTTTGTAGTCCACCAATGTTTCGCTTTATCTTTTAGTGAAAAAGGGAAAAGTAAGATATATTTTCTTCATTTGGCACATCAGGTTGATTAAAAGTCGAACATACCTCTAAAAACTCATCAATATGCTTATATGGATTTTCAGATTCAAGCCCATAAAACGAAGGAAGCAGTTGAATAGTCTGAGGTTTAATTTCAAATCTCCTAGTTATAGTGGACATTCGACTTCCTACAGGAGAAGTGTAAGTACCAGGAGTGAAATACTCACTAAGTTGTCTAGGTTGTTCTTCACCCATTTTTATCTCAGTTTCAATTTTAGATTTAGAATTAAATTCAGTAGTAATTTTATGAGAAGCTCTAATTTCTCTAAGTGTCCGTTCAATTTCAGGATTATATGGATTTAAATAAAAAGATAATGACCTACGACCAAACATTAATTAAAAAAAATGCAAACAAACACAAAATAGAAGTATAGAGTGGAAAGAAAGCACCTGATATTTGAGATGTTATTTCGGCAACCTTTCTCCAACCTTCAATACTTGTAAAATATAGTAAATATCTAAGAAACTAATATGAGAAGCAAATAAGAAAAACAAAAAAAATTAATATTATAATAAGAAATAAACTAGCAGACAATATATTAAATTAACCAAACACCGTTCCCCGGCAACGGCGCCAAAAACTTGATAGCGTTTTTTAAACAAGTTATAAAACCCTATTCTTGCAAGTGAACAAGACTTAGTAGTAAGTGATAAATAATAGGGTATCGTATCCACAGGGAATTGTTGATTAAAATTAAACCTAATGTCTACCAATTTTATCCTAAATATAAATATAATGAATTGGTTGTGAAATAATTAAACTAGATCTGAAATATAAAAATACTAATTAAACTTGGCAATAACAAAAGTGAATCGGAGAACAGACAATAATACGGAATCTAGGACAGTCGAATCCACCACTAATAATATGATTAATAGATTAATTGGAATGAGAATTAATAGGTTTATCAAGTATCCTAAACTACAAGCCGGAATACTCAAAGAAATAGTATTGCGATTACTTAGGTGACATGATTTATCTAACCAAAGCATAAATTATTCAACTTTTAACCACAAATCATCAAACACCATTGCATAACATCACACTTTGAACTACAAGAACAAAGTATGTCAATTTAATAACAATAACAACCAATAATTAATTCTACAAGAACAATCATCAATCTAAATTGCAAACATAATCAACCCAACAATAATCAATAGTTATGCAATCATAAACCAAAAATCAATTCTCAAACAAAATTAAAATATCAATTCATAATACTAGGGTTTCATCTAAGTCCTACAAAAAGAAATTAGCTACTCATAAATTGGAGAAACATCACCCAAATATGAGAAACCATGGCTGAAATTGGATGAAAAGCTTCGAAGTTCGACAGTCGTCTCGCGTAGCTCTCCTTCGTCGAACTCCTATACCGATTTTCTCGTCTCCGTAGTCCGTCCTTTCCTCTTCGCTGCTGCTGCTTGTCTTTTATTCCACTCATGTGTGTCATATATCCCCAACCAAAACCCTCCGAAACCCTATGCTGCGGGTATTCAGCCCACCAAACAATAAAGGTTTTGTTATAATTTTTTTCTTCATTATTTCTTTTCTACTTTTCTTCATTTGTTCCACTTCATTTACTGATTGTTGCGTGGCTTTGCTTGGTTGCCAAATTGGGCTTGGCCCATCTTCTTCCAATTGGCGTGAGTGACCACAAGGAAATACAAATTTCCTTTTCTTCTTTTTGTTGAAAGTCCTTGACATGGGTTACCCATTAAATTGCTCAAGACCAATTCCATTTCTTTTACTCCAACATTATAATGTACCTACCAATATGAGATATATTATTAATAGTATAAAATATTATATAATCCAAAACTAATAAATAATCAAATAAACATAATTACTATATCACCTACAAAAACAATAAAGTACCACACTTATAGTTTATAAGACTAATAAAGAACTAGTAAGAGGGAATAAGAAGATTATAATATATAATAATTCATACTTATCAGTTTCCCCCAATAATAAAAACAGATACATAAATTAGCAAAAGAAATCTTGCAATTACCTTGCCAAGTTGAACGCCGGCGAGCTTAGGGCGATGTAGAATTTCGACCACCATCGGGCGTTGAACGCTGGCGAAACTTCAAGGCAGAAACTATCTACAACATGATTGCAGAAACTAATTAGATTAAACCCTAGAACTAATTGAGTAATCAGAAAAACCTAGAAATTACGAGAAGATTAAGCCTGAAGGAGCGATGGAAACAGCGAGGTTGAAACCATTTGAGCGGCGGATTTGAGCGGCAGACTTGAGCGGACGACAGAAGGAGGGAGCGAGGGACGGCGATGGAGTAAATGTGATCGGGTCGAAATAAACAGAGGGACTTGGGAGGGAGGGAAAACATCAAAACAATGGGCGGTTATGAAAGATCGAAATAAATTAAAATTACGTTTGTACGCGTACTTCAGTATACTCGGCGCGAGGGTTTCATAAATTGATATGAGAAAGAGTCTAAGTGCTTGGGTTGACTAACCGGTGCAATTATTCATAAGTGCTCGGGTTGATTAGCCAACCGGAGCACTTGATATCAATTGCTCTGGTTGGCTAATCAACCCGAGCACTTGTGAATTTTTTTAATTAAAATTTTCCAAGTGATTGGGTTGATTAGTCAACCGGAGCACTTGATAAGTAGCACAAGATGTTTTTTCCACTAATGATTGGCAGCCTGAGACTTTCTTGCCCTTTCACTTTTAGCCTAATATGAAAACAAGTAACTAGTCAATATTCGCAACATAAAAAATTGATTATAACATATTATGTGATTGTAACGTACATATTATATACCTTAAACTCATCAGAGCTACATTTTGTCACAAATTGCTCCCATATCTCTTCTGTGATGAAAGGATAGAGCACGTACGGTTGCTTATCATTGTTAGGCCCCTTCCTCGTTTTTGTGATCCAGCGACTCACCAATCTTGACTTGAAATCTCTCCACCGCTTATCACAAGTAGTCAACACATCTCGTTTCTTCCTCTCATCCTATTGTATTCCAAACTTTCTCTTCAATATACAAAATAATACACGATTAGTTACTAATAAATAAGATATCAATTAAATTAAAAGAATGACTTTTAAAATACATGTGTTACTTACTTTAGCATCTTCCCATAAACTACTTTTAAGCCTAGTGGAACATCATCCCAACTATCGTACAAGATAGACACTTTGCTTCTACTGATTTCACCGCAATGTGTTTTGTACGCACCAACATGCTCCCCAATCGGACGCATCCACTGATCCCACTGAAGTACTCTCTGAACCCTGGTTATGGAACGAATCCCTTTTGTAGGACCTCTAGGCTTGCTCACTTTTTTCTTCCTACTACCTCCATTAGTAATCTCGGCCTCAGAACGTGGCTGCCGATCATCTGATGCATCTTGCATTATATCATCTTCCATCACTACACCTGAAACCAAATACAAATACCAACCAAAGACATGTTAGATTCATAAATGAAGTACTACATATTTATAGTAACAATGCAAGAAGATTATAAACAATAGCAGTTGCAATAATATTACATAAATTATCTATTAATCAGTTTTTTCTTTGACAACATAAAATCCCTCATTATGGTCTTGACGAATGTAATTTGGGTCCAAATCTTCCCCTAATGTACTTGGAATGACTACCGATGAAGTAATAACCTCATTAAACTGTGCATCGTATTCTTCTTCATCGTGTACATCATCAATTCCAAGTATTCTCCTTTTTTCTTCAATGACAACAGATCATTTCGAATCGACAGGGTTAACCATGTAGAAAACTTGTTTTGCTTGTGATGCCAATATGAAATTATATTCATGATGCCCTAACCGACTGAAATTGACTAATGTAAAAAAAGCCATGTTCATCCTTCTTTAAACCACGACGAATATCAACCCACATGCATCAGAAAAGTGGAATCTTGAAGTCAACGTAGTCAAGTTCTAATATCTTTTCAATGAACCCGTAGTAAGACTTCATTGTCTCAACAATTATTCTATCCCTTCTACTTGTATACTCTGATGACAAAGCCCCCAACGTAACACCACTGTTTTGCATCGTGGATTTGTCATCTTGCAGCTTAGTGTAAAATGAATAACCATTGATGTCATACCTTTCATAGGAAAGAACTTGCATCTTTGACCCATATGCAAACCATCTCAACGTATCCGATACATCATTTTTTGGGTCAGATAATTGGTTCATAACTCGTTCTTTAAACCAATCAACGAACAAACGATTATGCTCAATTACCAACTCACGTTTATTCTTCAATGGATGCTGAACACTAAGAACAGTCATGTGTCATCTAAGTAAGGATGAACTTGTTTCAGATTTTCTAGCACTAAATATTCTGCTTTTCTTTTCAACTCTCCATCAAGACACAATAGTTTTTTACCAATGGTACCACAACCATCAAGTCTTCCTTCATGTCTAGATTTTGGCAATCCAATTGCTTGTGCACGTGCTAAATACTGACTTACATATTCAGATACTTCCTCTGTAACTATTCTTTGGACAATACTTGCTTCTGGTCTGGCTGGATTCATCACTTTGCCCTTTAAAGTACCCATATTTCTTTCGAAAGGCCACATATACCTCATACAAACGGGCCCACAAAGTTTAATTTCTCGGACAAGATGAAATATCAAATGAGGCATGATGTGAAAAAACGATGGTGGGAAGTACATTTCAAATCGACACATCGTCTCTATTACATCAGCTTGCAAGTTGTCTAGAGTGTTAGGATCAATCACCTTGCTAGAGATAGTTCTGAAGAAGAAACACAGCTTTGTTATCGTGTATCTTACTGGGGAAGGCAAACTTCCTCGTATTGCAACAAGTAAAAATGCTGCATCAAGATATGACAATCATGAGATTTCAAACCAGCGAGTTTCAAGTCCTTCAACGAGACAAGGTTTCAAAAATTTGACGAGTATCCAGCAGGGACCTTTAACCTATACAGAGACTCACAAAAAACTCATTTTCTCCTTCTTAGACAAAGTGTAGCAAGCTGGTGGAAGAGAATAGCGTTGTCCCCGCTCCTGAGGTGCTAGTTCTGGTCTCCCCATTTCAGCCATGTCTTTTCTAGCTTTAACTCCATCATTTGTCTTCACGGGCATATTCAACAATGTTCCGACAATGACATCACAAACATTTTTCTCGATGTGCATTAGATCAAGACAATGTCTGACTTCTAAACATTCCCAATATGGGAGGTCCCAGAACTTAGACCTTTTCTTGTATAAGTTCTTTGAGACACTTTTAAAGGGCTTGCCAAACACTTTAATATCCTTTACCCGCCTAGAAACCTGTTTTCCACGTAAGGGTACAGGGGATTCTCTCGTCTCCACTTTTCCGTTGAACAACTTTTTCTTCTTACGAAATGGATGATCTAAAGGAAGCCATGTACGATAATGCAGGTATACATTCTTCCCACAATGATGTAACCGCTCATTAATCATATCCTCATCACAAATAGGGCATGCCTTTGCTCCTTTAACTGTATATCCGGATAAATTCCCATAAGCCGGGAAATCATTAATCGTGCAAAATATCATGGCACGTAATGTGAATTCAGTTTTTGCATGTGCATCGAACATCGAAACACCTTCGTCCCACAACAATTTCAGATCTTGAATGAGTGGGTCAAGATACACATCTATGTCGTTTCCGGGTTGCTTAGGACCCGAGATAAGAATCGACATACATAACCAGGGGGCATATTATAAATGGTCAGTAGAACCAGCCAAGTGATATGCTGGGTACCTAGGGTGCCAAATGGGTTTATCCCATCTGTATAAAGTCCAAGCCTAAGATTTCGAGGTTCTTTACCAAAACTGGAAAACTTTCGGTCGATATTTCTCCATTGCGGTGAATCGGCCGGATGTCTAAGCATCCCATCTTTCTTGCTCTCATCCGCATGCCACCTTAATAATTTAGCATTATTTTCATCCGAAAATAAACGCCTAAATCTCGGAATGATTGGAAGATACCAAAGAACCTTCGCCGGAGTTTCTTTCTTTCTCACCCCTTTATCATCCTCCTTTGTCTTGTACCGAGACTCTTCACACCTTGGACACTCGCCCAAATCCTTGTACTCATTTCGATACAGCACACAATCATTTTGACATTGCATGTATCTTCTCATATTCCATACCTAGTGGACACAACAATTTCTTTGCCTCATAGGTAGAGTTGGGAATTTCATTCCCATTAGGTAGCAATTCTTGTAAAAAAGTGAACAACTCACTTAGAATTTTATCTGTCCAACTATGCTTCGATTTCATATTGAATAATTTAAGGATGCCATAAAGTTTAGTGAAATTCTTACACCCCGGATACATAGGTTTGTCCGCTGCACTTAAAATATTATCATACATATTCGGACGATCGGTTCCTTCATCCTCCAAATTATGCAACGTCTCATCTACCCTATCATTCTCATCATCTACCCTATCATTATCATTATTATCCTCTCCTTTTTTGATATCAACCTCAACCTCATCATCAATGTGATCAACATGCAAATCATCACACAAGCTAGTGGAGCTTATACCCTGATCATAAAACTCTCCATGCCATGTCCACCTAGTATAGTTGCTCTTAAACCCACGACGAATCAAATGATCCTTAATTTGATCCACATCACGATACCCCTAGAGTTATTGCAATCACAACAAGCTAAGGACACAAGACTAACTTTGACCCATTCTGTGATTGATGTTCTAACGCTGATAAATTCATCAACCCCTTGTAGAAATGTCGCCGAAATCCAATTACCATACATCTAGGTTCGATCCATATTCATACACTAGATACACCAAACAAATAACACAATCGATCACATCCTTCAAAGTGTATTATCAAATGCAGTCATGAACATTTGGGTCCTTACCACTCCAACCTAACCCATCCTTGAGTTTCTCATCTCACTAGTGAATGAATGTTTGGTTTTCAATTCTAAGAAAAATCCGGCAGCACTTCCCTACAGTTCTGCAAGTACATGATGAAGATAGTAGGTAAACCATCAACATATGTACCCAGTGAACGCTTAGGGAAATGAGCTAGATATTTGTTAGAATCTAAAACCAAACATTCATTCACATCCTAAGTGAGATAAGAAACTCAAAGATAGTCCCAAACCGGGGACTATTCAAGACTTATTCCTAATGAGTAAGCCTCGAACGGGTATCTAAGCCAATGATGCACAAATTGCAATTAAACAGCACAAACCAATCCATTCCTTAGATTTTCCTCCCCACCCCATTAAGGTATGTCCATATAGGTTTGGTCATAATTCAACATATACTTTCCCAATCACATAACCAAACAATTCACATATACTTTCCCAATCACATTATAGGGGATAAATAAAACAAATCCACAAATCCAAACTAATGATTAAATTAACATAAATTAGAAAATAGCAAAAGGTATAATACATACCTCTGCTCTCAAGGAGCAGCGAAGACAAGCACAACGAGGTGAGCTTGGAGAATCGGCAAACCGAGGAGCACAAGACACAAGGTGGCAACTGCAGTACAATGTGGAGGAGAGGCAAAGTGAGAGAATGCAACACCATTGAAAGAGATGAGTTTGGATAGTCACACAACATATTACTAAATTTCACAAATTCAAGGTAAATAGGAAACTATAATATAAATTCTTATAAGTTTGAAATTCTAAAGTGACCATTCAAGAATTCTAACTCATAATTGAAACACATAATTCTAAAGTGAGCATCCATGAAACACATGCAAGAAATTGATTCAATACATTGAAATGTAGTAATAAACTCCTTGATTATGCTGTAGAAAAAATAAGAGGGAAATTAAAAAAAAAAAAAAGACCGAAATTGATAAAAAAAAAAAAAGGACAGAAATTGAAAAATCGAAAAACATGACTTACATTGAAGCAGCAGCGGCGGCGACACCTGGTGTACAGCTGTGACGGCGGCGAGACAAGGTATGCAGCGGCGGCGGTGCGACTCACAGAAGCGGCGGTTGCCGACGAGCAAAACCGAGAAAGAGTGAGCTAGAATGAGAGAGAGAGAGAAAGAAGAGTGCACCGATGAACACCGAGAACTAGCACCACCGGTCGGTATACGTCACCGGTGGAAATCCTTCGTGTGATTATTCGCCGGCGAGAAGAGAGAGAGGATGGGATTTGCCGGAGAAGCGACGGTCGCCGGCGAAACGGGATTTGTCGGAGAAGCGACGGTCGCCGGCGAGAGTGCGACAGTAAACGAGACTTTAATTCAGCGAAGGTCGACGGTTCGCAATCGTGGGAGAGAGAGAGAGTGTGAGAGAGTTTGAAAGTTCCGTTTGATGCTGAGTATAGTTTTGGGCTTTGAATTAAAGTCCCAGCCCATTTGCGTCGCATGTGCACGAGGGTCCGAACCCAGATAGAGGCCATTTGCGTCGCACGTGCACGAGGGTCCGACGCAGATAGTGGTGGAGGCCCATTTGCGTCGCACGTGCACGAGGGTCAGACGCATATAGTGGGCCTCATCAGTGGTTGGGCTGCATCTGTGTCGCATGTAGTTTGGATACTTGGAAGTGTTTGGGCTGCGTAGTTTGGATACTTGGAAGTGTTTGGGCTGCGTAGTTTGGATATTTGGATGTGGGTGGAGTCATCTGCTTCGCACCCTAAGGATATGCGATGCAGATAACTTATCTGCGTCACATGTCAGCAACGTCCGACGTAGATAGTTTTGGCTAACAAACATCTGTGTCAGATGAGCGTCGGGTCCGACGCAGATAGTTGTTTTTGCGTCGTTTATCCTGAGGGTCCGACGCATATGTACTTCTCCTAATCTTCTGGTGAGATTATTTGCATCGGACTACACAAATGGACAGACGCAAATCCTCATTTCTGTACTAGTGCGTATGTATTTGAGTTTGGGGTTAAAGGGTTTGAGTGAACTCTTGTAATGGGACTTGGTAAAGGGTTTGAGTGAATTCTTGTATCAAGTTCGAGTGAGGAACTTGGGTAAGTTCTTATTGTTTATGTGTGGACGTGGGGTGAAGTCTATCCAGGGGTAAAGGGTTTGAGTAAACCTGTTGTAAAAAGTTGCGGGAACTCTAAAGGGACTTAGAGTTAAGTCTAGAGACTTAGAGTTCCTAATGGAACTTGTGAGAGAGTTGGAGTTCTGAGTGGAACTTGCGCATGTAATAGGTTGTAACAAAGGAGGTTCCCTATTATAGTGAAAAGTTTAAATCCTGAGGAGGTCGTGGTTTATCTTCTTGTATTGGGACAAGAAATTTCCACGTAAAAATCTCTCTTGCACTTTGAGTTCCTTATTGCTTATCTTTTAAATTCCATATTATTTGGCAGTAAGTTATACACTACAATTCACCCCCCCCCTCTTGTAGTTCCTTCCGAGTTAACAATTGGTATCAGAGCCGGAACTCGTTGATTAGCAGGCAGCCCTGCTGAGTTAAGTTCCTACAAGAAGAAGGAACCAGTACGAGAAAGGAACTTCACCCTAAGTCATTCAAAGGAACAAGTGGAGGCTAAGGATTATCAGCGACCCCTTTGATGTAAGTATCTCTTCCTGGAGATATTATTTATATGCATACATTAAATTGGAACTTGTTCCTTATATTACTTCTAGTAAATCATTCTATATGGATTTGTTGTTTTGTTTTTGCAATTTTGGATAACTTTAAAACTGTTTTCGAAAAACAAAATTAAGATTTCCAAATTGTTTTTTAAATATCAAAGAATCAGTATACTAGAAATGGTTCAAGGAACTATTCGTATTGGAACAATGCATATTGTGACTCTTGGAAACTCTATTCTTTAGGCAGGGTAATATATGTCTATTTCATTTATTTGCCAAATAAGTGTTTTTACATGCATATTGAGTTTAATGAATATTTATTATATGGATGCATGTTGATTTTTACTAAGTAGAGATAGTTATATAGATTTGTTTTGGTTGGAAAAGAGAAGTTATTTTGCAAGTTTATATATATTATCATCTCTTTATATGTTGTGCAGGATATTAATGTTTATTTTTTAGGTTTGATAATTCGGGTAATTAAAATTTCAAAAGCATAAAAAAAAGTTCCATGGATCAAGGAACTCAACCTTTGATTTGGTGAAATCAATATTGTTTGAAGAACGAGTAATTGGTATAATAATAATTCAAAATTTGGAACGAGTTCCTTATTCTTTTGAAACTGATCTCGGTTCAAAGGAACAAAGCAGAAGTTCCTTTTTCACATGAGATTATATTTTTTTGGAACTTTATGCTAATTCTTTTTATGCTGTATTTTTATTTACCTCTCTTTTCACTAACCTATCTACTAACATTAAAATGCACAAAGTATTTTTTTTGGGTTTGTTTTACAGATTATATTTCTTAGTTTATGTCAACCCAATATGACGGAACAAGTTCATGTTGTTCCATCAAAGGACGAACACATTAGAAACAAGTTCCTGAAATTAAAAGGAGAGTTCCAGAGATTATATTTGATGGATTTGAGTTTCGATGATGGAACTTAGGCTGATTGGAACACAAAGGAACTCTATACAGGTTAGTTGTTAAGAGGAACAATTAAACAAAGGTATTGACTTTGAGGAAACTTTTATTCATGTAGCTAGGTCATAAGATAATTGTATATTTTTTTTATACATGGGATTTAGTTTATTCTAAATAGATTTTTAGAGCGTTCAAAATAAATTTTATTGCTGGAAAATCTATGAGGAACAAACCTCAAGTTTCTTCTTGAAAAATGATTTCAAAATTAACAATAATTTATGTTTTCAAGAGGAATTGACTTAGTAGTTGTACATTGTTATATAAATAATATTTTTGGTACAATTAACTATTTTATGCAAGGGTTTTTGCTAACATTTTAAGCAAATGTGTGTGTGAGAATGACAAGGGAACACAACTACTCTCTTGGAATATAATGATGCAAGGACAAAAATATGTCAAGGAACTTTTGAAGAAGGATGAGTATGTCGAGTTGGTATGAAAGTTTCCATCAGATGTGAAGACATCAAAATGATGGAACTAGCAGTTCAGAAACTCAAAAGTAAGTCATCAAAATCAATCCAATACTTCATATTCATGGTGAAATCACTAGTGGAAAAACAAGGAAGGGCTGCGTTTTTGGCCAGCAGCCCTTTCCATAGCAGCCCTTCAATAGATAAGAAGGGCTGCGGTTTTTAACCGCAACCCTTCACAACGAAGGGCTGCGGTTCAGGCCCAAAACGCAGCCATTCTAAGCTTGAAGGGCTGCGTTTTCGCTTAAACCTGCACCCTTCTCTAAATGAAGGGCTGCGGTTTTAAGCCTAAACCGCAGCCCTATTAAAGTGAAGGGCTGCGGTTTAGGCCTAAAACCGCAGCCCTTCACATTCAGTTTTTTTTTTTTAAAAATAAATTAAATATGCCAGCCCCCTGCATCCCCAAAGACCCCCTGCCACCCTCGCCCGCCCCGCCACCCCCGCCACCCCATGCCACCAACCCCGCCACCACCCCCGCCACCCTCGCCCACCCCCCGCACTGCTGCCCCCGCACCCCCCGCCACCCCCGCACCCCCCATTTCCCCCACCCCCCCCTGCCACCCCCTGCACCCTCGCCGCCGACCCCCACCCCGCCACCGCCCCCACCCCCCGGCCCCAAAGACACCCCCGCCCCCTCCCCGCCAGACCCAGCCCACCCCTCCCGCCCCAGCCCCACCCCCGCCCCCCCACCCCTGTCGGCCCCAAGACACCCCTCGCCCCTACCCCCCAAGACACCCCCCGCCCTCACCCCCTGCCACCCCCAACCCACCCCGCCCCCCACCCCCGCGAGACCCAAATCCATCCCACCCCACTGCCCGGCCCCACCCCCCACCCCCTTGCCACCCCTGCTGACCCGGCCCCACCCTCGCGCCCTCACCACCCCGCCCCCACCCCCAGCCATCAAAGACACCCCCGCCCGCCACCCCAACCCACCCTAGCCCCCACCCCCGCTGACCCGGTCCCACCCCCCCCCCACCCCCGGCCCAGACCCAAATTTCACCCCACCCCCCACCCCCCCGCCCACCACCGGCCCCCCACCCCCGCTAGACCCAGCCCACCCCACCCCCCCACCCCCGCCACCCCCCGCCACCCCCCGCTGACCCACCCCAACCCACCCCCCCACCCCGCCACCCCCGCGGACCCAGCCTACCCCCGCGGCCCCACTCCCCACCCCATGGCAACCCCTCACCCCATCCCCCACCCAAAACCTCCCTTCGACACAAAAAAGACCGATCAAATTGCAATAATATATATATGACAAGTTTTGTGAACGTAATAATTAACTTTAAATATGTATATATTTAATAATGTAAAAAGTGTACATAGAACTGATACAAACTAGTAGATGTATCATAAGCAATCATCACAAATGTGGGACGCCAACTTATCCCGAACTTCATGTAATTCGTCTGTGGTGAAGGCCCTCAAACGTGGTGTGTTATTCATACAAACCTTGCAAAACAACCAAGGAATAAAACACATAATATAAGAATTCAATCATTTACCGTAGTTAGTAGTTCTAAAAAATGACATATACCTTCCCGAAATTCAATCAAAAACAAATGCAAGCCTAAAACTCTATACACTAGTTATATTATATCTTATATTATCATTTTCAAAAAGAAAATGGAGTTAAATGACTCGAGAAACATGAATTGGAGGCGAAAAGGCAAAAATAGGGCTAAAATCACATGTATGTTCCCGATATACAACCAACAACAAATGCACGCCTAAGAATCTACATAATAGTTACATTATGCCTCATATTATCATGTTCAAAATGAAATTGGGGTTAAATGAAGCGATAATACGAATTGGACGCGAAAAGGCAAAAATAGGGCTAAAATGCCCTTTTCGTTCCCAAAATTCAGCCTACAACAATTGCAAACCTAAAAATCTACACAATAGTTACATTATGCCTCATATTATCATGTTCAAAAATTCATTTGGGGTTAAATGACTCGATAAGTACGATTTGGAAGTGATGTTATGGTTTTATATAGTGTTTTTCCCCCCTGTATTTGAGCTAAAATGTGTATCAATGGTGCTCTTAGGAGCCATTTTATGCTAACTCTCTCCATCTAGTTGTGGTTTTCTGTTCTGTGTCTGATTGCAGGTTTTAGGGAGTTATCTCCCTATTTTCCGCTATTATCCGGCCATCACAATCGAATGGAGAAGTTCGAAGGCATTCATGATGAGTTCCGGGGTCCCGAGAATACTTTCCGAGGCCTTGGACAAAAGAAGAAGTTAAGCCTTGGCATCTGAAGCCAAGGAAGGAAGCATCGGGCTTCAGCCCGATGGCATCGGGCTCATCAAGCCCGATCGGGCGTTAGTGGCCATTGGATCAAGTTGATGCGGGCCCGATCGGGCTACGTCGCTCGGTCGTTATTACGCTGAGATGCCCGATCGTATTTATTTGCTTTCTCTATTATTGATTAGATTAGTTTCTTAGTTATTTGCAATTGTTCAAAGCATGGATTTTTATATGAAATTTGTTGTTGGATTCTCAAACATGAGTGAGTAGTTTTATTTCTAGGATTGTGGGGATCTATGTATGCAATGAGGGATTAATAGATTAATATAATTACCCTTTATTTCAATTGTTTCCTGTGATTGAATCGTTCATGCTAGATTTATGAATTAGGCCTGATTTGTATTTCTATTATCGCAATATTGAATCTACTTCGAGAGGAGAGATTTCGTATAGGCTTTCAATCATTAGGCATAGTGATCCTTGACCATGCGAGAGCGGCTAGGTGATCTTTGAGGGAGGTAATGTTCGAGAGAAATTACATGTGCCCTAGATAAATTGACTTATTGGATAGTTATTATTCGTCTCTGATTTCCCGAATTGTATGCATAGTGATCCATAGTCCTAGTTCTTTATTAATTGATTCTTACCTTCATATTTAGTTCTATCATTTGCCTATTAGTTTAGTCACACACCCATTTTCATCTGATTTAGTTAGTATAATATTAGAATTCAGATACAATAGTATAACTTTCTCCCTATGGATTCGATCCTGACTTCCCTGACTACTTGTTAGTGCACCTTAGGTTATTTTTGATAAGGTGATACGACTTTAGCCTGTCAAATTTTGGCGCCGTTGCCGGGGAGACGGTTTATTTTTATTTTGTCTGAATTATAGTATTACACTAACCTCTACTCTGAAGAACACCTGTTCTTTGGAGCATCTCACGTTTGTTTTAGTGTTTTTGGTGTATGAGCAGGAAATTGAAATCCTCAAATCTCATTCCATTTGATCCGGAGATTGAAAAGACTGCTCGTAGACTCAGAAAGCAAGCTAAGCAAGCGAAGTTGTCTGCAGGGACACCTTCCCAAAAGACTCCTACTCCACCATCTTCACCTATTACTGCTATAATGGGTGACGAAGCTAAACCAGCCTTTAGAGATTATGCGCAACCTTCGCCTGACAATGTACCCACTGGGGTCCGGATGCCTACCATTGCTCCTACAAACTTTGAAATCAAGTCTCATGTTCTGAATATGGTTCAGAATAATCAGTTTGCTGGGTTACCATCTGAAGACCCAAATCAACACCTGTAGCGGTTTTTACAATGTTGTGCTACTCAGAAACAAGCTGGTGTTACTGCCGATGATATGAAACTCATCCTATTTGGGTTCTCTCTGCGCGACAAAGCTCTATTTTGGTATAATAAGCTGCCTTCTACCATCACCACACGGGCGTAACTATCCAAAATCTTCCTCATCAAGTGGTATCCTTACCAGAAAACTGCAGATATGCGTCATGCCATAGTAACTTTCACCCAAGACCCTGGAGAATCATTATAAGAAGCTTGGGAGAGGTTCAAGGATTTGCAACGCCTTTGTCCTCATCATGGTTTAGACCAATGGTATTTGTGTCAGATTTTCTACACTAGAGTTGATGCCGATACAAGGAGAGTAATTGATGGAGCATCCGGTGGGTTTTTCATGGATAAAGCCATTGATGAGGGGTATGAACTTCTGGAGAAACTCGCTTCTAATCAAGCATCCACCATTCGTTCCTCCATGAAGAAGGGAGGGAAACATGATGTCGAGGCCATTTCTTTATTGTCCGGGCAACTAGCTGCTCTCAACCAGAAGATTGATTCCTTGAAGCTAGGTAATGACTCCTCCCATATGAGTGTTAATGCGATGGCTAGTGCTTCTAATTATATTGCTCCCATTTGTGATGCTTGTGGGATACCTAGGCACAACTGTCAAGAGTGCCCCCGCGCTTCTATCTTCTAATGTCGGGAGTAACTGTGAGGCGGTTAATGCATTTCAGTCACAACCTCGGGGTCAGTTCAATCCATATTCTAACACTTACAACCCCGGCTACAGAAATCACCCCAATCTCTCATATCGGAGCAATAATGTGTTGAATCCTCAACCTCAACAACCATATGTCCCACAAAATCAGGTTCAACAATATCAACCTCAACAACAAGCTCCTCCTGGTTTCCAGAGAAATCAAGCTCCACAACCACCTGCTCCTTCTACTGATCCAGCCATGACAGAGCTGAAGAATATGATGTTTCAGATGCAGAAAAGTTTTAATGCCTTTCAAGCCGACACAAAGGCTCAGTTGGAAAACTTGGGTACGCATAACAAGATGTTGGAGACTCAACTAGCTCGGTTGGCTAGTTCTTACGCTAATAGGCCACCCGGATCATTACCTTCGCAACCTATGCAACCAAGAGATACCGCCAATGCCATCACTCTTAGGAGTGGAGCGCGAGATGATAGTCCGAGAGATGCCTAAAGATGATCCGGTTAGCTCCGACAAGGATGAAGTCAAGTCACCGATAATTCTACGGCTCCTAAGGATGCAAGCAATGCTTTGAGAAGCGACAGTAGGCTGAAAAAGTTTCACCTCCCACTCCTGTGATCAAGGTACCGTTCCCCAATAGACTATTGAAGACTAAGCTTGATCATCAACTCGGTAAGTTTTTGAAGATAGTGAAACATCTGCAGGTAACTGTCCCTTTTACTGAACTTATTACTCAAGTTCCTGCATATGCTAAATTTTTGAAAGAAATTCTGACTAGGAAAAGAGCCTTTAATGAAATTCAGACTGTAGCTTTCACTGAAGAATGTAGTGCTCTTTTGCAAAACCAATCCCCACCTAAATTGAAAGACCCGGCGAGTTTTTCTATCCCTTGTAACTTTTTTGCAAAACCAATCATTAGGCATAACTTTTATAAGTCTTGCTTTAAATTATGTGAATATATGTTCTTTATAATTTCACCTAATCATGGACTGTTTAGAGGAACAAGATTTAATGAAGTATGATTTGAGTATAAACATGTTCATTTCCAAAAGTGTTGTCGAATTGGGCTCTTACACATATCAAAATTGAAGTGATTATATGCACACTAGCGTAAATATGTTACATTTAATTTTTGTGTCATAAAGGCATACTCACTTGCCTAAGAGTATTAGAGGTCTCATAATAGAACTGTGGATGCTGTCAAACATGAAAGTCCTAAGTTGCCGAAGGTACAATGAAAGAAACCTTGATGGAACAAGACAAGTAAATTCTCATAATATATTTCATTTAACCTTTAGAGGGAACAAACCTATTCTTAGCCAACTATCATCAGTTCACACCACATTTCTTCAAATACCCTTTGATTGATTAATTCATCATTCCATTCATATCCTGTCACTTTAAATCTCCTAATTCCCATGTGCTCCAAATTAAAATTCATGACTTTTTATGGTTTAATGATGTATAAAGAGTGATAAATGGTAAATACATTTTGAGGGGGAAGTTATGGAAAAAGTGAGAAGCAAGTATTTTATGTGTTATCAAGTGATGCTCAAAAGGATATATCATTATATGGAACTACTCATATAAGTTCCTAATGATGAAGGAATGGCAAGAAACTCAGGGGGAATAAGGAAGGGATCGATATATATGTTTTCACTCTTGGTGGTGGATTTCACGTATGTGTGAGTAAAAAGATAAATTGCTCAAGTTTCTTCAGGCAATGAGTTCCTCGTGGTTGGTTGGTTGAGTAAAAAAGTGAACTTGATTGATACATATCAAGGTGTGTGTGGGGTATGGCAGAGATTTCAAAAGTGTAAAGTGAAGTAATCAACTCTAATTATTGTTGAGAACCTTTTATTAAAAGTCTAAACCATAGAGCACACAATATCTCTCAAGTTCCCTCTACTCAAATTATTCCATAAACTTCTTTCATATTCTTTGAGCTGGATATTATCATGTCTTATCCTCTTAATCCATTCTTGACTTTCAAATCTGATTTTTTTTTTCTTGACTTTTATTTTCTTATTTGTCAAGTTCCTTTGATGGTTTTTGAAGTTGGGTCTTTGGATTGTGAGTTGGAAATTTGTGTAGCACATGCATCCTAAGTTTGAAAATTGAGATTCTTGAGACTTTTGGGACTAACAAGTGTTTAACCTTTATGGTGATAGGTGTAGCATATAACAATATATGTATATGATTTACCTCAAACAACTGTGTGTAAAATGCTCATTTTCGATAATGCCAAAAGAGAGAAGAATATATATGATGCTTATAGTCAAGCATAGTTAAGTCTAAATTCTTAACTGATGAAAGTTCTTTGTATGATGTGCTTATCTTATATTGATATTTCCTTCATATACATGCATGACTTGTTCGTTAAGGGGAATTAATGTATATCATCTATTGATTAACTTGTGATAAGCATCATTTGTTTGTCATCATCAAAAAGGGGGAATATTGTTGAGTCATGTAGTGTTTTGATGATTGTAAACAAATGATGATTATCTAACTAACATATGTGTTTGAGACATTAACATCGAACAAGTCATGAAAGGTTGAATGTATCACATCATGAAGAGTTCCTAGAAGAAATCCAAAAAGTGAAGTTCATGAGGAAGAAATCCAAAGAGAGAAGAAGTTTGATTATACAGATGTGCTGCTAGATTTTATGTAAGTTCCTAAGATGGAACCAATCATGAAGAGTTTAAGAAAATGTTATATAAGCAAGCACAAATAAAGTTCCTAGAAGAGTTCCTAGAAGGAACACAAACAGAGCAGTTCCTGAGTCGGAGAAGTTCGTAAGTGGGAGCAGTTCTTGAGTGGGAGCAGTTCCTGACGTTTCATAGTTGAAACAAGTAGTTCCTGAGCAGTAACTATAGGTGCGAAGTTCCTTAAAAGAACTAGCACGTCGAAGTTCCAGAGGTGGAGCTATCAGTATGCGGTTCCTAAGTTGGAACAACATGGAGCATGAAGACAGGAAGTATGACTTTATTTTCTAGGATTCATGTAAGTATGTGGAAACGTAAAAGGTAATAGAATAACGTGTCATCAGGAACTCCTGGAACTTAGAATGAAAAGTATTTAAGAGTCAGTAAGTTGTTGCATATTATTATCTTAATCTGTAGGATCTATTTAGAGTTTGTTTCTTAATAAATCTCTACTTGATTAATTATTTTTAGATAATATGCATTAGTTGTTTTAGAATAAGTTTTTGTTTTAAATAAAAAATAAGTTTTAAATAAAATATTTTTTTAAATAAAATCGGTTTTTATTTTAGGTTATGATTTTGATATCTTTTGTTTATTTAATCTTATCTTATCAGTTTTTGGAAAATAAAACGTACGCCTAGATTTATATTACGTTCAATGAGTTTTTGAGTGCAAGAACTTAGCTTGTAGACGCGAGTTCCTGTACGAACAGGAACTCATGTACTTATGTCCGGTTTATGAAAAAAGTTTTCAGTAAAATATTTTTGCATAAGAAAATAAATAAAAGTGAGTTTTGGAAATACATCTCTTGGATTATATTTTGATAAAACGTTGCTTTTTCTCCAAGTATTTATTTTCTTTTTGTTTCCTATTTTTACTCCAACTGCTTTACTGTAAACGTGATATAAGTTCAAGAAGTTGACTGCTTCTTCCCCAAGTTTCTCCCAACTAACTAATAATGGGTTAGTAGAGAAATAAGTGGAAGTGTTGCTCAAGTTTTGAGCTTACTATAAATGGAGGCTTATGTATTCTTTTTAAGTTGTCTGACTGATGTCATTCCATAGTGTCTGACTTATGTCATTCCATAAGGTTTGGCTTAAGGAATAATGTTACAAAAGAATTATATTTTATATTCCTTGTTTTGAGTCGAGTTCCAAGTTCCTATGAGTGTCATGTTCCTTTACAATTACTCAGTTTCTATATACTAGAGTTAATCCAAATTATCAAGCGTATCTATTTGAGTTTGGTAAAGGGTTTGAGTGAACTCTTGTAATGGGACGTGGTAAAGGGTTCGAGTGAATTTTTGTATCAAGTTCGAGTGAGGAACTTGGGTAAGTTCTTATTATTTATGCGTAGACTTGATACAGGGGTAAAGGGTTTGAGTAAACCTGTTGTAAAGAGTTGTGGGAACCCTTAAGGGACTTAGAGTTAAGTCTAGAGACTTAGAGTTCCTAATGGAACTTGTGAAAGTTCTGAGTGGAACTTGCGCATGTAATAGCTTATAACAGAGGAGGTTCCCTATTATAGTGAGGAGTTTAAATCCTGAGGAGGTCGTGGTTTTTCTTCTTGTATTGGGACAAGAAGTTTCCACATCAAAAACTCTCTTGCACTTTGAGTTCCTTATTGTTTATGTTTTAAATTCCGCATTATTTGGCAATAAGTTCCACACTACAATTCATCCCCCCTCTTGTAGTTCCTTCCGAGTTAACAATGTGGGCTACTTACTCAATTCCTACAGAGCTTTCAGGAGTAAAGCCTGTTATGTTTTTAGGATTGAGATTAGCAGATTGGGTTAGTATATATGCTATGATTTGTGGCATCTATATATTGTGCTGTGTTATTTCAGTAGTCAGCATTCACTGGATACCAATACTGCCCTTGAATCATAGAGAAAGTGGTCTTAATATACTGGAATTACAGATGTGTTATGAACTAATCCGCGCTTAATAAGTAAATAAGGTTAAAAGCCTATTTATAAACAGATTGGGAAACATGCGTTTCCGCGTTTACAGCAAACCCGCGCCTGGATCGAGTCGCGACGCCAAACGCGACTCGCGGTCAGCTCTCGGCATCCTGCCGCGAGTTGAGACACCTACCGCGATTCGATCTTTTGTAGACAACCCGATATAACACGATTGAAGGCATTATTCTTACAGTTGATTGTCTTGTTTGCGTGACATTGCGGGTGTCGTAGTGACTCCTTTCGAGCCCCTACAACTTTAGCTTTTGGAAGTTAAGAGGTTTTCTTCATTTTTCTACAAGCAAAAAAGTTATGCCTTTAGCTTTTGGTAGTTGATAGAGTGTGTAGGAGTATTTTATTATTAAAGGAAAGAAAGATGAAGGAAGGGAAGAGAAAAGAAAGGGAAAAAAGGACTAGAAGATAAAGTAATTAGTTTATCCATTATTTGGTTTAATGGAAGGATTTGAAGAAATACAGGGTTTATAAGGTTTAATTAATGGCGCAAAGACTACACATACGCTGGGTGTATATAGGCCAACACATATACTAAGTGTATGTGTTACTACTAAAATTTATACCTTGTGTATGTGTTACTACTAAAATATATAATATTACTAAAAATATTACAAATTTACAATATTTCGATAGATAATTTTGTTTTTAATGATTTGTTCTTTATCTTTGTTTCAAAAATATGTTTTATGAAATTTTCTTTGTTTAAATTTGTATGAATTCTTTGTTTAAAACTAAAAAAAAAAATAAAAAATGTAATTTCTTTTTCCTTCAAATTATTTATATATTAGCTTCATCTTACTCATCTTCACCACTTTTCTACTATTGATTTTCTACTAAATTTTCATGTCGCTTTCAATTATTTGATTTGTTTGTAGAAAAATAATGTTATATTTTCATCCCTACTATGTAATAAAATTCAATTCGAGATATAGTATTTCAATCGTTTATGTATTATGTAAATTCAAATATCATTGAATAATAAAACAGGTTCAAATGATTGTAAGTTTATAATTTTTTTTAGTAATATTATACATTTTAGTAGTAATACATACAAAAGGTTTGCATTTTAGTAGTAACACATACATCCAGTGTATGTATGGTCCACATACCGACTGTGTGTATCATCTCTCAATTAATGGAATCTCTGTGCCTGGGTTGCTTTCTGTGTGCGTGACGCCAGGCGTGCTTTTCAAAACTAAGACCCACATTTGTTGGTGGTTGTCACAGTTACCTTTTTAGATTGAAGTAGCAAATATTAGCTGTCTTCTTTTGCTAAATACAAGCTGGATGAATTCTGAACTATATTTCCAATGAAATAAATACACTTTATATCTTTTAAACTTATAGTTCAAAAATTCGTCTTGGAGACCACAAAAGATTTGATATGATGATCGTAGTGGAATGAGGGATACTGGAGTCCTCTTTAAACATCTTCATGGAGTAAATAAATGAAAGCTGGACTTTTCAGTTTGAAAAAGGTTAAAACAAGGCCGCATCGTATCGTATCGTCCGTGTCGTAAATGTTTTTAAAATTACCGAACCGATATTACCTGCATCGTAAAGGTGTAAAAGGAAGGAGAAAAAGATGTTGATAGCTTTTTTTATCTCTTTTCTCCCAAATTCTTCCAATTTTAGGAGTAAAGGAAAGTTAAAATTTAATAGAATTTTTTTCTTATCCTTCTTTTCCCGTTCTCATGAAATCTCATATGATTATTTCTAATAAAAAAAACATGTGGATATCATTTTATTTTTTTAATTTCCTTTCTTTTCCATCCAATTCCTACCAACCAAACTAGCCAATGGAGCTGATACTTGAGAAGTTTTTATCTCTTTTTCCAAAAAATTGGTTGTCGGCTTGTTCGGAACGAATTCGGTTAAGTTCATTTCAGCATGACTCATTTGGTTTGTGCTACTTCAGATCAGTTTTGGGTTGATTTGAGTTCGTTCGAGTTTGGAATCTTGGGTTGATTTGAGTTCGTTCGAGTTTGGAATTTGATTCAGGTTTGTAAACCTGGTAACGCACTTCACTATTGCATTACTTCCTATTAGAGTATCTTGTCTTGTCAATATCATGCCAAGTTAATTTCGAGTCAGTTTCCATTCTGTCGATCACTTTGTTTCAGGTTTTGTGTTGAGTTTGGGGTCATCATTTGAAGTCTAAATCGGGTCTTAATTTGGGTAATCCGGTTCGAATCTTTGGGTTCCAGTTAATTCTTTCAGGTCTATGTTTTTGCAAGCAAAACAATTTTTGGTTTGGAGCTTTTAAAAATAATGTGATACTATATATATTTTTTTGCAAGTGTAAATTGTATTATTAACTCTAAGATAGTCATACACAATTTAAGGAATTTAAATCTGCTGTCCCACTATCTGTGTACCCCTTCTGTGCCACTTAATCTTATTGGTTTATTTTATGTTTTAAAATCATAAATAGAAATTGGTAGACCATAGTATTCATACCAACCAATAAAATCACATGGCAAAATAGTGGGACATAATATTTTTTATTCTATTCTAAGGAATTTTGTTGACAACTTAAAATTAAAAACAATATTTTCTAATTTCCATGTTTATGTTGTTAGTTTTGAAAAGATTGAAACCAAAAAACAAACAAATAACAAGCATTGGATATGAGTAACTTACATAAGTCTTATCACTAATTTCACTTGTGTGTATCAGTAACCTTATATATAACCCTATTATAACTTATTACTCTTTTATTTCAAAATTTAACGTTTGGCATTGCAAAAAGAGTAACAAATTAAAGTGAAAATCATATAGAATATGTCTTGCAATTAGTGGATAGTTGTTAGCTTATTGTATTAGCTAATACTAACTCCTTTCCTATTTAATCTACATGGCTTGCTTTTTACTCGAATCAAGGAAAAAATGAAAAAGTAGGAGAGAGAGGAGATGAATTATGAAAATTGGGAGTAAGAAGTACAAAAAAATAAATAAAAAATAGAGACAGAGAAAAATGCCGTAGGTGGACGATTTTAAGTGGGTTGATTTATTTGGTGAGGGACCACATTGGGAGACAAAAGTGAGGAATAATGATTGGGCATTTTACCTTACTAGTTGTTGGCCCGCACGCTAACGCGTGCGGCCCCCCAAGATCGGTATAATCTGTTTGGTATTAAACTGAAGGCGTTAAATCCTTGATAATGTAATTTTGGTTTTGTGTTTTTAACAACAAATGTAATTATTACTTGCATTAACTGCTCCATCTCCAATCTAATATTGCATTAGCCAACATGCATAAACGCACCCAAATGATCAATTAACCAAATCTCAATAGTCTAGGATCCAAGGGAAAAACTGAACACTAATGGCTTGTTTGGGATAGCTAAAGATATATTAGTGGGTAGTTGGGACAATAGCCATCTCCAATCCTATGTCTATCTCTAGTGCATATACAATTAAAACTTCTATTGTACATGAGTTAAGAGTCTCCTTTAATGCTGCAAATTTCACATCATGCTATAACATAAAATTCTAGGAACTCGGATGGCAAAAGTAAGTTCAATGAATCAGCACAGCATGAAGCCTTACATGATATTACATGCAATAGCTGCTTTGTTATTTTTCCCTTTCGTAATGTCACATAAATTCAGCAAGTCACGGATAACCATCACCAAAAACTTGTTCTCCTACAAAATGAGAAACAAAATGGAACATGAAAACTATTTCTAAGCTCATAACATAATGGGCGACACTGAACAGGGTTAAAAGTTCAAATTCAAAATTGCAGATCAAATGAAATGATGAGATCCAAAAACAAGATATAATACCTGTTCTTCCATCATTGATCCAGATATTGATCCTACTGCCTAGCACAAGGTATTCAAATTATTCCATGACCAATCTTCACCATTAAGCTGGTTGTTTAATTTTTAAGCATCTGTGATGAAACACAGGACGTTAGGACAAAGGTGACTACTAATCATTAGGTATAGACTGCATATTTTAAACAAATTATCAGGAAAGCTAAGCTGCCAGGAACACTACAAGATCACAGAGAATAGGAGGAGATGCGACTACACACCAACCAGACAATACAACTACTCAAATATTAAGCATAAACTCGACTATCTACCATCATAATCAATGAAAAACCATGAGATTTGGACAAGCTGCAGGTAATAACTGAAAAGATCGGGACTCTTGACCTGACCAATAGTCAAGTTTGCACATAAACCATCTACAAACAGACAAACAATAAAGATTCTGTAGAGTTTTAATATATTAACACACAGAAGTAGTAGAATACCTGCTTCTCTGTATCATCATGATCAATATGTGTCAAATTTGCAGTACCAATCCCCTGATATAAATTATTCCAAGTATTTGTTCATGGCCTTCTGGGAGCTTACTTAAAGCTTTCTCAATCTGGAACACGCATAGTTTCTCGTCGTTATCCTGCATATGTAATTAGTCCATTAGGCACGCATTATCAGATGGTCCCGTGCGGAATAGCAAAGGCAAGGGAACAAGATAAGTATGACTTTCAGACATTCCAGTATGCGTCAAACTTGATATTTACTCAAATTAATAAATAAAAACCTCAGAACATGTCTTAAGAAAGAATTACGCAAAGAACGTCAAGAAATAACTACGCAGGTAATGGGTGAAGTTGCGTATGCATATATATACACTGCAACCACAAGTAGTATGCCCAACAATTAGATTTCATACGACAAATATAATCCTTATCACTCCCAACATAATTTCAATTTTGAACATCTCCACTATAATTTGGATTAACGAAGACTACAAAAAATAAATACAGATGGAATTAGTATTCACAAGGCTTTATAAAACCCAATCCTTAACCATCTAAAAATGAAGATGACATACAAATCTCGGGAGGGAACAAACAATTTACCGGTGCTCGAAACTACAGGTTGCCAAAATTGCACGTGTTGAAAGTCTGGCAATTTCTTTGAATGCATTTATGCATCTACGCCTACATTAAAAAAAGGTAAAAGAATGAGAAGCTAATATCGGGGACAAAAACCATCTACTCCATCTAGGATGGCATCCCCTTCAGAAAGCAACGCTAATATAAAGATTGCTGACATAAAAATAATAATTTAAGTCACACCTGCTCAACAAGTATTCAATTGATGTAGAAAGATGCATGGTTTCGTATTCGCTTCGAGTCACTGACTGTAAAACCAGCAACAATGCTTTTTAGTAAACACAATTGATATAAGAACTGTTTTGTAAACCAAAAAGATGTAGATCTCTTTCCTGTCGTAAGAGATTTAGTGGCAGCATTTAAGCAACCAATAAAAACACAGCAGTCTACCAATTTTATACTCTTACCCACCTCTTTCCTTCAGTTTTTTTTATACAGATTAATGCCTTCGAAACATCAAACAATGTTGTCAAATTCAGAATCGCGTATATTAGAGCACTCTAGGAACTATATTCCTCTAAAAGCTAATATTTTGGAGGTACATACACTTTGACTTTTTTTATTACTAATATGTTCACGAAATGATAACACCTTTTATGTATCTCATCTCCATCTATCCCCCTCTCTATCTCCATCTCCATCTCCCTCTTCCTCTCCCTCTCCAAGCATAAAGTACCAAAATACATATAAGCTTACTACCAGCATTTAAGACAACAAGATCACATTCCATCATCTAAGCTTCTAATATTTATAAGCAAAATGTTATTTTCAAAGAATAAAATTCAGTTTTCAACAAAGATCAAAACAAACAACGAAAGAGAAAAAAAGACCTCGTTATAATACATTCGGCGAACCCGAAACGACTTAGGAGGGATAAAATTAGCAGCAGAGCTCAAATTCCTCACCCTAATTACCATTTGCCTGCACATTATAATCCGATTTTAAAAAGTAACCCACATAAAAAATAACACAAGTCACCCAAATATTAGCAATAAAAAAGCATCCCTGAAATCAAAGAAGAAGAAAATTACCCTTCTTTGACGATCTTGCCATCAGGGTTTAGGAAGGTGCGCATGAGTTTAGAGACGAAGTAACGAAGAACACCAATGAGAACAAGAGAAGTGTGCACACATTCAATAGCAAAATCGCGATCCTCCGGAGTTCCTGTCCTCTATAACTCGATAACTTTCTTCCAATAAGAAAAAAATCAAAATCAATAAAAAAATCGAAAATAAAACTAAGCTGTTAATGTTAATTTATTCAATAGACAAATACCAATTCTGCACAAAATGCAATGAAAGCCAATGCGGACAAAAAAAGGAAACCAGAAAACAATAAACTAACCATGAAGATGATACTCCATGGTACCATTTGGAACAAACTCGTAAACCAGTAACCTATGTCACCTAGTGATGCAATATCCAACCAATGAGACAAGATGTTTATACGAAGATATTTAATAAGCCAATTATTGCTATCAATGCACCCTCACCTCCAAATTTGAAGTACATTGTTATTAAAGCATTATTAACAAACAAGCATGATTCAAAATCCAAGCTTGTTGAGCAATCCATGGATCTGTTCCCCAAGCTCAATGGCACCAAAGACTCCCGAAGTACTCGACAAGTTAATTGATATTCATTTAGCCATTTCATCGAACATATGGTGTACACCATCAAATAACTTACTACCTATTGATTTTAACACTCACATGAACATCATACATCATTTATACAAAGATATTCTACACATTGTAACTCAATTATATAATCAAGCTCACAAATTAACATATTTTTAAGCACATACTAATGATTCCATATGCGTATAATTAAAAATAAAATAAACCCAAACCTTGTATAATATAATGGTGGTTGGTTGGACGCCGGGTTACTAAACTCCCCCCCCAACCCAAATTTCCTTTAGCATTCATAATCTTAATTAAATTATTCAAAATTTTATATGACCACCTAGCTTAACCAACACAAACCAAAATTCAACAGGAAACCCCCTAAAAAAAGCAGGAAGTAAGAATTACCAGTAAATGATGCGGTCAGTGAGGACAAGAATGTGAACCGAGTACCCGTTCTGTAACTCGGGCGGGCTAGAAATGGGTTCGGCTGGCTGATCATCAGAGCGTTTCCTTATTCTCGGTGCCGGTGATCTCGACCTGCGTGGGACATTGAGTGGGTCCTCCTTGTTGGGTAGGAGGATCATCGGAGCTTTTCATTATTCTTTGTGCCGGTGACCTCGACCTTCATGGGACACTGGGTGGGCCCTCTTTGTTGGGTCGGCTGATCATCGGAGCTTTTCCTTATTCTCGGTGTCAGTAACCTCGATATTTATGGGACACTGAGAGAGTTGGAAGAGAGGAGATAGAACTATTGAAGAGTTAGAGAGAGGAGATAGGAGAGAGGAGAGAGAAAGTAAAGCATGGTGAATGGCTTGGAGGAAAACAAGGAAGAAAGAAAACGTGTGAAGTGATGCAATGCATTGGCAAGTAGACAGAAGGGCCATGTCGTAATTCAACAGCAAATTAAGAATTTCGGTTGGATGGCGCTTCCTTGGAATTGAGTTGATGGCATTTTCGCAATTTCGAAAAAAAAAAAAAGCAAGGGCAAGGAATTTCAGGTGGATGGCAGTTTCCTTGGAATTGAGCTGGATGGCATTTTCGCAATTTCAGAAAAAAAGCAAGGGCAAGGAAGTCCGAACACTGCTGCTAAGGAATAGTAGTAGGGAACTCCTTGCCTTTTAAGAGTAGTATGATATAGATCAAGTAACAATGTAACTATTAAAGAGGAACGACCTAAAAAGAAAAGTGTGTAGATTAAAAAGGAACGGAGGTAGTAGCTGATAGTTGATTGTTTTAGCTAATTTGACTAACTGAGTGTATTAACTGTTTGTATAAAGTTGTTTGGTGATTAGCTGACAGTTACTTGCTACATATAATTGTGAAGAGTGACTAATAAGGACATGTGCGTAATCCAATATTGTACTTTTTAGTGTTTATAATGTAATTTTCAAGAACTTTATATAGGACATAAACGTCATTTGGCCCACTAATTCACAAACCTCTAATGTCAAAAAGCTCACCCCAACTTTTTCAAAAACAGCTTTTTCGGCCCAATCAGCTATTTAAAACCTCTCTTTACCAAACACTCAAATTAGAGAATTGACTAGTCAAATCTTCTAATATGAGTTCAAGCCTCTAATTTTTTCCCAAACCTCTCTTTACCAAACAAGATCATAGATTAAAGGAAAGTGGTCGATGATAGGACAGAGAAAACAAATTGCAGATAAGATAAATATGCAAAAAATGCTAAAGTTATTAAAAAACATTCATCTATATAGTAAGCTAAGTGCTAAAATTATTGCAAAACATAAGGAGTATTTTGAATTAGTACTAGCAAATTATGCACATGTTATGTGCCTGTTTTTTTTTTTCAAACATAAATTCTAGTCTTTTTGGGCATACAAAGGGGTAAAAATTTGAATATTAGATTTTTTTTGGCTAAATTTTGTAGGTTAAGCCTCTATCACTTAACCCTTCTTCTATTAATTTTTTTACTTATTCTTTCTTTTAGGTTTTTAAAAGTAAACATGATGAACGATAAAAGAATGTAAATTTAATTTATTTAGGATTTCTTATGTTGTATAAACATAGTCTTTTGTGTTAAATAAATCACTTCACTTTGCTAATTGATTGAATTTTTCGTTTTGATGTAATACTTGATTGTGTTTCTGACTTGATTGATGTAATATTCATTTTTACTTTTTTCAGCATAAATGTACTAAATCTTATAGTGAATGTTTTTTTTTTTTGTGGCTCAATTACAACTTGATTGCCTTCAACATTTAAGTTAATTGATTAATGTTATATTTAAGTTTGACTTTGTTTTTCCCTTTTTTTTGGTAGTACTCCTTCCGTCCCAGAAAGATCTGAACACTTGTTGGGACACGTAGTTTAAGGTGATAAGTTGTGGAGTGGTTATCAAATGTTATTTTATTTGAAAAGTAGATGTGATAGGAGTTGGTGGGGTAATTTTTATTAAAGGAGAGAAAGTTGGGTAACTTTTTATTGATAACAGGTAGAGTGTGGGCCAAAAATGTGTAAAAGAAATAATATATTAATGGTGGGACCATGCCAATAATGGAAGTGTTCAAACTAATTTGGGACAAACATAAAAGGAAAGTGTTCAGACTATCCTGGGACGGAGGTAGTAGTTGATTTACTAATGGGCATTTAAGTAAATTTATAAGGGGGACACCATAGCTCCCCCCTTCCCTTATATAATAGAGATTTTTATCTATTTATACATTATCAATAACTTCCTAATTATGTTAATATGTAACCCACGTCATATCATCAATTCAATGACTAATTCTCTTATGCGTCGTGTATAAGAATAATGAGTAACTTATGTTTGGGTGCATTTTCTTCACCTTGGAAAATTGTAAGTATTCGGTCTAATATGTTCAGATAAGTTACAATTACTTTAAATGAATATTAGTTTAGATATATAAGTTCCGATCCAATAAGTTCTAACATCTTATAAGACAAGTACATTAAATTTAGCAATAATTAATAAGGTGAAGAGAACACATCCTGATGACCTATAACAATTTTGTATTTTTGTCTTTAAACATATTTTAGGCATGTGAGTTCCCCTTAATTAAAGAAAGAAAAAAGGGTAGGTGAGTTGATCCACTAAGAATTAAGAAATGTATATGGCTAAAGGATAATTTATACATAATCCAGCCTTAGGCACAAGTTGATGCACATTCACTAATCATTAAAATGTGTATGGTTAAATGATTTTTCTAGTCCAGCCTTTTAGGTACACGTTGATCCACTAATCATTCAAATGTGTGGTTACATGATGCTCTTATTCCAGCCTTAGGCACAGAGAACTTCAGTAGCTTCTCTAGTTTTGTTCTCAATAAGCTCAGAAAAAAAAATGGTTAACCAGCAGCAGCAGCAGCAGCAGCAGCTGCTGCTTCAAAAGGAACATGTAGAAGATGATACTTCTGCTGAATCTAATTCTTCTACTGGATCTAATTCTTCCCAAGAGTTTGAACTTAGAAGTCCATATAACCACCGCCTTCGCCATCAATCTCGCCCTCGCCCTCCCTCTCCCCCTCAAACTTGTTATATGTGTGTAACCATGCCAGATACCCCCCAAAAAAGAAAGTGTTCAATTTCTGGATTACTATTGCAGGTAGTATGCATACTTCTACAAGTGATCTTTGCTACATGTTATTATCTATTTTATGAATTGGCAGTTTTAGCATTGTTTTCAGGGCTTGTCTTCATCTGCTCACTTATTGTTGCCATTGCTGCTTTTCCTCTGCTGTTGTTGACCTTTATTGTTCTAAGGTTACTTCAGTTTTTTTACCACGGTGAAGCCTACGACAAAGCCATTCAACTTAAGCTTTTTATCCGGACTTGCATACTCTTAGATATGGTGTATTTCCTAATTTTACTGTGGGCTACCTACTCAATTCCTACAGAGCTTTCAGGAGTAAAGCATGTTATATTTTTAGGATTGAGATTAGCAGATTGGGTTAGTATATATGTTATGATTTGTGGCATCTATTTATTGAGCTGTGTTATATCAGTAGTCAGCATTCACTGGATACCATTACTACCCTTGGATCATAAAGAAAGTGGTCTTAATATACCAGAATCAGTGCATGAGATAATCGAGTGTTTCATGTTCTGGTTCGCGGAGGCTGAGCTTATGAAACGCGTCTCTGTTTTTAAGCACCACAAAACACTCGGATTGTATACTCGACAATGGATCAAGGTAACCATTGTTGTACTCATCACTTACAATGTCATCACCTTTTCTACTCATATGATCGTATTGCTGTTAAGGAATTCAGTTGTTCAGGGTTCCTTCCATCCGGGGATTGATAAAAAATCACGTCGATATCTAGTCATAGAAAAATTCTTGCGCAGGAGATATATAGTGTATTGGGCGAATGGAACGAAACGCAGCATCAACTTGATCTTAGGCTCATTGCTGCTTTTACTTACATGGGTTTGTTATTTTGGCTCCCATCTAGACAAAACACCTCAAGTCAAAAAAATTCTAAAATTAGGCACCAGGACTTTTCTCAGTCTATTAATTTGGTCATTTCTTTGGCTTATCAAAACTTGTGTATTGCTCTCATGGGAGGAGTGTTCAGTGTACAAAAGATTAGATTCTAGAATCGTACAAGGCGCGGAGAAGCTTTATTTTCTTGGCCTCATAAGTCGCTACAAATATGACATCTTAGACATTATGGAAGAGCAGCATTCAAGTAAGAGATCAGAATCCTATGAACCTTATAAGGACTACAGATTTATAGACGCTATCTCAAAATTATGTGACACTCTTTTTCCTAAGTGGGTGTTGAATCAACGACATGCCCGACAACGCTCAATGGATCGGGATAAGGGGGTTAAACTTAATTGGCAGAAGGGAGAAGTTGTTAAAGTAGTGTCTATAGAGAGAATCAAAAGACTGAAGCGTGAGTTGTTTATGCACAAGGGCCGAACTCCTACTCTTTATTGTATACAACAAGCTGCTGCGCATTTTTTGACAGCTAAACAGACGTTGTTTAAGGAAAACTACACTTCGGACATTGTACGCAATTTGAGGCGTCGTAACCAACGACCACATTATCGTCAAGGTAGCCGGTACGTACTCCCTCTCCATTTTTTTTTAATATTTCCTATTTGCTTTTACACATTAAACTATGTTAGTGTTGGGTGTACATCCTGTTGGGAAATAAACAACATGTATGTAAAACAATGAGAAGAGAAATATAGTACAAAATGGCAAAATGACTAAGGAAAACCACGATACTAATATCCAACGACCAAACTTCACTATTAATATTTGGGAGTACAACGCAACTACAATACTGAATATACTATAGAATAGGATAGATCACTAGTACCTTCTCGATCAAATGGTACTTAATACTAATCCTAAAACACTCTCACAACTAATATTGAGTTTAGTGTGAAATTGGGGTACCAATTAGTTTAAGAAGATCTCAGCTGCTGATTGTGAAGTGTTAGTGGAGAAAACGGTGTTGAGAATTAGATCCTGGAGCACTAGGAATTTGTCTTTTGTAGGAAGGGCTCAACTTGAAAACATCCTAAGTAAAATCATAGAGATTGCAACACATTTTCTCTCTTTCATTCATTCTTCTTAATTGGTTTCTTACAACCTAAAACTGAGTCTTATACATATATAGACCTAAGTATACTAAGAAACTTCCTAGCAAGTTGCTAATACAATAGCTATAATGTTGTGCTAGCAAGCTTTAATTACAAAGATACAAAATAAGAGATATCCTAGTCATTGGCACACTGCCATACAGTACTAGGTATAGCTACATAGGTAGTGGGGCTCCTATGACAATCAGTACACCAATTCACACCAAGGAAGGCAGACATTCCTTGGCTCTTTTCACTCCTCCTCAAGCTGAGAGTGATGTTGGAGACTGAACTCCTAGCTTGGGCAATAGTAACTGATGTTGTTCTGTACTCAGCACTTTAGTGAGAACATCAACAACCTGCTGACTTGTAGGCACATACGTTGGATTGATATGACCCTCAGTCACCTTCTCCTTGATAAAATGAAAATCAATTCCAACATGCTTTGTCTTCTCATGGTGCACTGGATTTGCAACAATGGTAAACATGCTTGATTATCAAAGGATATTGGTGTACTCCCCAACTGTTTCAGACCAAGTTCTTTGAGGAGCTGCTTAACCCAGATCACATATGGTCATAGCAAGAGACCTATACTCAGCCTCAGCTGTAGACCTGACATGTTGCTTTTTAGACTTCCAAGCAATAGGGGATTGTCCTAAGAGAATACAAAACCCTGAAGTGGATCTTCAAGTGTTTGGACACCCTACCCAGTCACTATCACAATAGGCTTGTAGTTCAGCAGTAGACTGAGAAGCAAGGAGTATTCCTCGATCTGTAGACCCAGTCAAGTACCTTAACACTCATTTTGCAGCTTGGAAATGCATTGAAGTGGGGTGATGCATAAATTGACTCAAGACATGCATGGTATATGCTATGCCTGGTATTGTGAGTGTCAAATAGATCAGCTTCCCAATTAACCTTTGATATGTTTTAGGATAAATCAAAGGCTCCCTAGTTGTGGAAAGAAGTTTAACATGAGTAACCATAGGTAGCTTGAGTGGTCCACACTGAGTGAGGTTATATTCTTCTAGAAGATCTTGAATGTACTTCCTCTGTGAGAGAAAGATTCCCTGATTGCTTCTGTCTACCTCAAATTCCAAGAAAATACCTTAATTTACCCATGTCTTTCATCTTGAATTCTGAATTGAGTAATACACACTCCATATTGTTTCCCATCATAATCAAAACATCAACATATACAAGAATTGCAGTGAATGAATTTGCTTCTTGCTTAGTGAAGAATGAGTGATATGATTTTGATTGAACAAAACCATCAGCCTTCAGTACTGAGCTAAGTTTTGCAAACCACTTTTGTCTTTGTATGACTGTGAGTCTTGATCTTTCTCTGTAAGGTTACATCAAATCTAATCCATCTCATTCATATCCAAGTGTGAAAGTGATGAATACAGTTTGTTCAAATTCACCATGTAAACAAGCTTTTTTTACATCCATTTGGTGAGTTAACCACCCTTGTATTGCAGCAACAACCAAAAGATATCTTATAGTTATCATCTTTACAATAGGAGCAAAGGTCTCTTGGTAGTCAAGACCATATTGTTGCATGTTACCTAGGATAACAAGTTTGGATTTGTACCTTGTGCTCTCCCTTTGTGTTGGGTCGTATTTAGTGGTATGAAGCCACTTACTTCCTATTGCCTTCTTTCCTGGTGGAAGATCAGTAATCACCCAAGTCCTGTTTCCTTCATGTGCTTCTAACTCGTCATTCATGGCTTGTAGCCACTGACTGTGTTTATCAGCTTCTTTAAAGTGCTTAGGATCATGAACTTTGCTCACAAGTGCTCACAAGACAGGTGTATTATGCACTCACTATAGTTTTTCCTACTCTTTGCACACAATTAGCACTGATTTGATAATCTGAGTGCCATATAGGAGCTTTATGATCTCTTATGGACCTTCTGGGAATGACCCCAGCTTGTTGTTCATCATCATGTTCTGTCACATGTTCCACCACTTATTCTCTTTCAGTTCTCACAAGTTCATTATCCACACTCTCACCCCATACTTGTGATGTATTAATTTTGTTCAACTCTTCAGTTGCTTGAGTTGGTTAAGATGACACAGAGTGAAAGATATGATATGGGTATATAGATTCATAGAATCTTACATCCCTTGATACAAATGAGATCCCTGTGAGAAGATTGTGTAATTTGTATCTTTTTTGAGTATGTGAGTAACCAGTGAAGATACATGAAACTCCTTTAGCTTGGAACTTGTCTTTTTTTCCCTCAAGGTTATAAGCAAGTGCTAGACACCCAAAGCATTTAATGAAATTGTAATTAGGAATTTTTCGTAGAGAATTTCATATGGACTTTTTCCTTTGTTTACATCAGTTGGCAGCCTATTGGTGATATAGGTGGCTGTCATAACACAATCCCCCAAAAATTATAAGCGTAGGCCTGCCTAAAATCTTAATGCTCTTACCATCTCAAGAACATGTATGTGCCTTCTTTCAGCCCTCCCATTCTACTGTGTCTATCAGGGCAGGAAGTTTGATGTATTATACCAAGTTTCTAAAAAATGGCTTACACTTCTTATCTTCTAATTCTAGGGCATTGTCTGATCTTATAATCTACACACTCTTGTTGAACCGAGTTTTAGCCATGTTAACAAACCTTTGTATAGCTAGCATCAAAAGCATCATATTTCAGTTTCAACAAATTAATCCAGGTTACTCTTGACTTGTCATCAACAAGTGTGAGAAAGTACCTGAATTTCCCCTTATAGCTCAACTTATATGGACCCTAGGTATCCATGTGTATAAGTTCAAACAAGTCTCCTGCTCTGGAGTCACTTGTTCCATATGGCAACTTAGTAAATTTTGCTAATGGACATGTTATACAAACTTCTTCCTTCTTACTCCTTACATCAAGGTCTTCAATCAATGCAATTCTTTTCATTGGAGCATGGCCAAGCCTATGACACCACAATGTTGCCTTACTCAGCTTTGGCACATCTCTTATCACACTTGGCACCTCAGAACATGTCTTAACAGTCAAAGCCACCTTTCCTTTATGATCACTCACAACATTAAGAGTTTGATCTCTAAGTTCTTTAATGTGTTTTCTATTGGCTCATTAATAAGGTAATAGAGACCATTCTCCCCGTTTCCCACACCTTAGACTTCATTGCTTGCACAATCATGAATTATACAGTACTTGTCAAATAATATTACTTTGCAATTTATGTCTTCACATAACTTATTTACTGATAATAAGTTATGTTTGAAAGTAGGAATGTATAAAACATGTATAAGATTCACACCATTCATGAATCATGAGCAGTATAATTCCAATGTGAGAGATTTTAGATGTTTCACATGTGGGCAGATTTATGAGAGATGTACTCTTGCATTCATGGACAATTTTCAACAGGGAGTAGGTGTCAGAAATATGTTATGAGGCACCAGAGTCCAAGATCCACTCATCTTTTCCTGAGTCAGCAAAGCCACATGAAACCATGCCTTAGAAGTTGTAATCCATCTCTTCATCTGTATTTCCTCCTTTTGATGGAGTTGGAAGCAATCTCAACAGCTGCTGTGCTGTAATGGTGCTGGAATAGCTTGCTCTTGACATTGCATCATGCTGAGCAGTAGCAGAACTTTTGCTCCACCTTGCTTCCCTCCCTTGTTCCATTTTTGCTGTCCATAAGTCCTTGGTTTTCCTTTACCTGCACCTTGATACTTCATTTTGGTAGGTTTTGCAGGAAAATCTATCAGAAACCAGCAAGCATCCTTAGTGTGTCCATATTTTCCACACATTACACATTGAGTAGGAGCCTGAATATTGCTATTAGCTCCCCATGAACCTTTAGAGAACATATCAATAGTGTATGCTTCTTCCTTAACTTGCCTCAACACATCTCTCTAAGCTTCTTCTTACTCATGAAAGCTACATGTTGTTTCAACAGTAGGTGATGTACTCATCATGAGTAAATTACTCCTTTGTGTTCTATAGGACTCATCAAGTCCATTTAGGAACTGAAAAGTTTCTGCTCTTCTTGTTGTTTTGTGAGAACTTCAATAAACTTCGTAATTTCTGCAGTCACACTTATTATAGGAGGTAGGGTATTGAGAGCTTCCAGTTCTTCCCAATAACACATCATTTAAGTTTAATACTCACTAATTTCTCTAACTTGCTGTTTGGTTTCGTAAATCTCTTTGCAGAGTTTATATTTCCTAGAACCATTAGTAAGTGAGAATCTTTTCTCAAGCTGGTTCCAGATCTCTCTTGCATCACTAACAAACATGATGGATTTCTTAATTGGCTTCACTTACAAACCCAAGAATCCAGGATATGACCATGTTGTTACAGGTGTCCCGGGCATCTTACTTAACTGTATCCTTCTCATCTCTCTTAACCACTACTCATGTAACATACCCCAACTTCCTCTTGGAAGCTAATGTTATTTTCATAGACTTCTTCCAAGATCTGTAATTGGAAGATCCTTGGAGTTCGTCTATGAATGTGAAGTTGTTCCCGTCTAAGGGATGTAAGTATAATGGATTTGTTTGCTCTATTACAGTAGGCATAGCTGTAGCCATAGTTTAAAAATCAGTTTTTTTAGTAAAAAAGGAAAAAAATGTGATGTGTTTTGAATGGATGTAACAAATGTGAGATTTAAAGAGTCGTGCTTTGATACCATGAAAACATTCTAAGTAAAATCATAGAGATTGCTGCACATTTTCTCTCTTTCATTCATTCTTATTAATTGGTTTCTTACAACCTAAAACTGAGTCCTATATATAGACCTCAGTATACTAGGAAACTTCCTAAGAAGCTGCTGATACAACAACTATAATGTTGTGCTGGCAAGTTTAAATTACAAAGAGACAAAATAAGAGATATCCTAGTCATTGGCACACTGCCATGTAGTACTAGGTACAACTGCATAGGTAGTGGAGCTGCTAGGACTATTGGTGCACCCACTCACACAAAAGAAGACATATATTCCTTGGCTCTGTTCACAACACATAAACTCAGTGTTGATGAGTGTATGCACCTTCTACTTGAGATAGTATGGACCTTCTACTTCATAAGATGCACTCACTCCACTTCCCTTCTACATCTGAGCTTACATACAAATGCCTAATATATAGACACACCTCAAGGCTTGTCAAAAAAGCCACATCAATGAACTTGGGCTTTTAGCTCCCTTCCAACACATCTTACGTACACCTTCTAGGCAAGACTAACAAAGTCTTCCACACTCTTACTACTTTTGACTATGCTTACCATACAAATCTTCACAAAAGATTTACTGCAACTCTACTGTTCTAGCCTTTAACACTAGCCAACATACATAAGTAAAAAAAATACTTCTTCTTCTCATAGAAGCAAACCCCACGGCTAATAACTCTTTTGTCCTTCTTTTTATTTTTGTTTTCTTCTTTTTCTTTAACAAAATAAAGAGATTATTATTTGGGGATGTAGGGAGATTATCCCAACACATCCGAAGTCCCACATTGGAGATAAGAAAGAGTTAACTAGTATATATAAGTTCATCTACTACATTAGTTTCATTCCTTTTGAGAAAGAGCTCGAAAACAAATCCGTGCGGGTTAGGCCCAAAGCGGACAATATCATACTAATGATGGAGCTGTAGGTGAACTCACGGGCCCTATAGTAGTAGCACATCTAGAAATTGCGTTTGCACATCCAAAAACTATGTTCGCACATTCAACATGTATACATATCCGAAAGTTATAGTTGCAAGAAACTGGAAAGGCAAAACATTAATATTTAGATTTTTTCTTATGGTTATAACTCGTAAAGGAGGATTATCCAAGATCTCGTAGGACTACTTATTCGAGCTGGGGAAACTGTAGATGCTAAAACCCAAAAGTTATCAAAGGACCTGCCCAAACGAAAGTCATCACAAGAGCCTCCCAAAGAAAAGGATGATTGGGACTATTTCATAGATCAGCTAAAACGAGATATGGGTTCCACACCGAGAATGTTGCCTAACCAATCTCGACAATTGATAGGAGATTTGGGTTCCTCACCGAGAATATCGCTTCATCAAATTCGACCATGGATGGTACGTACACACTTCATCATTTTTTTTTTTTTTTTTTTTTTTTTAGCCAGAAAGAAAGAAACTAGGGAGGAACCCAATTAACAGGCCACCCTAAAGCATCCTTACGGATGATTTTGGAAAAAGTAATGTCGGGGAGATTCAAACCAATAAAGAGATTAGTAGTGGAATGGCCACGATTTGCCATCCAATGGCCGCATAATTAGCTTCTCTAAACACATGTTGAATATTATAATTATCAAACTTTCTCGGATCCTCCGTTGCATCACTAATAAGAGCATTAATAGACCAGGGAATTTTCCGATTCTTTTAATAGCTTGAATAACCGAGAGATTATCACCCTCAATAGTAATATTATGAGCCCCTAGAAAGAGAGCCCCCTAATACCTTCTCTAAGACCCCGGGCCTCAAAGAACTAAAATAGAATTATTATCGCAATAGCGTTAGCACCACTAAGCAAAAGATTCCCCATTGAATCTCTAATAACAAAACCATAAGTCGTGCTACCATTCTCGCAACTTGGAACCATCAAAATTAAGTTTAATAAAATCAAGAGGAGGGGGCACCAAATAATGTTATCCCTAGGCTTCTTAGTTTCTTTAACAACTTGTTGACTATACCCAAAATTGGAAAAGTTAGAATAAGAACAATCTAGATTACGCATATAAGCTTTAATCATCGCCCCAAGTTTGGTGGAGAAAAGCTTTCATGACGAAAGGTGATACTATTTCTAGCATACCAAATGAACCACCAAACAATAGCATAGAAATTGAGATTCTTAAGAGTCAAACAAGACTTAAGATTGCAAAAATACTCAATGAAAGAGAGATCATTATTATCAATAGGAAGGGGGAAAAAACACCATTGACATTAACTATCTCTAAAACATCATGCATAAAAGGACAAATCAAGAAATAAGTGATGGTCATCTTCGAGTGGAAGTTACAAAAAACACACTCTAAAGGAAGGAAAATATGACTCATTTCTAACCTCTTTTTAGTAGGAAGACCATTCTGACAAATTTTCTACAAAAAGAATTTAATTTTAGGTGGAATGGACAAACCCCAAATCCAAGCAAATCTAACCTGGTTGGGCGGATCTAGGCCATACCCTTGCAAAGAAAACGACTCGATTTAACCGAATATTCTCCATCTCAAGTAAGACACCAAAAATCCTATCTCGCCATTTCATTAGAAGGAATAAAGATTTTTAGAATAGCTTCCACAACATTAATCGGAACATGATTCAAGAGAAGTTCTTTATTCCATTGAGCGAGAATTTGTAATGAAAAAATTAACCATTAACTCCTCCGACCCAATACTAGGCGAGTGCTTCTTTTTAATAGGGTAATTAAACACCCAATTGTCATTCCAAAAAGAAATATTCTCACCATTCCCGACCATCCATCTAAGACCTTGCTTAAAAGGCGCACGAAGCGTCATTAGCTTACGCCATTGCCAAGAGACATTAGCTTTAGTTTTATACGAGAATAAGTTGTCGTGTTTTAAATATTTTTGTTTAACAAGTTTGACCCATAAGTTATTAGGCATCCTAATAATTTTCCAAAGAAGTTTAAACCGAAGAGCTAAATTATTAATTTTAGCTTTTCTCAACCCCAAACCTCCAAATTTTTTGGGTTTACAAATCTTATCCCAACCTATCAAGTTCGGAGCTTTAGAAATCGGATCTTTATTCCAAAGAAAAATCCTATAGTTTTTATCTAGAGAAGAGAGGATATGAGGAGGTAGAGTAAAACTTTGCATTTGAAAACTAGCTTTAGAAGCTAGATTAGACCGAATTAAAATAGTTCTACCTCGCTTGGGATAGAGAATTAGCTCTCCACTTGGTAAGCCGAGAAGAGACTTTTCTTGAATAGAACTAAAAGTTGCATTTGTGACCTTGCTACTAATGATTGGACAACCCAAATAGTTACCTAGTGATAGAGAATTTTCCATCCGGAGTATATCCCGAAAAACCCTTAATAGTTCGATGGGGTATTTGTAGTACACTTGAAATGCGGACTTATGGAAATTGACAAGTTGGCCCGACATTGAGCAAGTATTTGTTAAGAATAGATTTTATTGCATGACAACTTTCTACTTTCGCTTTTGCAAAAATCATCGTATCATCCGCAAAAGTTAAAAAAGGAATGTTAACTCTAGAATGACCAAGAGTGACCCCTATCAATCTAGAATCTATTGAACTAGCTTGAAACAATTGGCGAGCTAAAATTTCCGCACATAATATAAAAATGTACGGAGAAAGAGGATCTCCCCGACGAATACCTCTAGAAGGAAAGAACATATCTCTAGGAATGCCATTTACCAAAACTGAAAAGGACACAGTTGTTATACATTGATGGAGCCAATTAATCCATTTTTCACAAAAGCCCAATTTTTTAAAAATCGCAAAAATAAAGCTCCATTCTAGTCTATCATAAGCTTTTTCCATATCTAGTTTAATCGCTAACCACCCTTCTCTTCCTTTTTTATTTTTAAAAGAGTGAAACACTTCATGAGCTAATAAAATATTATCTTGTATTAGTCTTTCAGGGACAAAAGCCCCTTGTAAAGGATGAATAATCCGACCCAACACTACTTTTAATCTATTAGCCATAATTTTGGAAATAATTTTATAAATAGTTGAACAAAGACTAATAGGTCGAAAGTGATTAGGGTTAGAAGGAGCTTCAATTTTAGGAATTAAAGTGATAAAAGTATGATTAATTTCTTTCAGAATTTTTCCCGAGTAAAAAAAGGCTTTGATAGCCCTATACACTGAGTTTCCCACAAGAGTCCAATACTTTTGATAGAAGAAAGGAGTAAAACCATCTGGACCCGGGGCTTTATCCGGCGCTAGATCAAACAGAGCAGATTTGACTTCTTCTATCGATACATCAGCACATAAGTCTATATTATCATTTTCAGAAATTATACACTCTAATAGCGATAGATCAGAGTCATAATTAAAACAACAATCCATATTCATGGTAAATCTTTTCTTAAACGCATTAGTCATACATTCTTCTACTAATTTTGGTTGAGTAACTAAATGATCTGATGGATCTTTAATAGAAGTAATTAAATTGCGATTTCGTCTAATCGATGCGCATGCATGATAATACTTTGTGTTTGCATCCCCAAACTTTAAATTATTAGACTTAGCCTTGATTTTCCAATAAGAGTCTTGAAAATCTAACAATTTTGTTTGCTTAGCCAAAAACAAATCTTGTTGTTTAATTAATTCGGGACAATGATTATGTTCTAGTAATTGTTTTTGAATTCTAGTCAGCTTTCCTTCGACATTACTTAATTGTCTAGCTATATTACCAAATCTAGTAGTGACCCAAGTTTTAGCTTTTTCCTTTAAGAGTTTACGCTTCCTTGTTAAACAATACATGTTTGAACCATGAAACTTTTGACACCAAGTTTTCTTGATTAAAACATCAAAATCCTTTCGGGTTGTCCATATTTTATCAAATTTAAATGGGGGAGCTTTTAAAATACTATGGGTTTTGATTTCCAATGATATAGGACAATGATCAGAAGAAGTAAAAAGATGATGGGAAATTTTTGCATTTGGGAAAGCATTTAGCCAACTTATACTAGCCGCACCCTTATCTAACCTTTCCAAAATATTATTTGAACCACTTCTTGTTTTTCGCCAAGTATATGGGTTCCCTTCAAATGGGAGTTCTATGCATTCGATAGCGAGTAGAAATAATTCATAATAGCTAATCCGGAAAATCTAAACTCAGCCCCACCTAATTTGTCTAAATGGGAACTTAACTCGTTGAAGTCACCTAATATAATGAAAGGACTTTCAAGCATTCTAATAAAATCAATTAATTCATCCCAAAATTCATACTTCAAATTATAATTGGGAGGTGCATAGATGAAAATAGCAATAAAGCTAAAATTAATGGCTAATAGCTCAATTTTACAAGCCCAAAAACGAGAAGCTTTACTAATGGGTGATAGAACAAAAGGGTTACAACTATCATTCTTCCACATGATCCACATCCCCCCCGCTAAACCCATTGAAGGAAGGAAGTCAAAATGAGTAAAGCCGCAGGTACCTAACACACCCCTCGAGGGAGGAGTTGGCACTTTGGTCTCACATAGCATCATAATTTTTACTTTATTAGATTTGCGAGAAAACTTTCACTTCTTCCATAGCTAAATGCCTCCTTGAACCTCTTATATTCCAACTACGATAATCATAAAACATAGATATTTGGAAGGCAAAACATAGCTAAATCCCGCCCCTCGCAAGACCTAATAACAATTATTTTCTCCATTCGACATGACATGATAAAAAATTCAGCTTAGCAAGATCTCCGACATTGAAAAATATCAACAGGATCTTAAATAATAGCATTACATAACGAATAGCAGACAAACTGTATATATTCATCGAAAATTGAATAATAGCTTGCAAAAGGATAATACATTTTTCTTTAACAGAGTTGTGTTGCACAAAATAGCCAAAACCTTCTCTTGACACATACTGACAAAAACATTTTTCTCCATTCCAATAGCTTCTGGGGCCTAGAATGGAGTGAAAAAATCCAATCCAATAGCTTCTGTAGCCTAGATTGAAGTACTTGAAAATTTGAAATACTGAGCCAAAGAACCAACAAAATCCTATCCAATAACTTTTGACAACTAAATTGGATGTCATTGAGTTAACAATGACATTAAGAGCCAATCCAATAACTGAAATTAACCAAGAATAATCAATCATATTATCCTGTTGAAAGAATCGATATTCCTTCATAGCTTCCAAATTTTTAAATGTAACACAAGGCATAAAGAATTTCATACTTAAGTACATAAGATAAGAAAGCAGAATATAAGGAAGGGATATTAGCATCTCACCATTATCTAACATGATAGCTATTGCTGATAACTTTTCCCGAAAAAGGGAAGAACACATTATTAACCTCATTGACAGTGAAATCCTGCTGAAGGTGATCATTGTAGCATCTAAGAGTGGGTTTTGAAAACCCGTTAGCTACACCATTATTTTGGACACACCACCAAATAGTAGCAGCTACTAACCTCCCTTGCAAGAGCTTTGCTAATGATTTGGTCAATTTGAATATTGAAGCATCAATCTCTGCCAAAGAAAGAATTTTTCCAGAAATTGAATACCAATGGTCTTCAGAGTTGCAACCCAAAGACAACAAAAGTCCAGGGGTCCTCACAATGAGGATAAAATAAAGTAGCTTTGAAAGCATTAATGAATCCTGCTCATAAGAAATAGGAGATTTGAAAGAAAAGTTTGCAATCACTGACAACCCATCAAGGGGCACCGAAGCAATCAGCACACTCGACAAATACATTTGAGTCGAATAACAAACAAACAGAGCAACCCAAACTAAATCATCCCACACAAACAGCCAAGAGACGAATTGTTTTATAGCCTCAATTGGATATGAAGCACCAAAAGTACTCAAACCCAAAATCTGATCTGCACCAAATAATAGAACAGCACCCCAACACAAACCGATTACAACCCCTAGCCAAATATGGCAGACCAAAAACAAAAAATTCAGAATAGGAAATTTTCTTAGATTAACAATTAGTATGGTAAGACTGGCATGATGTCTATAGACCTTCATGGCTGATGATTCCCCCTCATACTCTGCCATATAATTTCTTTGAGGGAAGCAGATGAAGTAATATAAAGCGGATATAAAATCATAACTGCATAAAGTCATGGATAGAAAAATTACTTTCTCAAAACAGGCATTACCTCTTATGAAACAAAGTTTCAGATTAACAAAGATCACAACACTGGAAAGTATCCAAAAAATTTCCTGAAAGAGAGTACAGTATATACTTATCGAGGATTCATGAGCAACTTGTAAGAACTCATTACACTTTTTCAAAATAGGGATCTGACGCACAAAATAATCAAGGTCTTTTATTAGCACAGGGAGAGAAGAACATTCTTCTCCATTCCAATAGCTTTTGGGGCCTAGACTGGAGTAAAATAAGAAGTTCTTGAAATACAGAAATGAATTTCTGTATACTTTTTTAAACAATTGAAAAGTCTTGAACAAGTTTCTAATGTTATTGAATAACATAATGATAACATGATACAAATAATCACTTGTACTAAAATACAATATGACTAAGAAAGGCCTTACCTTAGCAACTAACGCAAGTTTGCAATTTACAATAACAATGGAGACAAGATACTGTAACTTCCCACTCACTTTGACCCCAAAATAGGGAAGTTTGAGTGCTGAAAAAACAAGGAAGTCACAATACAGTGACTTCCCACTCACCGAAACCCCGAAATTTTTTGAGAAAAAACCACCACTTTCATAAACACACAATAGCACACCAGTACCCATTAGAGCACCATTAATGAGCAGCAAAGAGATACGAACACACGAGGAAGTAATAATCTCACCGACGAACTCAGATGAGATCCAAATCCAGGCAACCACCGAAATGAAAACCGAAACCCTAGCCAGGAAACCCACTTTAAACTTGAAGGGAAGAAAAAAGAAATCTTTAATACAATCAACAACATATAGCGAAATCTGTACTGAAGATGAACTTATTTGGGGACATTCAGGGAGAGAAAAATTATTTCTCTCAGAACTCGAAATTTGCTTTTGAGAGTTTATGATCCCAAACTGGGGATTTTTTTTGGTCTGAATTAAGGAAATTTTGGAGAAATGGGTTTCATTGCATACTACCAACACTGGTATTATTGAGATGATGATTATACTTAGGAAAGATTTCGCAAATTGGGTGACTATAGACTTCGTGAAATTGAATTGGGGATAATTCGGGGGGCTAGGGTTTCTATTTTTCTTGGTTTTCAATGACTTTAGACTAGAGCCTCTCTCTCTAACTACAATTTTCAATGACTTCATCATTGATCACTCTGTTATTACCTACAATTTTTTTATTCCTACATTTTTTAATCTATAGCTATCTATAGTTGCTAGTGAAGACAATTAAAAAGTAAAAATTAATTATCAATAGATTATTACGTATATCAATTATGCAAAAATTTTATCTGGAAAAAGAAAAGACAATCGTGAAATTGGTGACCTCTAACTTTTCTTTCTTTTTCTATTTTATTGAAAACTTGATGGGTTGGTGTCCTTTTTTTTTTTCTGCTAAGCGTGATTCATATAATAACTAATTTTAATTTGGGTACCTCTTGACAATGTGTGATGTGCACTTCGACTATTATATCAATTATCTACTTATCTATTATTATTATTATTATTATTATTATTATTATTGCTATTATTATTGTTGTTGTTATTATTAGGATTATTTGATTTTAATAATGCAACCTTTTAGCCATTCGCAACGAATAAGCTAACATTTTAGTTATTCCAGAATAATGCAACCTTTAACAAAAAATTCTCTGAATGGGTAAAAACCTGATGCAACCTGATAAACAGGTTGCCCAGGACACTTGTCACAATTTCATTGGTTAGTTTTTAATTTTTGTTGAATTTAAAAAAAAAAAAAATTCTCTCTCTTCCTTAACTCCACTGAACTCATCCCCACCCCACTCCCTCCCCCTCCCCCTCGATCTCCCCCACAGCCCCCACCACTGCCACCACCAGACCACCTTCACCACTCCCACCGCAACCACCATCTTCACCACCACTCAAAACCGCAACAACCACCTTCACAACCCCAAATCACCACCACCAAAATCGACCACCAAATCGAACCCCACCCCTTATTTCCACCGGCGCACAACCCACCTCTTCGATTTTCGCCCCCCAACCCAACCGTCCTTCCCCACTGATTTTCACCCCTAACCTAACCGCCCTTCCCCCACTGATTTTCATCCCCCCACCCCCTTCGATTTTCGCCCCCCCCCCTCCCCGCTGCACCGGAACCGTCCACTTGGTGCGGGTATGGCGGCAAAAAACCGACAACGGTCGGACTTGGTCTAGGGAGCGGGTTCGCAAATGCGGGTGGGGGGGAGGGGGGTTCGCGAATGCAGGTGGGGAGGGAGGGGGGTTCGCGACTGCAGGGGAAGAGGGGAGGGGGGGTCGGCGACAGGCCGACGGCGGGGAAGGGTGGGGGAGACAGCAGGGGAAGGGTGGGGGGAGGGAGTTAGCGGGGAAGGGGAGGGGCGCTAACAGGTGGGGAGGGGGGTGGTGGGGGGTGATGGGGCGATGGGGGGTAACGAGAGGGGGTGTGGGTGAGGGTTGAGGGGGAGGGGGCTAGGGGTGAGGGTGGGGGGAGGGAGGGGGTGGGGTGAGGTGGGGGTGTTAAAAATTTTTTTTTTACTGTTTCACGAGGTTACCAGTCAATCCGACTTATTGTAGGAATTTTTTGTTAAAGGTTGCATTATTTTGGAATAACTAAAATGTTAGCTTATTCGTTGCGAATGGCTAAAAGGTTGCATTATTAAAATCAAATAATCCTTATTATTATTATTATTATTATTATTATTATTATTATTATTATTATTATTATTATTATTATTATTATTATTATTATTATTATTATTATTATTACTACTAGTACTATTACTATTACTATTGTTGTTGTTGTTGTTGTTGTTGTTGTTGTTGTTGTTGTTGTGTTATATTTTGGTGTTACTTTTTCCCTCATTTTCTAAAATTTTTTCGAAAAATTTGTCAAGACAGACTTTTTACATCTCAAATTTCGTGATAAACAACCTTTTAACTTTTTCGACAACTTATTAAGACTTTCAAAAAATTATATGCGAGGGACAATCTTAGCCTACTCACAGGCGTTTTGATAAAACATTTTTTAGTCGTTGACTTGGTTAAGGCTACCATGTGCCGGGCACGTGCATCGTTTATTTTTCTCTTTTTTTTGTTGGTTAAAAGGGCATGCATCATAAATTAAAATTTCCACCTTTTTCACTCCAACTTCTCCACATAAATACCCACCCCCTTCTTGAAAGTAAGCCAGGGTTACCTTTTGCAAAATTTGACATATCAAAAGGTTTATTTTGACATTTTTTTTGGGATTTTATTTGTGAGATTATCTTACATATATAAACATTTGCATTGTATATGTAGATTTCCTAGATTACGGCTATAAGTTATTACACGCACATATATAATGATTATTAGAGGTTGAGGTGGTGGAGTAGTGACATCGCTTCCCACCTCATATCCCTGATGTCTAGGGATCAAAACTCATGGGACTCATTTGAGGATTTCCCATTATTCCCCCTCAAGTAAGTCATCTTACCTTTAATATATATATATATATATATATATACATATATACATATATATATATGTATATATATATATATATATATATATATATATATATATATATATATATATATATATATATATAATGACTATTGAGATTATTATACATACATGTAACAAATATCTAAGTAACTACAAAAGTGACGAATATGTAAGAAAAAGAATAAAATAATTGTTTTCCATATAAACACTACCATTTGTTTAGTATATTAAATATTAAGGATTAATACTTATCATATGCTCTCATTATGCATTCTTATTTCCCCGAATGAAACATGGTTATATGAGCTGATACCATCATAAGTTGTAGCTAGTAAAATAGTTGTAAGTTGATAAGGTGATCCATCTATTTGTATATTATATATAAATGTATGATCTATCACGCTCGGTTAAGCATTTAATTAGTAATTAAAAAATTCCGCGCTGTCATATTATATATAATCAATAAGTTCCTTAGGAATAATAGAAAATACCTCCGTTCATACATTTATTACTTTTAGTACAATGAGTGCTAGAGGGATCAAATGGTAGTTCATTTCTTGGTAGCTTGGAGGACTAGACATATGACTATATAGCTTTCCAATTGGCTGTTTTTGCATTAATTGCTACTTCATCAATCTGATTGATTAGCATACACGTATTTGCTTCGCCCAATGGTTGGTTTCATCAAACCAGACATGCCAATATTAGTATTGATGGTCCATAAATGTAATTCGTTGTTGAAACAATTATTTAGAGTTCTTAGAACATTATAAGGCTTGTTGGAAAACCCGTTGTCGGACTTGATTAATCGCTTTTTGTTGTTCAAAAGCATTGTTTCGTTCTTGTAATTTTCTAATTAACTATTATAAAATTATATTCATGAATCGTGATAAGGTTTCAGTCTTAATACTAATGCAGCTAATATAAAATAATGAAATTATTATAAACCCCCACCCCCCATGATAAATTGTGGAGAACATCCCGTCAAAAAAAAATTTTGTGAGAACAACATTAAACTCAACGGCTCAATAATGACAAACCAGCATATATATATATATATATATATATATATATATATATATACACACACACTAGGTCTGAAGCCCGTGCGTTGCACGGGTTGTTTTTTATTTTATTTTATTGCAAATTTTTTGTTAAAATTATTGTTGATTTTGTGTTGTTGTAAAATGAGATTTTTCAAGATCATTGTATTTACATACTTCCTCCGTTCTTTTTCTATTACAACAATTACCACTTTAATTAGGTAGTTTCATCTTTTGGAACCATTCCACTTCTGGTAAAAAAGAACTATAGTTGACAATATTACCTTTACTTTATATTAATAAAACCATCATTAATTACCCGAATTGCCTTTATGTTGCGTTTACTTCAATAAGGATTTATTTGTCCCCTACTCTAGCTAACTAAAGAGGTACCTGTATGCTAAACTACCCATTTTTTATTTCCTTAAAAACCATGTCGATCCAAACCAATTGTTGAAGTGGAAAAAAAATGGAGAAAGTATTTATCATTATACTGTAATTTCTAGATTTGTTATTGTGATATATAAATTTTATAATTTTTAATACTTAATTGAATATTGTAGTTAAGTCTATTATTAAATGGTATCTCAATAACAGGTATGATTAACAATAGCTAATACAGTTTTAACATGAATAATACCCGAATGGTACTTTAAGAAAGTAGAGGGTAATAATTTAATTGATGCATGTCAGAAAGAATATTTTCTTAAAAGTTGATAAGAATGACATGGCATGCTTAGGTGGAAATCTTTATAATATTCTAAGGTTGTTTTATTTAAATCAAACTCTAATTTTTACATAATCCAAAACTCTAATATGTAACTTTATCGCTATAGATTTTAGTTAATAAATTTTGTTGCAATACTATATTGTTTTAGTTTAGTTGAGTAAGGTTGAGGTTTTGAAAGAAAATATGTTTAATCCTGTAGATTGGACCTATAATCAAATATCATATATACATATAATACACTATAATTAATTCTTATAGCCATTATTATATTTATCTAAAAAAAGACTAAATAATGTCCTGCAATGCATCTAATTTAATATATTTTCATGAGTTGTAAAATTATATAGTAAATAGATCCTATTTTGAAGCATATTTCAAGCACTCTCCAATGGTAAAAAAATTATAATGTTTTGAATTAGGTAGCAAAAGTTAAATTCAATTTACATAATATAATATTTTAGGTTGTTTATTCAAAACGCAACTCTAATTTCCCCATATCCAAAACTCTTTTATGTATTTAAATATATGTAGAATTCTACTTTTTTCAAATATTTAAAATAAAAACTAATGACATGGCAATCTTAAGTGGCGTTCTCTATTTCATAAATTGTAGAACTATATTGTAAATGGATCTTATTTCAAAGCATATTTCGAGCACTATCCAATGGTACAAAAATTATAATAATCTGAATTAGGTAGCAAAAGTTATACACAATTTACATAATATAATAATTTAGGTTGTTCATTCAAAACGAAACTCTAATTTCTGCTTATCCAAGACTCCTTATATGTATTTAAATCTATGTTGAACTCTATTTTTAGAAAAAAAAATAAAAATAAAAATTGATGACATGACAATCCTACATGGCGCTCAATATTTCATAAGTTGTACAACTATATTAGAAATGGATCTTATTTCGAAGCATATTTCGAGCACTCTCAAATGGTACAAAAATTATAATATTCCGAATTACGTAGCAAAAGTTATACACAATTTTCATGATATAATAATTTAGGTTGTTGATTCAAATCCAAACTCTAATTTTTGCTTATCCAAATCTCCTTATATGTATTTAAATCATCTAGAACTCTATTTTTGTATAAAAATAAAAAAATAAAAATATAAATTGATGATGTGGCAATCCTACGTGGCGCGCTCTATGAGCTCGAAATCTTGAAGAGCTCCCTATGCTCCCGAAAAGTTCCTCCTATATATATATATTGATTACAACCCTAAAACTAAACTAATATAAACATTCCATAACTAACTACAATTCAACACAAGAATTCCTAACACCTCACTGTTGGATTATGTATATAAATCATATGTTGATATTGTATAACTATTATTATAGTTAAGAGAATATTATGTAGATTTCCGGGTTTTCTTTCTTCCCTCCTCCTACACTCACTCACGTTCTTCCCTCATCTTCTCTGTTAATCCGCCCACCATGGGTGAAACCACCACCCCACTTCACCCGGCTCTCGCCGTCTCCAACATCAAATCCTTCATTCTTGTCACATTGGAGATGGAAGACACCCAATATACTACGTGGGCTGAGCTTTTTAAAATTCATGCTCGTGCATATATGGTGCTCGATCACCTTGAACCTCTAGCCGAAACCGAGACGGATAAATCCGCATCTTCTTCTACCACTGTAGACAAGGATCTTTGGTCCCGTCTTAACGCCATCGTCCTTCAATGGATTTATGGCACCATTTCGAATGACCTTCTTCATACTATTATCCAAACCCGACTCCACGGCGGCACAAGCATGGAACTATCTTCGTGATCTTTTTCATGATAATAAGAACTCGCGTGCAGTGAACTTAGAGCATCAATTCTCGCACCTTGACATGGCTGATTTTCCAAATGCAAGTTCTTATTGTCAAACTCTCAAGATGCTCGCTAACCAACTCACAAACGTCGGCTCGTCGGTCTCGAATCAAAGGTTAGTATTACAAATGGTTGCTGGCCTTACTGAAGCTTATAATGGGGCTGCCTCGATTATTCAACACCGCGACCCACTTCCTCTTTTTTCTATTGCTCGTTCCATGCTTATTTTGGAAGAAACGAGTTTGGCGAAGCTGGCTGCTAAGGAAGATGATTTGGCCCTTGTAGTTGCTAATTCACCTACTGTGGATGATGTTAATTCATCATCATCTAATTCACAAAGTCGCAATAACCATCATAACAACTACAAAGGCAAGAAAAATCATTATAAAAACAAAGAGGGAAATTCCGGCAACCACACCGGCGGCGGTCAGCATGGTGGCAGGAACTCCGGTGGCCGTGGTGGTGGCGGTCAGTCCAGGCAGCAGCACAACAGTCACGGGTGGCAACAGCCCTACCCGACATCAGCTCAACCTTGGGGATATTCATGGCCTTGGATGCAACCTTGGCTACTCCACCAAGCCCATATTCTACTCTTCCTTGGGCTCGTCCAGGAAACTCTCAATAAAGGCCCAGTCTCCTTGGTTCTAGGCCTCAACAGCAAGCCTTTGCAGCCACTGTTTCTTCTCCACCAAGTTATGCACCCATGGATATTGATTCGGCTATGTACACTCTTATTCTCAATCCCCTGGATGCGAATTGGTACATGGACACGAGTGCTACATCTCATATTACTTCTAACCAAGGTACTCTCTCGTCTTATTTTAATTTGAGCACTAATAAGAATATTGTGGTCGGAAATGGTCATAAAATTCCAATTCGTGGTTATGGACATGCATCTTTCACCTCCCCCCACCCTCCTTTATCTGTGAATAATGTGCTCCATGCTCCTCAACTCATCAAAAACTTAATCTCTATTCGTCACTTTACTCATGATAATTCTGTTTCTGTTGAGTTAGATCCCTTTGGGTTTTCTGTGAAGTACTTCCAGACGGGGACGCTTCTTATGAGATGTCATAGTTCGGGTGATTTATATCCCCTGACATCTTCCATCATATCATCTATCTCCTCTCCATCTACTTTTGCGGCTCTATCTCCTCAATTATGGCAAGATTGTTTAGGTCATCTGGGCGATGCTATTTTACATTCTCTTAGACTTAATAATTCCATTTCATATAATAAGTCTAGTAGTGACATTATTTGTCAAGGTTGTGTTCCTGGAAAACATGTGCGATTGCCATTTGCTACTTCTATTACTTCTATGCCTTTTGATATAGTTCATTGTGATCTTTGGACCTCTCCTATCTTGAGTTCATTATGACACATATATTATATTTTGTTTTTGGATGATTATACAAATTTTCTGTGGACTTTTGCTCTTGCTAAAAAATCACAAGTGCATGCTATCTTTCTTGCTTTTCGTGCTTATGTCCGCACTTTGAAAGAGAAATTAAAAAAATTCAATGTGATAATGGAAGAGAGTTTGATAATGGACCATTTCATAAATTTTGCGAATTGAATGGCATGTCTCTTCGTTTCTCTTTCCCTTACACCTCCTCTCAAAATGGACGTGCTGAACACAAAATTTGTTGCATTAATAATGTTGTACGTACTCTCCTCCATCATGCTTCACTCCCTCCTTCCTTTTGGCATCATGGTTTGCAAATGGTTACTTATCTTCATAATATTCTTCCAAGTAAACTTCTCTCATATCAAACCCCTGTTCGTATTTTCTTCCAAAAATAGCCTTCTTATACACATCTTCGCATTTTTGGATGTTTGTGTTATCCTCTACATCATTCATCCACTATTCACAAACTCCAAGCTCGTTCTACTCCATGTGTTTCCTTGGGTTATTCTTCGAATCATCGGGGGTATAAATGTTATGACATGTCTAGCAATCGCATTATCATAAGCCGTCATGTTATATTTGATGAAACCCAATTCCTTTTTGCTCAAAATTACACTTCTAAACCTGAAAACTATGAATTTCTTGAATCTGGAATTTTTCCTCAATTCCAAGCGTCCCAAATGCCATTGGGCATGCTTGACCCAACTCCTCCTACTGTTGTACCTCCTATTAACCACCCAGGCCCACCCGCATCATCTAGTGCTCCCACTACCAACCCAGCGAACTCCCCAGTCCGCATAAATCCTTCGCCCAGTCCTACTGGGCCTCCTAGCCCGCTTTCTCCCTACTCGCCCAGCAGTGGGCCTGCTCCCCTTACTTCCTCACATGGGCAGCCCACTGCCACTTCTCCTTTACCTCCTACTCATTCCAGCCCACCTCTCCCTCTTTCATCACAAAATGCCCAGCCTCCCAACCAATTCTCTCCACAAATGACCACTCGCAGTCAACATGGAATATTCAAACCAAAACGCCCACTTAATCTTCATACTTCGGTGTCTATTTCCCCTATTCCTATAACCCCCTTGATTGCGTTGTCTGACACGAATTGGAAAATGGCTATGCAAGATGAATTTGATGCTCTTATTAAAAATAAGACGTGGGAGTTGGTACCCGGTCGCTCTGATGTGAATATTATTCGCTCAATGTGGATTTTTTGTCATAAAGAAAAATCTGATGGTTCTTTTGAGAGGCACAAATCCCGTTTTGTTGGTGATGGCAGGTCTTAGTAGGTTGGTGTTGATTGTGGAGGTACTTTCAGTCCGGTGGTCAAATCAGCCACAATCCGTACTGTCTTCAGTCTTGCTTTGTCCAAGTCATGGTCTATTCATCAGTTGGATGTGAAGAATGCCTTCTTACATGGTGATTTGCAAGAGACCGTTTTTATGCATTAACCCATGGGGTTTCGTGATCGTCTTCATCATGATCATGTTTGTCTCTTAAAGAAATCTTTGTATGGTCTCAAGCAGGCTCCCCGTGCTTGGTACCAACGATTTGCAGACTATGTAGCTACCATGGGCTTCTCTCATAGCCAGTCAGATCATTCTTTGTTCATTTATCGCCAGGGTCAAGACATGTCTTATCTCTTATTATATGTTGATGATATAATTCTCACTGTTTCATCTATCTCTCTTCGACAGTCCATCATTTATCAACTCAGCACTGAATTTGCTATGAAGGACTTGGGTCCTTTGAGTTATTTTTTTGGGTATTGCAGTTTCCAGGCATCCTGGTGGTCTGTTTCTTTCACAAAAGAAATATGATATGTAAATTATAGAGCGTGCTAATATGTCTGCGTGTCATCCCTCAGTTACTCCTGTTGGCACCAAGGCAAAATTAGGCGCCAATGCTGGTGCTCCAGTGTCTGATCCCACGCAGCATCGTAGTTTGGCGGGGGCCTTACAATATATGACATTCACTCATCCTGACATATCATATGTTGTTCAACAGATTTGTCTCTACATGCATGATCCCCGTGAAGCTTATTTGCAGGCACTTAAGCGCATTGTGCGCTATGTCCAAGGTACCTTGGATCTTGGTTTACACTTATATCCCTCCACTGTCACTGATCTCAATACCTACACAGATGCTGGTTGGGGGGGGGTGTCCTGATACTCGACGATCTACATCCGAGTACCACATATTTCTAGGGGACAACTTACTCTCTTGGTCGGCTAAGCGGCAACCTACTCTATCTCATTCTAGTGCAGAAGCCGAGTATAGAGGGGTGGCCAATGTGGTCTCCGAGTCTTGTTGGATCCGCAATCTTCTACTGGAGTTACATTGTCCTATACATAGGCTACTTTGGTGTACTGTGACAACATTAGCGCCATTTATATGACAGGTAATCCAGTTCAACATCAACGCACTAAACACATTTAAATGGATATTCATTTTGTGCGTGACAAAGTTGCAAAAGGTGAAGTTCGTGTTCATCATGTTCCATCACGTTACCAAATCGCATATATCTTCACAAAAGGACTTCCCCGCATCCTCTTTGATGATTTTCGAGATAGTCTAAGCGTCCGTCCTCCTCCCGCTTCAACTAAGGGGGTGTGTTAGATTATAAATATAATCATATGTTGATATTGTATATCTCTTATTATAGTTAAGAGAATATTATGTAGAATATTTTCTCTTGTATTATGGTGTATATATTATCATTATGGTTAATGAGGAAAGCCAAGGATTATATTTCTAATACTCACGTCGAAGACCACCCCAACTCCACCAGAATCTCACTTGATCCCCCTTCCCCCTTCTTGCCACAGTCCACAAACACCCACATAAACACGACAAAGGAGTAGGAAAGAGATTTGGCTAAAACAGCGACGGTAAGAAGATGATATTAAATTTATATTGAGAATATAAATGTAGATACAAGATGATTTTATAATGACCACGTCTTTACTTTTCATATTTTTCTCCTATTTGTCCATTAACATATAACATAACTTAAATTTAGGTTTATTATATTCGAACTTTCTTTTGTAGAATAGAGTTACGAACTGATAAGAACATTTTTTGTCCATAACAGCTTGCATATATGATCATCAATATATTAGTTGTAGAAGATGGTGAATTTTCGTACGCAACATTTGTGATCTGATATTTTTTAGGTAGGTAGGATAAAGAGCCCTACTAGGTTGGAAACTCTAGCAGGTTAACGCGACCCGGGTTAGCACGCTAGGTACTCTGAGAGTGGGGGGAAGGATAAGAGGATACCATCTCTCAAAGTAACCTTGATGGAGATTGAATCCCACATTCCCACCCTAACCATGAGGTTGGAAGGTTATTTCCTTACCACTAATTAAGACAAGCTTAACTTGGTATATGTGATATGATATACAACATATAGACTTATATGGTAACTTTGAAGAATTAAGGTTGGCTTAGTTGGTTGAAGACCCTCCTTCCACCCTTAATGACAAGGGTTCAATTCTTGCCCCGTGCAAAGTGGGATCCCCAATTCCTTCCCCCTTGTGCAAGGGATATTCATTTTACCTTTAAAAAAAGGTAATTGTGTTTATTAATGCTTGCAACATATTGTAAATAATAGTGAATACATAAGGTATATATGTAAATATGTAAAGGGCACATGAACCAAGAATAAAGATGATGAGCAAATCATTAATAATTAGAGTGGGGTAGGGTGGGATGGGACGACGGAAGGGGTAGTCAAACTGAGTTGGGCCTTAACCGAGATAGTTGGCCTGAAACAGTCTCTACATGGACCCGGTCAAAAAAATATATTTTACATCATTTTGTCTGCCCTAACCTTTTAAGTTCTTGTACATGTTTAGCAACTAAATTTTGTCTTTGTATGTTGGGCTTGCCTCTAGAATACATACAAAGCCAATACTCAACACTTAACAGCTTGGAATTGCATGTAAAATGATCAGGAAAGGGCACGCAACAACAGTTTGTTTCTGGCAAATACATTAAGTAGCGCAAGGGAGGTTGCCGATTGTTTAAACAAAATAATCAGTGGGGTTCTTATTGTTGCTACTTTCATTATGTGGTTGCTTCTTACTGGCTTCGCGACTACCAAAATACTTGTCCTCATAGCATCGCCATTGCTAGCTGCAACTTTTATATTTGGAGATACTTTGAAGGCCCTATTTCAAGGAATCATGTTCGCCTTCGTTGTACATACTTTTGACGTTGGCGATTTATGCCTCATTGACGGAACCATGGTTAGTTTTTATTTTCCGTTAGATGTCTTTTATCAAACGTTAAAAACCTTATATCTCTTATATACTCCATCTGCTTCTAAATACACGTATTTTAGGGGATTTTTTTTTGAGGGGTTCTAGGGGTTTGTCCTCTTCCACTTAAGTTTGCCGATCTTAACTTATTAATTATTTTTCCTGAACTTACTTTTGCTAAACATAACATACTTTTTCTGAACTTAATTTGATTTTACTGATTTTTTTTTTGCTGAACTTAACTTATTTTTGTTGAAAGTTGTTGAAAATAGTAACCAAAAACAGTAACAAACTTATCTGAAAGGGAGACATCGCGATACTATCACTGCCCTAAGTCAATAAACCTCCACAACAGGTGCATTAGGATAGCAGGCACCGACTCTAGGGTTCACTAGTGGAAAAAACCTCAACTAATCCGGTCAAAATATGCCTTACTGATTCGAAAATGGACCGGAGCGAATGCAGGCGGAGCTGCAAAGAGAAGTCAATAGATCCGGTTGAAAACTAGATTAGTTAGGCATTAACTGATCCGATTTGGGAACAAAATCGGATAAGTTAATTAACTTAATCGATCCTGTTGTGTGCCATGACCGGATCAATTTAGTCTCATTAACAGTAAATTGGAATTAACAACACAACTTCACTAGGAAGTTTCAGCTATCATCCACACACCAAAACAACGAAATAAAACACACAAACGAACAAAAAATATCTCAAACTATTCATGATGAAATACATCTAATATTAACATCCACAAACTAATGAAAATACAAAAAAAAAAAAAAATATAACATCCACAATGAAAAATACAAAAAAAAAACAACAAAATTGAAAAATGGCAATAAATTAGCAAAAACAAAAAAAAAATAAAAATAAAGCAACACTCTGCATTAATAATAGGACAGAAAAATAAACAAATAATAAATTATTAAAAACAAAAATGGCAGTAAATTAGCAAAAACTGCAAAAAAAAAAAACAACAACATCGAGCATTAACAATATATGAATTGAAACGGAAATCTAACCTTAGATCTAAACAAAAATCAACAAATAGATTAATCAAAACGAAAATCTAAACGAATATACAAATAAATTAAATTACAAGAAAACAAAAATCTAAACAAAAATAAAAACGAAACTACAAGAACAAGTGAGGAGAGAAGACACTAGGCGACGGGAGCGACGAGGAAGGAAACCCATATGAGCCACGACGAGCAATAAGAGAGAGGATAAGCAACGAGTGTGAGAGAGGAAAAGACAGTGAGCGACAACGAACAAAACGCAAATGAACGAAACCCTGAAAAGGCAATAGTGTGAGATAGGGTGGGTTGGTGGCTGACTGGCTGGTGTTCGCGGATTGGTGGTTGTTGAGAGAGGGTGAGAGAGGAGCAGTGAGGAGAGGGATTTGAAACCCTAAGAAGGGAAGAGTGAGAGAGGAAAAGCGGGCTAATTGAGGGAAAGTGAGGGAGGCTTCGAGTACATGGGTCGCGCCTTTTATAATGAGATTGGACCGAATGTAACTGATTCGGTCCATACTTCCCACCCGGTCAGTGTTGATTCTTACAAATTGCACCACAATTTTGTTTGACCACATTGAATCTTGTAACCAGATTGGGTATCCACCATGAGCCACAATGGAGTCAGGTTCAATCTCATTCCTTTATCGGTTTGTCAAAATAGTTTCTTGTTTAGGTTTTTACTCAATGGATCCGCTAATAAATTCCTCTCCGACTTACATAGTCAAGCCATATTACACTAAATTTGGCCAAATTATAAACAACTTGATGTCTAAGGCAGATATGCCTGGTTTTGCCATTTATAAGCCTTATTCTTGGCAATATGAATGGCTCCTTGTGAGTCACAATGATGTAAAATAGATGGTAATGGCTTTTCCCACAAAACCACAAAATTTCTCTACCACTCTGCTTAGCTACCCGACCAACCATCTTAAGAGCAATAAAGTCTTAGTCCATTGTTATGTTTGCAATGCATGTCTGCTTAGAGGTTTTCCAAGACACAACTACTCCTGCTAAAGTAAACGCAAAACCACCGGTAGAATGTATATGATCACTCAAAATATCCCTCCTATCTATATCCCTCCAAGATAGGAGGATGCCCACTATAATACAAATGAAGACTCATATACTCTTTCAAATACTTAAGCAAACGAATCAAAATATTCCAATGATCATGAGTGGGGTTATGAGTATACCGACTCGACCTGCTGACTGCATAAGCTATATCAAGACAAGAATAATTCATCAAAATATGAGACTCCTATAATCTTAGCATACTCAACCTGTGTAATTAACTCTATCAGAAATATTTTTCCTCAAAGACACATTAGCATCATAGGGAGTTCTACCAGATTCAACATCAAATTAACCGGACATTTTAAGAACCTTTTTACTGAGCTTGACTAAGTCTGAAACCAAAAGTAGTCTTCTCAACCTTGAATCCCAAAATCACATCAACCTCACTCATATCTTTCATGTCAAAGGAAGACTTGAGAAAATACTTGGTTGAGTTAACGACGCACATACTAGTACCAAAAATGAACATATCATCAACATAAAGTGCAATAATCACACAATCAGAAGGATCAGACTTCACATAAATGCACGAATCAGCATCACAAGTTATAAAACCGTGAGATAAAATTACACTATCAAACTTCTCATGTCACTGCTTAGGAGCATGTATCAGGCCATACAAAAGACTTCATAAGTCTACACATTTTATACTCTTGATAAGGATCCTAAAGCCATCAAGAAATGCAGCTTTCACATCCATTTGATGCATATAAAGACCATAAATAGAGGGAATAACAAAGAATACTCTAACCGAGGCAATCTTAGTAACTGGGGAGTAGGTATCAAAGTAGTCAAAAATTTTCTTCTAGCTAAAACCTTTAGCAACAAGTCTGGCCTTAAATTTTTATCAATAGAACCATCAGACTTCAATTTTTTATTTGAAACCCATTTGCAACATATAGATTTGCATCCATGGGGTAAATCTAGCTACAACCTCCTAGCTATGGTTAGACATAATGGAATCAATCTCATTATCAATGGCTTTTGTCCATAACATAACATCAACAGCATGGCCTCATCATAGGTCTTAGGATCATGCTCAACTATGAAAGCAGATTCAAAAGATTCATCCAAATCATCACCATACTCTAAATTAAAGGTAGTAATAAAGTCTTGTCCAAAACTAGTCTCAACTTTAGGTCTCTTACTTTTTCTAGGTTCAAATGAGGCTTCAACAGAATTTTTAGGAACATCAAGTGCATCATTAGGTGGAGAACAAGAAGAAGGCAAAGACTCCAAAGAAACATCAGCAAGTCCAGAAGACTTCAAAAGAAATATATCCTTAAAATTTCTAGCTTCTCTCAAAACAATAATATTACCATAAAAACAAGATTTGACATCCTTAGTCATAGACCTATAAGCTGCACTATTCGGGCATCACCCACAAAGATAATATCAACAGTTTTAGGTCCAATCTTATATCTCTTGAACTCAAGTATATGAAGCTTAGATAAGCACCCCCACACTTTCACAAAATTCAAGTTAAGAGGATAACCTTTAGTTTCTATAACTCATAAGAGGTTTGGTCTATCTTCTTATGAGGTACTCTATTTAAAACATAACAAGCAGCTAAATTCGCTTCCTCCTATATGAAGTCAGATAAATCCGGGGATCCATCGTGTCTTGAAAGCTCTATTATTCCTCTCAACTATTTGTTGAGGAGTATATGGGGCAAAACTCATGAAGGATATCATTTTTCTGATAAAAATCAACTAGAAAGTTAGAATCAAATTCACTACCATAACTAGACTTAAGTCTCTTGATTTTCCTATCTAATTGGTTTTCAACCTCGGCCTTACAAATCAAAAACATGTCCTCATCATTATCTTTGCTTTTCAGCAGATAAACCCTATTAAACCTCGAACAATAATCAATAAAAGTTATATAATACTTATGGCCAGATTTACTCACAATATTCTTATAATTCCCAAGATCCGTATATCTTAACTCGGATAGTTGGGCCTGCCTCTTGATAACTTCCTTAAAAGGTTTCTTATCATATCTGGCCTCAACACACACTTGACACATTTTTATTTCAGTCATGGCCAGCTTTGGAATCAACATCATGCTATGCATGCGTCTATTGGACTTAACATTAACATATCCAAGTCTAGAATTCCAGGTATCAACAGATTCAACAATATAAGCAAAAGAGGATGATGCATTCATTTCAACGTCCAAAATAAATGAACCACCATTACAAAAAACCCTTAACAACAAACTGGGCTAAATTAGACAAAACTAGTTTACCGAAAACAAAAGAAAGTTAATACCAACATTATTAAGTAAAGAACCAAAAATAATGTTCGTACACGCACCAAGGACATAAATCACATTATCAGGTGCTATAGTCTTTTTAGAGGTGAGTTTCAAAGTGACATTTCCGTTGACGTAGACTCAAACTTTGGTTGAGTTTCCCATGAAAACATTCTCACCATCACCATAATTTTTGAGCTCCTTGAAGAAGTCCTTGCTGACGCTAATATGACATGTGGCTCCAGTATCGATAATCCACTCAACTTGATTTTTTCAGCCAAGTTAACATTAGAAACAATAATAACAATGACATCCTCACATGTTCACGAAGATTAGCTTGATGCTTGCCTTTACCAGAATTATTTCTATGATCCTTGTTTTTCTCGTTGTAGCTTTTCTGGTTGCCTTTGTTACTTTTGTTTCCATTATTCTCATGAGCAATTGTAGAATTGCAATGGGCATAAATGTACGTGTCCTTTCTTATGGCAGTAGAAGCACTCTCCATCAAAAATCTTATGCTTGTTGTTCTAGTCATTACTCTTGTATGTACCTGCATTTTTATATTCAGCAACAACAATATAATTAGTAGCATTAGTCTTAACACGTTCCTGGGTCCTATTGGCATCCTTAATCATGATATGAGCAACCAATTGATCTTGTAGTTTCATATCCTTCTTCTTTTGTCTCATATTCTTCTTATTGTACTTTTCCCAAGAAGATTAATTTCTCAATGAGAGCATTGTCTTGAAAGTGTTCACATATTGACACATGCCTTCAGTAATGATCAAAGTTCTCATAGTCATGAATTTGGTCCATTATAGGCTTATCATCTAACCTCAAACTTAAGCCACATAGCAACACCATATATTTTTGGTACCAGCATCATCAAAACCATACTTAGTTTCGAAAGAAGTCCATATTTCATATTGTATTTACAATAAATATCAAACAAGGAGTTGTCCATATAGTGCAACACAATCCCCCTAACAGAACGACTATCCTTAGCCCTCTTAGCATCATAATCATTAGCATAATCATTAATTACAATTTCCTCATACAACACATAATCAACATCATACTGCTAAAAGTAGAAGGGTATTTTTTCAGCCATCGTACGAAGTTCTTCCCATTTAAAGGTTCAAACTTGGACAAGACAGGGATAAAATTTGGGGGCATAGTTAATCTTCTGACATGTCCGACTCAAGGGCTAACGTCTCCTCCACGAATCGGTGCACTGAGGTAGATGAAGTAGTAATAAAACTCAAACAAGGGAGACATGTGTTCTAGAGATTTTTTAGAAGTAGCAGAAGAGATAGTTTGTGGTGTACATATCCTGTGAGCAGAAGCTGGATAATTTATAGGAGCAAACGAGGATGTAACTGATGTAATATGAGATGATCTCCAACAGCTTTATAAATTAAGGCAACAAATAATGAGAATTAATGAGGCATTACAAGCTGATCAGATTCATAACAGCTATGAAATCCAAAGGGCAAAAATGAAACTAAGTGGGCCTTAGAATAACAATCACACTAAATGAATTGGCGGGTGCGTGCGACGACTATTTGACGGACGACGGCGACGCGTGGCAGATTGTCCACTATCTCCTCCATAGTATGTTTAACACATTATGGAACATTACACTGTATAAAGTGTTGCAAAACATTGTGAACCACCAATGTGGGACAATATATACAATAAGGAAGGAAATAACCGTCCGAAGTTTGGACCAACTATTCCAAACTTGCAACAAAACTTACAGTATATTTTGGTTGTAGTTTAATTTACTTATTTTTATTGAACTTAACTTATTTTTTCTGAACTTATTTTCACTTAAATTATGCTGATCTAAACTTATGTTTATCGAACTTATTTTTGCTGAAATTTTTTTACCGAAATAATTTCTAATGTTGTTCTTACTTCTACTTTCATATTCGCCAATGCAAATTTTATATCATCTTTTTTTTGCTAAGCAAGAGTAGATTAAAATTAAAACCCATATTGCAACCTAGCCCAACCTAAAGGGAGGCAAACCAACTAGGTTGGACCCCTTCACCTTTAGGAAGGCAAAATATGCCAATATAGGCAACTAATTACAGTTCACCACATTACAAATTCTCAAACCATTCCACATCTTTCCTTGTTATCTTCTTAGGCATAATAGAATGAATTCGAGCTTTAATGATACTTTGGATCTGCTGAACTACTCTACTGATTCTTGGCACCTTTTGTTGCCAGTATACTTTATTTCTCTCTTGCCAAACTAAATACACTAAAGCAGCTACACTAGCAAGCATTACTTGTTTTAGAAACTTGGATCTACTGCCTCCTTTGATTATTCTAATTAACTGTTGCAAGTCTTCTGTAAAAAATTTGATGTTCAGCCATGCTTTGATCAGCTTCAAGCATTCCTTACTAAAGTGACACTGAAAAAATAAGTGAGGGTGATCTTCAGTATTGCTGTCACATATTAGGCACCTATCAGTGTGACTAACTCCATACCGAGCTAATTTAGCTGGGGTCTGGAGTTTAGTCTGAATTGCTAACCACAAAATAAAGTGGTGCTTAGGAACATTCAGCCTGTTCCACACAACCTTATCCCAAGTTACAGTTGGTTGTTCTCCCATAAGCTTGCTATAAACAGCCTTAATTGAATATGTGCTCATAAAGCTAAAATCTCCCTGTGAATATACTTGTTATAGCTGCTCTTTAATACCACATATTCTCCTCCAATACCAACTAGCATTTGCCTTAGGAGAATAAGTCCACCAATCATTTCCTCGCAGATAAACAGAATTGATCCATTTAATCCACACACTGTCTTGTTTTGTTGTTAAGCCCAAACATATTTCCCCAAGCTTGCAACATTCCTGAAGCCCAAACCTTCCGCTGATTTTTTAGTACAAACATGGTCCCAAGCTACAGCACCTAGCTTAGTGCTAAAGTGTTGACCACTCCAGAGAAATGCTCGACAAATCTTGCTGATATCAGACAGGATACCCTTGGGCAGTATAAAAACTTGAGCCCAATATATGTGTAAACTTAATAGGACTGAGTTAATACGCTGTACCCTGGCTGTATATGACAAGTTTCTTGAACTCCACAATCTTATCCTAGCTGTAATCTTCTCAGTAAGCACCTCACATTGAGCATTAGTTATCTTTTTGGCACATATGGGTACACCCAAGTACCTGAAAGGAAGGCTTTGTTGTGTGAATCCAGAGGCTGCTGTGATTCTTTGAGCATGAACTGAAGACATACCACAAGCATAGAAGGCTGAGTTACTAATGTTAGCTTGCAAACCAAATGAATCAGAAAATAGCTTGAAAGCTCTCAACATTAAGTAAACCGAAACATAATCCCCTTTACAACACATTATGAGATCATCTGCAAAACATATGTGAGTTAGTTTCATCTCTTTACATCTTGGATGAAACTGGAATTGATTCAATTCACCAAGTTTTGTCAATATCCTTGACAAATACTCCATGCAAATCACAAAAAGGAGAGGGGAGATAGGATCTCCTTGCCTCAAGCCTCTAGAAGATTTGAAAAAACCTTTCAACTGACCATTTAACATCAATGAAAACATAGGAGTAGTGACACATTCCATCACATGATCAGTGAAAGAAGTAGGAAACCACAAAGCTTGCATCATTTCTTTGAGGAATTCCCAATTAACTGTATCATAAGCCTTCTATAGATCAATTTTCATCAAACAACTAGGTTTCACTTGTTTTCTACCATAGTGTTTACCAAATCTTAAATCACCATGATATTATGAACAATGAATCTACCATGCACAAAGACTCCTTGATTTTCCATGATCAAATCAGGCAACACCTGTCTCAATCTGTTGCATAATACCTTGGTAGCACATTTATAAATGGTGTTACAACAAGATATTAGCCTAAACTCAGTCACATTCTTAGGACATTTTGTTTTAGGAACTAACGTTATGATAGTTGTGTTCAATGCTTTCAAAAATTTCCCTTCTTGCAGAGCATCTAGGAGTGCCTCAATCACTTGATTCCCTATTGTTGTCTAAGCATCTCTGTAAAAATATGTACCAAATCCATCATCAGTTTCTGGGGATTTATCACCAGGAATTGAAAATAAGGCCTTCTTGATCAATTACTTTATGTAAGGTGCACAAAAGATAGCTCTATGCTCATTAGTAACCAGAGGCCCCTCCTAAACTACTTGAGTCAACACAGCCTTCCTAGGTAGATTATTCTTCCCCATCAGCTTCTCATAGTAAGATAAGAATGCCTTAGAGACATCCCCTACAGTATCATGCCAATTACCATCCCCGTCATAGATGCTATATACTTGATTTTGCAGTCTCCTGGAATTAATACTCTAATGTAGCAAAGCTGAATTCTTATATCCGTCCTTGATCCAAGCCAATTTGGCCTTTTGTAAGAAATTCCATATAAGCTTTATGCTTAATATGATACTCCTTAACAGCTTCACTTTCCATTGCAGTAATTTGCAAATCACTAGGATTATCATGCATTAACTGCTGTGCAGTCACCATCTGGTGATAAGCTTGAATATTAGCTGTATTAATTTCAGAAAATCCTGCCTTGTTTAATTCTTTCAGAGCTAATTTCACATTATTTAATTTCTGGCACACTTTGAACATTTTGGTGCATGTGATAGCAATGTTCCAGGCTCTGCTAACTTTCTCTTCAAACCGTGCAGATGTCCTCCACATAGTGTAATACTTAAATGGGTTTAAACCATTCAAAATATCAAGATACACAGTAAGCATTGTAGGGGAGTGATCAAACTCCCCTTCATTCTGAAAACATACTTTTGCAGTAGGGAATAAATCTTGCCAGGCTACATTAGCTAGTATTCTATCTAATTTAGAAAGTACCCTAGCCACCCCTTGTTGTTTATTATTCCATGTAAAAAAGTTCCCTGAACTTTTTATATCCTCCATTGTGCAATATGCCATACATTCCTTCATATCCCTCATTTCAATCTCCCTAACCTGAGAACCAATTCTCTCTTCAATATTCATTATACATTTGAAATCACCATATAAGATCCATGTATCAACAATATTTAAGCTTTTTAAATCATCCCACAACTCTACTCTTCTAGCCCTTTCATTTAATGCATAAATGCATGTGCTATAAAAACCTTGCCTACCACTAATAGGCTGCAAATAACAATGCATTAACTGAGATGTTGTTTTAAGTACAGTTACCTGAAAGCTTCCAGGTTTCCAATCCAAAATGATTCTCCCACCATCATGATGACTAAAGTGGCTAGTGAAGCACCAGCCCCTAAACACCTTCTGATACAAGAGGCCTAAATTCTTGGCCTTTATTTTCGTCTCTAAGAGGCTTACAACACCAAAAGCAAACTTGTGAATGTAGTGTTTCATGTCAGTATGTTTATTGATGTTGTTCAAGCCCCTTACATTCCAGCATAATATTTTATCCATGTTCTTTAGGAGGCCCTCCCCTTCTTTCCTGCTGGATATCACCTTTTGAGCACCATCAGGCTGTTTCACCATCTGAATACCATGTTCATCATCAGCCTGCACTACAATATCATCAAGTGCCTTGAAATGATTCTGAGTGTTAGTAAGACTAACACTTGCTGCTTTGACTCTAATGGGCTTTTAGGCCCTCTGGAATCCTTCCTGGTCCACAGCTTCTTCATTGCCAGCTGCTTTATCTACTATTGCACAAGGTAGATCAGGTACCACCACAGTAGTAGGTGGATCAAAAATCACCTTTGTAGTAGGAACAGAGACTTTAAGGACCCATATCTTCTTAATTTTCTTGTACCTGCATTCCTTTGTCAAATGTCCCAAACCATTACAAGTTTGACATTGTATTGGTTTCCATTCAAACATCACTGGTACCATTTTCATTCCAAAATTGAATTATCTCAGAAAATTTCTTGTCAATTTTCACTTCCACCAAAATACATGCATATTGCAATTTGTCTCGGTTTCGTGTCGCATCATCTCTTTTAATTGGATCCCTTAGCTGAGAAGCAATTTTATGTAGAGATTTCTCACCCCAAATACTTGAGATTCAATTTCAATTGAACCCATACAGGTAATGATTTCAGATCATCTTTCTCGAAATCCATCTCAAGTGACCAAGGTTTCACTATTAGAGGTTTCTTATCAAAGAAATAATGCCCCTCCAGAACTCTATCTATCTCTAGAATCCATGGCAGTTTACCTTACAAGAAACATCCCCTTCCCCCACCAAAGCAACTTTATCAACCTTAAAATTCCTCCAGATTCGACGCAGAAAACCCTTCATTACTTGTATTGGCGGATTCGAGTCAACAACATAGCAAATATTTGAAGAGTTCCAAAAGTCAATTTCATCCGACATGTCTTCAAGTTAAATATGAATAGGTTCAATTTCAGTTTCATTCACATTAACCTCTGCTACTTCATCCTCACTTTCAATTTTATTCCCCTCAACATCCTTATTGCCAGTAATATTTTCAAAGTGTTGCAATATTGGAACAAAATTACCTGATTGAGTCCCTGATTGATTGCATTTCCCAATACTATCATGATGGATTGCAGCCATTCATTAAAGGTTTGTCGAATATCATATTGCTGCTTCAATTGATTCAACGATGATTTTGGAGTTAACATCTTGCCCAATCCAAAATCGATCGCTTCAATCCCCATTATCTCATCCATGGACCTCGTACACAAGACCTGAGAATCAAATGTTGGACCTCTAGTCTTGTCCTTTTGCTTTCCATGATTTCCACCTTGAGTTTTCCCGCTAGATGATCTTGCCATGGCGACGGTGCACGATAAGGTATCGTTTACCGAGAGAAAACTTGGAGAGAAGGTTACTCAAGATATTATATGTATCATTAATTTTATATCATCATTAACATCTTTAATTACATATTTATAAACATTATAAACTTTTAATTTTCATAATGTACTAATTCAGACAAATCAAACAAGATATTGCATGACTATGTTTTTTCTTAAACAAGATCAGGTTGGGAGTGCAGTGGGTGTGTAGATTGGGGCTGTAGTGCCTCAGAGCGGGGAGGATGTGATTCCTCCAAATGGATAGACTGGGATTTTGGAACACTAGGGGACTAAATAGTCCTACCAAGCATAATGACCTCAAATGCTTCATGAGTAGTCAGAAATGTGGACTATTTGGTCTCCTAGAGACCAGGGTGAAGCCTTGGATCTTTGGCAAGGTTTTCCCTAAGCTTGGTGATCAGTGGAGTATTGTAACAAACTATCAAAGGCATACTGGTGGGAGAGTATGGGTAATATGGCAACATACTTTTTTCAGGGTGAATGTGGTGCATTGTACAGCTCAATTGATTCATTGTGAGGTGTTACATGTAGCTACTGGGAAGACGTTTTGTTTATCTTTGATATATGGGTTTAATGGAGCTCAGGAGAGAGTTGAGTTATGGGATTGTTTGCAGGCTCTTAGCACTGGCATAGCAGGTGCTTGGCTCATAGGTGGAGATTTTAATAATGTTTTAATTTGAATGATAGAATTGGTTCAACAATTACTCTTGATGAAGTTGCTAATTTAAGAACTTGTATGAGAGATTGCAATCTTCAGGAGCATTAAGCAAGTGGACCATTTTTCACTTGGTCCAACAAGCAGGAGGGGAATGACATAGTTTTTTTTTTCAAAAATTGACAGAGTCTTTGTCAATTAGCACTGGAATCATTTATGGCCTGATTCTAAGGTGCCTTTTTTCCCTGAGCGCTTTTCAGATCAATGCCCTTGTGTAGTGAATATGGATGCTCAAATTGTTTCCAAGCCCAAGTCATTTAGATTTTTCAACATGTGGGCTAAGGCTGAGGAGTTTGATAGTATTGTTCAGAATGTTTGGAATCAAGCTGTCCAGGGTGTTAGAATGTATAAAGTTGTGGTGAAGTTAAAAAATCTGAAGCCTATGCTTAAAAATTTGAATAAGAATAAGTATGCTAACATTGAGAAAGAAATTGAGGTTGCTTTTAAAATGATGCATATGATTCAAAAGCAGATTCATGACAATCCTGGTAACCAGGAGCTTTATATGAAAGAAAAGGAGATGAGGAGGAAGTATGGAGAGTTAAATGAAGCTAGAACTAGTTTTTGGAAACAAAAACTAAAAGAGGATTGGATTCACTTTGGAGACTCTAAAGGCTCATAATCACATTTATAGATTGAAAAACATGGAAGGGGGGTGGGTTGATGATGTTGTGGATGTTGAACATGCTTTCCTGCAATACTATGAAAAGCTTCTTGGTACATCTCATCTAGAGAGGACTCATGTTAGCTAGCACATTGTCAATCATGGTGTGTTGGTTAGTTCAGAGCATTATAATGTCTTGTGTGCAGGATTCACTGGAGAAGAGGTTAAGTGTGCATTATTTGATATTGATGAGAACAAGCCCCCCTGGGTCCAATGGGTATACAAGTGACTTTTATAAGCATGCTTGGCCATACATTGGGGAAGACATTGTAGCAGCGGGGTAACTGCTGAAGCAGATTAATGCAACCGCACTTTGTTTGATCCCAGAGTGTGATCAGCCTGAGGATGTAAGTTACTTTCGTCCTATTGCTTGTTGTAACATTCTCTGCAAGATAATATCTAAGATGCTTAGCAATAGACTAAAGAAAATTCTGCCTGATATTATAGACCCAGTGCAAAGTACATTTGTAGAAAGTAGAGTTATAATGCATAATATTTTCATATGCCAAGATATGTTAAAGCATTATAAAAGGAGATCATAGCCAGCAAGATGCACCATCAAGGTGGATCTTAGAAAATCATATGATTCAGTATGCTAGGATTTTCTTCATGAGCTGCTAATCAAAAAGAGGGCTTAGGCAAGTGGATCCAATCTCCCCCTTGCAGTTTGTTATAGCGATGGAATACTTCACAAGAATATTGAAGAAAATGAGCACAAAGAGAGGGTTTTCTATTCACTATAAGTGTGCTTCCTTGGGCTTGTCTCATCTTATATTTGCAGATGATGTTATGTTGTTCTGCAAAGGGGATGTAGCTTCTACATTGCTAATGAGAAAAGCCTTCTAATCTTTTACTAAAGCCTCAGGCCTTGCTGTAAGCCTTGAGAAGTCAGTAATATATTTTGGTAATGTTGGTTTAGAGGTTTAGGAGAGAATTCTTCAGATGATAGGCTTTCAAAGAGGTTCATTTTCATTTAGATACCTTGGTGTTCCAATCACATATAAGAGATTATCTAAGGCTGACTGTGATATTATTGTTGATAAAATGTTAAAAAGGATAATGTGCTGGAGCTATAGGCACTTATCCTATGCTCTGCTTGAGTTGTGTTGGTGAATTCTGTACTCCTAAGCCTTCATACATATTGGGCTCAGGTGTTCATAATTCCAAAAGGAGTAATGCAGAGAATTATCCAAAGTTGCAGATCTTATCTTTGGGAGGGTAAAGTGTTTCTAAGTAAGCCTCCTCCAGTTGCATGGAGTAAAGTTTGTATGCTTAAGGTGAATGCTGGATTGGGTATCAGGGACTGCATTACTTGGAACATCTCTGCCATGGGAAAGTATATATGGCAAATCTCTCAAAAAGAAGACCTTCTATGGATCAAGTGGGTACACAATGTGTACATTGAAGATAGGGATTGGTGGGGGTATCAAGCCCCTAGCAATGTCAGTTCGATATGGAAGAGTGTCATTAAGGTTAAAGAAATATTTAGAGGTGCATATGATGTAAACAACAACTGGAAAGATGGTACTAAGCCTTTATTATGTAAGTGAGGGATACTTATGGCTAAAAGGTCACTTTGAGAAGGTAGGATGGCAATGTTGGGTATGGAATTCAAGAAATATACCCAAGCACTCATTCATTGCCTGATTAGTCATGCTTGGGAAACTCAGGATAAGAAGCATTCTTGCTGCTGCTGGGATTTGTCAAGATACACAGTGTCTGCTCTGTGATTAGGGTCATGATGAGTGCTTGCACCTGTTTTTTAGGTGCTACTATAGTAGACGTATCTGCTCCACTGTAATGGGCTGGTTGAGAATCAAAGCAAGTCCTGATGAAAGTGTTTACACTGCATGGAAGAAATGGGGGAGAAAGTTCAAGAAGAGACAATAGAAGATAGCTTATGCTACTCTTGCTGGTGTGATTTATTTCATTTGGAAGGCTAGGAACCATTCATTATGGCACCAGGCTGTTCCATGTCCTGAGAAAGTTGTTAAGGAAATACAACAGGTGATATGTTGTAGAATTAGAAAGAGTATAACAGACAAATGGACGAGGGAGGAATTAGCATGCTTTGATAACTTAGTTGCAACTTGTACTAGATGAGGTTGTTTGATTTTGTTTAGCAGTACTAGGGGCTTATCCTGCTATGTGTTGTAGGTTGTATAGGTGGAGCTGTTCATGCTTTTGGTAATTTTATCTTACATTTTACCAAAACAAAAAAGAAAAAGAAATTATAGAATATTCTATTCAATTAGTAATAATGCCAAAATTGCAAATGAGAACAACATTATGAGCAGGATGAAGTAATTTTTCATTTCAGTTTTTCGATAGTCCCATAATAATACTATCATTTCCAATATCTAAAGCCATTCGATAACTCGAGTTGGTTGGAACTACCTTTAACTAAAACAACCTTTTATCTTATGCAATAGTGTGCAAGTTAAACTATCTTACTATATGCAATATCGAACACTCACAACAAAATTATGATAAATAACTAAATGTACTACATTCAATAAAGCCAAATAGGAAATAAATAATAATTCGATATCTTCATTTTGATTGGGACTAAAAAGAATCGAGGTTGCACTTTAAGTAGCTTCTCAAGATATAGAGCTTAAGTTTTCATTTTTATCCCTCATTTCATCCTATTATTATTTTTTAGATGAGAAGATAGATGATTTAGAAATTTTAGGTACCTAGTTAAACAACTTTTTTTTCAATAAACAAGGGACAATTAGAATCAAAAGTAAAGAGTTATAATCCAAAATAAGAGCATCCATACAATAACTAGGAGGAGAGGGAAAAGTACTATTTACACCACTACATAAGTCCTGCCTTCTACAATTTATTGACCTTTGCGATCACAGATAATGCATCATAGGAAGTTATTGCAAATCAGCTGAGAGGTAGGACAATCCCGAATGATATTGGGAGAGGTCTTTGGGTAATCTAAGAAGCATGGGCACTAAGAATTAGGGAAATTTTGCCTTAGGGAAAAGATCAGAGGTTTTGGTGAGGGAGCCTATCGTACCAGAAAAGCCACAAAGAAGAATTTGGTTTTAGGTTCCATCTTGATTCCCTTCCTAAATGCTTAGAATGTCTGCCGACAGGGTGTTGAGAAGATAGATAGAACCCTTTGCAGTTAAAAAATTAAGGAATGAGGATGTCTCTATTTGTGGGGTCGATCAAGGTTTAGAAATTTAGGATATGACCTAGAATAGACAGGGAAGGCCCATCGAGATGAGGTCCAAACTTCAAGTACCCTCATGAAGGACCTCAGCAACCGTGAAGGCGTCTTACTTTTCCTGCAGGGGGCCTGAATAAGCTCACACATGGCTCCTATGGATCGCCAGTCATTATACCATAGCCTCATGGTTTCACCATAACCCAGCAGCTAGGTGCTGTTTTATTTAAGGGTTTTTCAGTTTTTGCCAATATGTTTCCAAACATTTTTTTGATAAGTAATATGCTTCCAAATATTAGAGCCATTACAGAATTTGGTAACATTCCCGATTCATAACATATTTAGACAAAAGGCACTCCTTGGCTAAACTAGGGGGGCCTTAAGACACTTTTCATCCTAGCTTAGCCAAATACGCGATATTCATCAGATTTTGGCCTCTAATCCCAAGCCTTCCAAGATGCTTAGGACGAAAAGTAATCTCCTTGCGCAAAAGGTGAATGGATTTCTTATCCTTAGTATCCCCCCATAGGAAGTTATTGCAAATAGAGTGAAGGTCCTTAGGAGTTGAGGCCAGCAGGGAAGTAGCTTGCATATAATAGGCAGGGATGGATGAAAGAGTGGATCTAATTAAACCAAGGCGGCAGGCTTTAGAGACAAATTGGGTCTTCTAATATTCCTAACCTTATAAATGACAAACTGGACCTGAGCTTTTGAAGGACGTTAAGGGAAAGAGGGTGGCGCAGGTGCAAACCTAGGTCTTTATTTTTGGAGACATTACTTGTTTCCTGAAAAGGGTGCTTAAGATCCTTCGTGGTTTTCCTAGAGAAGGTGAGCATGCTTTTTCCTTCATTCATATTTTGGCCTTAGAGATTGCAGAAGGTTTCTAGAACTTGTCGAACAGTAAAAGTAGTGGACTCATAGCAAAAATAACAAGCTCATCAGTGAAGAGGAAGTGGGAAATATATAAGGACCTTATTTTTCCCTACCCAGAAGAGTGTCTAACTTTTGCTCTCGCAAGCCTGATTGAGAAGTCAGGGTCTCAAGACAAATGTAGAAGAGGTACGGGAACGTAAAGTCCCCTTGACGGAGACCCCTAGAATGATGGAAGGGTTCCTACTTTCTACCATTGATCAGAATGGAGGAAGAAGCCTTTGAAACACAATCCATGATGATAAGGTTAACTGATTGATCATCGAGGTTATGGGATTAAAGGCATATGCGAAGAAAACTCCACTTGAATTTATCATCGGCCTTCTCGAGGTCTTTTTTTTAAGGCAAACCACCCCCGCTTACCCTTATGTTTATGCATGGAGTGGAGGACTCTCGCCGCAACCACAAGGTTAATGTCCGAGCTCATCCCTTTGATGAAACTATTTTGGTTGGGGGAGATTCAAGAGGGCCATCTTCCGGGGTCCACACTAGTTCGAACCGAAAAGGTTTCAAACCATTCAAGGGGATTTAAGGTCAATATTAAGCAGAATATGGCAGTGGCTAGTTGAAACCAAGAGGAGGTGTCACAAGTTAGCATAGGGGAAGGCGCTAATCTAACTAGAGTTTGTCCACCCTCTATATAGTATCTCGTACGTAGGATTGTTTTTTCTTTTATTAGTCCAAGTAAATTTTGGTCCCTGGAAACCTAAGTCGAAGAGCCCAAAACTGTGCATAGTTAAACAACTTATAGTTACCAAATGGTTCATGCATTGTGTTGATTTATTGGTTTATGATACTTATTAGTTTCTTTAGGGTTGGTCAATAAGGTTGATTAGGCGCGTGTTCGATTAATAATAAATGGATTAAACCTCTCCAGAGTGCAGAGGACTATGTTTGGCAACATTAGTTGCCTAAAATGAAACCATAATTATAAGGAGGCGATGTTAGGAGACAACCTAGCCACCCTCTATTCTCTCTCTACCCCAACCACAAAACCCTAGCCCCCTTTAACAGAAATCCGCCGAAGCAGGCTCGCTGGTGGCCACACGTCGCCGGCAAGCCTGCTGCTTGTCTTCTTCGTGTTCATAGGTAGTGGCGTCGTTGGCTTTCCCTTCGTCGCCGTTTTTTTACCCGCGTTTTGGGTTCTTTCCCTTCGTAGGTCGCCGCCACATCGGGTCTTTCACCTCCCCTCTCCCCAGTCGCGTCAGCCAGGTTCCTTCCCCTGTTTTTCGTTTGTTGGGTTAGTGTCTGTTCTTTGTTTTCGTCGCCGATGTTAGTGTTAATGTTAGCTGTTAGCGTTGTTATGCTAGTTTTGTTGTGGGTCTTGTCCCTCTTCCCTGTTCCTTCGTCGGCTTCCCCTCCCCCTTCCTGTTTTAGTTAGTCAGGCCTCCCCTACCCTTTCCCTTCTTATGTTCGAGTGTTTCAATCGCGTCATCACCCCATCCCCTGTTCGAGATTTTAGTCGATTTCCCCCTCCCCCGTTGTTGGTTAGTTTTGTTTGGGCATCCCCTTCCCTTCCCCCCATTCGTTGGGCTTCCCTTTCCCCTTCCCCCCTAGCTAGGTTAATTATCAGTTTGGTGGTTCTAAAAAATGTTTGTCAGTTGATTCAGGAATGGTGGTGTAAGGTTGTAGTAGTAAAATCTGTAGTTTCTTTGACACGTTTTTTGAAGGAACGGGTATGTCAGATGGATGAGAAGTGTGAGTTTGGTCGAGCCGATGTTCATTTTTCATGGTTAGACTTGGTGTTTTCCGGTTTCATAAATAGGAGGTGTGTTCGAGAGCTCACCATGTTTAGCTCTCTTTTTTCGCTTGGCAATGATCTTACTGGTCTTTGCCTTGAAAAACTCAAATCTGCAGGCGGCACCCCAGTACCATCTGGTGGATTTCAGAGCGCCCCGTTTCTCCTCCTTTACGGAGAAACATGACATACTCTCGAAAGAGAGTCATGAGTCGCTTATGAATGTGACTTTTCCACATATCGTGAGCCAATAATCCCACACGTCAGAAGTTCGTTGGGGTTGCTCATGCGACGAGATGCTAATCTTGCCTTTGGTTCGTTGTCCGGATCGTGATCGACATTTGCTTCTCCTACCACATCCATTAGTCATCAGAGTTTTGACTCCACCAGCACATTCATCGACCAGTGGCGCGCTACTTAATAGGCAAATTTGTATCAGCTTTGTTTATTTTTGTGTTTTAGGGCATGTAAGAGCTTATAAAGCTCCTTTAGGATTTCCTTTGTTTTCTGTGTGGTTGCTTTAGCAATAGGTTGTATTCCCTTTTTTAATCAATGTACGTTTTCTCGATGTCAAAAGATGAAACCGGAATTGATAAATTAAATGGACATGAAAAGGTGACAACTTAAACAAATAAATTGGTTAAACTAGTAGGGTAGTTGATTGCATGAGTGTCTTAGTAAAACTAATTATATATTTTAAGTAGTTGAAATTTTGTAGCTAACTTTTTTCGAAAAAAAAAAAGGAGGCAAGGATAGGGCAAAACAAATATAGCATTACAACACCTTATTTTGGAAAGTTACTCAAAGTACCATCTCAATTTTCGTCAATTTAATTAAGTTTCTCAAACTTTTTTTAGAGTATACATAAAACATAACTATAACGATCTTAACAGTCTATTTGGTTCAATTTTAGTAAAGGAAAGGAAAGGAAGAGAAAGGAACAGAAAAGAATAGAAAAAGAAGAGAAAAGAAAGGAAAAAAAAACCTTAATCTCCCGTGTTTGGTTTAAGTTTTCTCTTTCTTTCTAAATTCCTCCAATTTCGGGAGGAAAGGAAAATAAAATTTTGTAAGGACGTTGTCCTTCCACTTCCTTCCATTTCCTATCACTTATAATGTTTTTTTTAACCAAATATTAGAAACTAAAATGTCGCCTTCCAATTCCTTTCTATTGCTTCCAAATCCATCCTACCAAACAAACTGTAAATATTTTAGCTCCTTGTCATTTGAAGTAACTGAAATGGTTTGCCAAATTATACTTCTACTATAAGCTATATAATAAATGTGTGAAAAAATAAAACGTAACTAGCTAACCTGACCTATTTGTTAAACGGGTTATCTATCTTTTTTTAGATGGAAGTTAAAACTATTGGTGTTTGGAAGACAACCTTCTTAAAAATTGGTACGCAAGAGGAAGTTATATCTCCAAATTCAGAGCTATCCACCAAAACTATAATCAACTACAAGACTAACTTTGATTGGAGTGATTCTATAGAGCTTAATGTACCCTATCCGGAAGGAGACAACATTCAGATTCTGAAACAAGAAATTGAAAAGTAAGAATTTTACCTTCATGCTTAATTATATTTATGCTTGCTCACATGATTCTATTCTCGGCTAATTGTTTTCTAAGCAAAGTTATTAATCAATTTTTACAAGTTAATTGGTGTATTTCTTTGTTTCGTCAGATACATTGATGATAAAAAAAAAGATTTCAAGACAAAATCTAAATGTGTGGAAGTGTTGACTACTGGAGACAACATCAAATTAGTTGTTAATCTTAGACATAAGGAGCTTCAGAACAGCACCTACTCTGAATGCCTCAATGAAAAGCGCAAGCGACGATCTGAGCTCATTCATCACGCACAGAGCCTTTTCAATCGCATGAAAAAGGAGGTATCAAAATCTTCAGGTTCGTATTCATCATGGGTAAAACTTTGAAAATTGAAATCATCATTATATTATGAAAAGATATGAGTTTGATCCGCCATTATTCAGAAATGTAAACAAACAGTAGTATACTGCTCACTCCGATCCGTTTTCTTTTGAAGTCTTCATTTTTCTTTTAGGTGCGTTTCTTTTTGAAGGATAATTTTACAATGATAACTTAGTTGACTAATTTTACAATCTCATAAATATATCATTTATTTAGTTGACTTTTACAATTAAACTAAAACTAAAGTCTAAAGCTAACAATTATACATTAACAAATTCACGATTAATCATTCACCTGGTTTTCGACAAATTTTTTAAATATTTTAAAGGTCAACAAAATCAATGGACAGGATAAGACGCTAAAAATAGAGGGTTGAGATTAACTAATTCTAATGGCTATAATTTTATAGTAGCCATTGAAAAAGCTTTTTTTTAAGGACTTTTTTTTTTTCCAGACTATCTTTCTTTTTAGGACTTTTTTCTCCAAGACTATCTTCCTTGTATCACTATCTTAAGATAAAGATATTTCAAATTCTATTTTAAAAAAAAAATTATAATCATTAATTTTGTTTCCTATAAACAAAAATATCCATAAATCTATCAACTTTGGCCCACAATATGCAATTTCAATCACATGTTCAGAGACTTTGCTAATCCCAATATGGTGTTTGGGCGGTTAGGTAACCAAGAGTCAGGTGATGTTTAACTAGGTAGTTTGGGTTGCTTAGGGGTTCAGAATTTCCAGCTTTAACTTAAGTCTGAACCCAATGTTTGCTCAGATCCGAACACTCGTGTTGATGAGCCCGAGTCGCCTCATGAAGTTTCTTCGCCTAGTCATTTGATTTTGCTTATGGAAAAGGTAAGAAAATTTAAGTTACGTTATTGCACACCTGCTTATGCATACAATTCTTGTTGATAATGCTAGTGGCTGCCCCCTTTTTTCTTACATATGCTTAGCTCGAAAGCGCTTATTTTTGTTTCTTAATTTTATCTTTGACTCACAAAAAGATCGCAAAATATACTTTAATTTAGCTACTAACCACCTAGCTTAGCGCATACATATATCATTCATTACATAGCAACTGAAAATATGATTTGTCTCTTACGTGGGTTTGTCAAGGCTGATAAACAACAAAAACTACCAACGCCATCCCCCGGATCTTCATCACAATCATCATCGACTCAAAAGGTTTTTGTAAAAGATCATGAGAAGTTGACCACTGATCTGGTGCGACGTTTCATGAATCAAGCTATGCGGATGAAAAGGAGCGAAGAAAGTTTTTCATTTAAAGTTCCAGCAAGTGTGTTTCATAGTGAGCAAGATCATGATGTAACCATTGATTATACTGATATGCTTGATTTGTGCTTTCAAAAGGAGATTGGATCGAATCACATGTCCATGTTCATGAAGTAAATGAATTTTTACATTTTTTTTTTTTAAGTAGTAAATTTTCTTTAGCCTTAGCTTTCAGACTTTGTAAACCCTATACATTTGCTTTTGCTAGGTACTTGAGCGAATTATGTCATGAACAAGGTATATCGGAGTCATATGGTTTTTGTGATTCTAATATCCTCGCTCCAGAGACTCCAACAACAACAACTACGAAAGAACGAGATCCACGATCTGGTTATTTGGCTCGTGCCTTTTCGTGTAATGATGCCAACAATTGCAATAAACTGTTCCTTGCACCATATAATGAGCAGTAAGTGGTGTGTGTCTACAGAATAGTTGTTTTATATGATATTTTCGAATTGAAATTACGTTAATTATATAATTGCACAGTCACCATTGGATGTTAGCTATTATTAGCCCATGGAACGGATTGGTGTATTGGTTAGATCCGGCAGGAGAACATGGAGTTCAAGCTTTTGCTGAAAAGATCATTAATGAGTATGTACTAAAGGACTACATACAGTTTTCCACAATGATGATGTTATACACCAATACCGTTTTCCTAACTTTTTGATGTTTGTATAGGGGAATTAATAAATTTAACACGCAACATTGTAAAGATATAGAAAAGAATCCGAAAATTGTGTGGAAGCAAGTAAAGGTATGTATTTCCCTTTTATTGTCAAAAAAATATTATGTTATCCAAATATATCCTTCACTATAACAATATTATTAATTTCTTGTCTATTAGTGCCCTCGCCAACCAACGAATTCCGTAGATTGTGGATATTATGTGTGCCGCTACATGCTTGAGACGATAGAGTACAGACAATCAATTGTTCCAGAAGAGGTATTTTTTCTTAAACTACCTTTTTCACCTTAATCGAAGCTACCACCATCATACAACTCTCAACTACTGTAATGTTGCCATAAAGTATGACGTTGTAATATACGTGGTGAGGGAATTCTGGATGGAATTTGACCATGTACCAAGTTACAGTCCCTTAAATCCATCCTATTGCTGCCTAAGTATGGGAACGAAGAGAGAAAGATTGATATAGAATATATACTATAATTCTGTAGTACTCACTAAGCCAGCCATAAGTATGAATGGAATTTGACCATGTATCGTATAGAATATGATTATTTAGGAAAATTTGTCAAAAAAAAAAACTGTTAAAGGTTCAATTTTGCGAAAAAAAACTTATAAAGCATTCTTTGCAAAAAGAAAACACAAACTTAATTTTTCTTGCAAGAAGAAACCTATTCCCTTTTTCCAGTGTGTTTTTGCTCAATTCCGACGCTGACCCTTCTATATTTCTTTAACCCCCCTATTTCCATTAACTGCAGCACCACCCCTACGCGTCTCAAAAACCACACCGGAAAATGAGATTAGGTTTCATCTTGCAAGAAAAATTAAGTTTGTGGTTTTTTTCGCAAAGAATGCTTTAAAAGATTATTTCTCGCAAAATTGAGCTTTTAAAAGATTTTTTTGGCAAATTTTCCGATTATTTATTATGGTCTATGGATGGATGGTGGGTTTATTCTTCTACAATCACACTGATGTGGCCCTTCTCAAGCATGTCATAGAAGGATCACACTTTCCTCTTCTCATTCCATTGTTGCATCTTCATGAAACCTGAAAAGAGAACTACTCAAAGCCCAAGCCCCAAACTAAGCCCCACCTCTTACCCCAATCTGAGCCCTCATGTACCTCTTGGGAAAGATCTTCCCAAAAAAAAAAAATTATCACCTGAAAGTAGAAAAAATATCCAATACATTAGAGGGCTTGGAATAAATTAGAAGAAGGGAGAGGGAAAAAAGTCTAGACTTTAGACAGGAATCCAACAAGTTTATGTGCCTCAGCAGAGCCAAAAAAATGAAAGTTAGCATCTATAAAATTCCAAAGTTCTAGTATAATGCCAAGGTAAGAGTTTGAATGATCTGAAATAAGTTAGGAGACATTACAATATAATTTATTAAGAGATGTGGAAAATAATACTTATTTCAGATTTTTATAATTATCTCACGTTGGTCTATTGAGCACTCAGCACCTTTCTTGTTAGATTTTTATTAGTTACTAACCCAAATTACTTACTTTTTAAACAATTCAATTGCAGTACTATCCTTCTGCTCCTTCCACCTATTCTCAGGAACAAATTGATCAAATCAGAGACTTGTGGATTACATATGTTACAAAGGATCAGTCGGATCGGACAAACTAGAGATGATAAATGAGTTGCGACTTATTACCTCACTAATTTTTTGGTATCCTTCTTAAGATGCATATTATATTTGGATTTTGTAATCGAATGTGGAGCATATATGACGAATGTGGAGCATATATGATTATGTATCGTCGTTGTTAAGAGGCAAGGTTAGGAGATCAAATATCGTAGATTTATTTGATGGATATTCTAGGAGCACAAATATTCTACAGAGTTATATATATTTCCTTCGTTTTTTTTTACATGTTACACTTTGACATTTTACACTAATTCAAATATTTCACTTAGACCATCGTTTGTGATTATACGTGAATACAAATATAGTTATATGGGATCTTGTTAAATTCGTCTTAATATGTGTTTTTTAATATGTACTTTTTATAATTTGTACAAATACAAAATTAGAGATACATGTCCTCAAAGTTTTGCATTGGCATGTGTGAAAAGTAAAAGTGTAACATGTAAAAAAAAGCAAATAGCTACTTGCACGCATTCTAATTTAGAATTGTCAGCACAACGTGATAATGGCACTTCATACTTAAAGCGTCACTTAGAAAGACATTTACTTAGGCCTCTTGGACTTAGCCATATTGTTAGTGAATGGGGATAGTTATGTGTTTAATATGGATGAGCTTAGAGCAGATATTGTTAGTTTCATAGCAGAAGGAGCTCATTCTTTTTTTATAGTTGAAGAAAAAGGATTTAAGAGAATGATGGCTAGAGCTAACGGTAATTTTGTTCCATTTGGTCGTGCAACTGCAAAAAGGGATTTATCTTCTTATATGGTAGAAAGGGATGAATTGGAAGATATATTGTCTAAAGTTTCTGATCGAGTTTCTTTAACAACAGATAATTGGAAATGTAATCATACTAGGCAACAATTTATTTGTGTGACTGCCCATTTTGTTGATGATAGATGGAAACTCTATAAGAGGATTGTTAGGTTTACGGCTTTAGATCCCCCATATTGCTAATGAAATTGCTTTGTTTCTTACTCAATGGAAGTTGGATAACAAGATACTTTCTATCACCGTAGATGATGCAACCTACAATGATGTGATGATATCTACTTTGAAAAGGCGTCTTGCTCCTGGGGGCGGATTAGCTTATGGTGAGTGTTTGTTTCATGTGAGGTGTTGTGCACATATTGTGAATCTTATTGTGCAAAATGAGTTGATTTACATAACAGACATTTTGGATAAAATTTCTCCTTGATAAAAATGATTACTAGATCCTCTCATATAGAAGTAATGAGTTTTATGATTGTGCGGAAAGAATTTTGCACTTGGATGGGAGAAATAAATTGAATCTTGATATGCAAGTTAGGTGGAACTCTACTTATCATATGCTTGGTACTACACTTTTTTTCAAGGATGTCTTCATTCATTTGGGTTCAAATTATGCACCGTTAAAAGCTTATGATCCTTTAGAAGACGAGTGGGATAAAGTGAGGGTAGTTCATGACTTTTTGGAGTTGTTTTATCAAGTTACTTGCATATTTTCAGCTGTTAAACATCCCACTTCAAACTTGTATTTTAGAGGTGCATGGATGGTCCATCGTCACTTAGTTGAGGCGGCAAATGGTTCTTATGTGTTTCTAAAGGAAATGATGGAACCTATGCTTTCGAAATTTGACAAATATTGGTCATAATACAACATATACTTGTCTTGTGCTGCAATTCTTGACCCTAGGTATAAGGTTAAGTTTGTGGAATATTATTGTTGTAAGTTATTCGGTAATGATGAGGGTTCAAGAAGAGTTAATGACGTATTGAGTACCTTGATTAGATTGTATAATGATTACAAGTTGCAACACGTTGGCGTCTCACCCGTTGTAGCATTGCCTTCTCCTTCTTCAAGGTTAGGTACTAAAAATTATTTTGATGACTATGACCAATTTGTTAATAGTAGTACATCTCAAGTAGAAAAATCACAACTTGGCATGTATTTAGATGATGATGTTCTTGATCTTAACGTGAGTTAGACATTTTAGAGTTTTGGCATCAAAGTTCCATGAGATATCCTGTCCTTTCAAAAATGGCACGAGATTTGCTGACTATTCCCGTGAGTACTGTGGCTTCGGAATCCGCCTTTAGTATTGGAGGAAAGACTATTTCGGCCTCTCGTAGCTCCTTGAAATCAAAACAGTTCAAGCTTTAGTATGTTTGCAAGATTGGCATCGTGCAAAGTACAACATTGAAGATACGGAGGAGGTTGATTATGGGTTTGACGATGAAATTGATGGAGAAGAGGAGGAAGAGGACGTGGATCCCTTTTTTAGGTAATATGATTATGTTATTTGGAGTTCTTTCTATTAATTTTTCGATTGCAATTTATTTTTGGCCTCTCTGTTTTCTTCAGTCCAGGTTCAATGCATGCTTCGTTTTATGTTATGGGGTTTCTCGTGAAATTATAGGCATTGATTGTCCCTTTGTAGCTTACAATACAAGCTATAACACAGTCAAGAAGGAGTAAAGTAATAGAACTTAAGTTAATCAGTATGTTGTTTTTCTTGTTCTTAATCTGTCTCAATTATCATAATGCTTTAGAAGCTATAGGATGCTTTGTATTGTAGCACATAAATCTGTTAGTTGTTGTATAGTTGATTTTATTCTTAGCGCGCTGATCAGAAATTAGGTTGTTATTGTTGTGTGGAAAAGTCGTCAAAGTCATATTATGACGTGTTCTTGCTGCTTCCCTGCAGTTCTTCTCTTTCTGCGCACAATATTAATTCCTTCATTTGACCTGAAGTTATTTCTAGTGTACTAGGTGATAACAAAGTTCTGCTCTGAATGTATTGCAAAATATGTATTTGAATATGCTTACTAGAACAACAGAAAGAAAATGACTGTTGTGCATAAGGCCAACATCATGAAACTTACAGATGGGCTTTTCTTAGAATTTAGCGGGAGATTGCAGCATGTTTGCGATGATGATGGAATTATCCCCAAGGCTGTTCTTCAGGACGACATTTGACCTAATTTTTGGATAAATACATGAAACTATGTTATGTTTTGACTGAGAGCATTTGATCTCTTGTATTGCTCAGTAAAAGCTTTTTCAAACTATGTACTGATTTTGGATGAATACATGAACTTTGTTATGGCACTTGAGGCCAGATATTTTTTCATCTTCTGATCTCGTTGAATAAATTTGCGTGTTGTAAAATGCAGTTGTACAATGACGTAAATAATGCTCAGGCCATGAATTTCAAGTGGGCTTGACCCGTTAATGACTCGCTTTTATTTTAGCCCGATCCGCACCCAGACCCTGACCCTGATCCACTATGGACTATGGCCGACCCGCCCCGTTAATGACACGTCCCGACCCGCCCAATAACCAGATCTACCGGGCGGGCATTGCTTTTGCCTGGGCCGGTGGTCTACCCCGACCAGGGTGATTTTCGGGCACGGGAGGGCAAAACCCAGATCTGTACGTGTTTTTTACGATTTATGTTTTAATCGTGGTCCTTGGATTGCTTTTATCCCTTGTAATATAAATACCCTATTTTCTGGTGTTAGGAAGATGAAGAACACAACTTCATTGTTCAAACTTGATATCTCATCTTTTCTAGGGTTTTAGGAGAGAGTAAAGAGAGTGTTTGTGGGAGACTTGTATGTTCACCATGGTTCTCAATTGATTCTGTAGTGCAAGTTTGTGGGTTTTTCTCCCGGAACTCAGGTTTTCCACGTTAATGTTGGTGTATTCTTTCTTGTTTTCTCTCACCTTGCTTTACTTGGTTATTGTTTCAATTTCTTGCTTGTCCTTGATTATTGTTGATTGCATAAACTAGTTAGCACTTGTTTCTAAATTACAATAAGGAGTACAGTTTTTATGTCGTGTGATATATGCATGATGTTGTCTCCGGTTCCCATGTTGCACAAGATTTAGAGCATGTAACATTTACTCCTATACATCTTGGTTCATCAATTTTTTTTATTAATAACGCTAATCATCAAAGTTTATTGAAAATCACTTAATTAGGCAAAAAAAAATGTAAAATATGAACTTAAATAATGCGTCTCGAGCAATATAGGCGAATTAAAATATGTCTATTTTGGTGGAGGGAAAAACATGCCTAAGAAAGAGATAAATAGGCGATAATTAGACTTTAAAAGCTCCTAATAACTTAAATTCACCATTGTTGATAAAAAATACATGAAATTGAGAACAAGAAGTGGTGAATTATTCGCATAAATTGGTAGAAAGTGTAGCTTTTGATCTCATAGTACGTGTACAAAGCGGAAGTAGTGTTAATTATTCGCATAAATTGGCGTTGGGATTTGTTATTATACATGATTGCCCTTTCCTTCCAAGTATTCGGATCGCATAGTAAAGGTTTCTTCACCATGGATGAAATCGACAAATAGGCTACACACTTCACGAATAAGTTTATGTGAACTTTTTCCATGTATTAAAATCATTTTCCTTATGATTCTTCATCTTTGTCATTATGAATGAAATTGAAGAATCTATAGTGCCAAACTACTTTTCTAATTATATAATTCCTTGTAAGATCTATGCCTTCAATCTTATGCAGACCAGGCGAATATGGGGTTTTGAGTGCTCGCCCGGTCGATTGGACAAGTCTCACCAGACCGGGCGGGGTCGTCCACCCAGGCGGCTTGGGCCGGAAGACCGGGCAAGTGACTGGGCGATTCTCCGCCAAAATAGTTTGTGCGCCCGACCGGGCGTTTTGGCCCGAGCTACCAAGAGGATCTGTTTTTGGCGCGGGATGGCGATTCCGAGTCGGGTTATATAAATAGCCTTAACCTAAATCGTTAATTCCATGATTTAGTTCATAATCACATCTGTAATTCTGGTTTTCCTCATGAGCAATAAAACTATTCTCTCTCTGCCCGTGGACATAGCCAGCACTCCGTTGGTGAACCACATTAAATTTGTGTGCGTTTCTCTTTGTTTTGCATTCGATTATTTTTTCTTTCTCATATCTGTCATAACAAATTGGTATCAAGAGCTTTGTGTTCGATCTAGGTGAGAAAAATGTCTGGGATGAATGTGAAAATTGACAAATTCACTGGGAGAAACTGTTTCAGTCTGTGGCAAATCAAGATGCGGGCTTTACTGAAGCAACAAGGGTTGTGGGCACCATTGGCAAAGAAGTCAACGGATTCAATCACCGCTGAGATGGATGTTCTGGAGGAAAAGGCACATTCAACGATTATGTTGTGTCTTGTTGACGACATAATCGCTAAAGTCTTGGAGGAGGAAACCGCCGCCGGTCTGCGGTTGAAGTTAGAGAGTCTACACATGACGAAATCTCTAACCAACAAGTTGCTCTTGAAGCAACGTACATTCGGCTTGCGTATGCGGGAAGGTACGCCTACGAGGGATCATCTAGAAAAATTGAATACTATCTTACTAGATCTTCGTAATATTGATGTTAAAGTAGATGATGACGATGCTGCTTTAATGCTGTTAGTATCTTTGCCTTTATCGTATGAGAATTTTTTGGATTCTTTTATTGTTGGGAAAGATAGTCTGTCACTAGAAGAAGTAAGATTTGCTCTTCATACTAGAGAAGTTCGTCATCAGGTGTAATCCCCTGTAAATTTATGAATCTTATAAATATATTTTAATGTATAGTTATTTATATTTAAAAATATTTTAGTATTTTAATGATTTATTCCTTCAAAGGTTAACTATTTGAAAGTCAAATGAATTATTTTAATGATTTATGCAAGTCAAATATTTTTTTAAAGTCATGTTTCAAAAAGTATTTAAAATGTTTGAAATACTTTTTGGATTTGGAAAAGGACTCCTAAATGGGTTTGAGGAACCCAAGCACCCTCAGGCTTGGAAAAGGATTTCTAGTTTGAGCCCAATTACCTTTTCCTAAGCCCACAAGGGGAACCTATGTAAACCCCCATAAACCCCAAAAATTTTCCCACACAATTATTTTTTCTCTCCTCCTTCCTCCCAAATTTCCGGCCTCCGCTATTTCTTTTTCGCTCTTTTTCTTTTCTTCCCTCTTCCTCTTCCTCTTCCTTTGGTTTTCACCTTCTTCGGTCCAGCCACCAGTTCCGGCGACCACCACTGCCGAGCCCTTGCCACCGCCGCCTTAGTGCTGCGTGTTTCTCTTCCTCCCTTTGCTTTGGTTAATTTCTTCCTCCTCAAGTTATTTTCAATGCAAAGACTATATTTTTAAGTTTTATTTTAAATTGTTTATGTATAGAAAGTTATAGTTTGATGATTTAATATTGAATCTATGTTATATAATTTATGTATTGAAGAAATAAAATTCAGAATTGCATATTGGTTTTAAATTAGAGTTTTAATTATCAAAGCATGAATTTTTAGGGTTTTAAAAGTTAGAAAATCATAGTAGTTTATTATAAGTTATGAAATTTATTATCTTTATGATTTTAAGTATGTTTGAATATGTTTTGAGGGAGTTTTAACTTATGTTATATTGCTGTAAATTTAAAGGGAGTATTTTTATGGAGTTTTATGATGGGTTTTAACCACTAGTGTAGTGAGTATTAGACTAAGAGGTTCAATAATCAAGTTTTAGTATTGGGGAAGTTTTTAAACACGTTTGAGAAGAGTTTAAAGTATTTTAGGCAGATAATTCTCTCTAGGCGACTTTTAAGACTGTTAAAGTGGCCTCTCAGTTTGTCTACACAAGGTACGTACATACCTATGTGTTGATGGAAGTAGTATCATGATTTTAAGAAGGAAAGTTATGTAGTATCATGTATAGGAACTATGTTGAGTTCATATATGATTTATATTATGTTGGATTTTGCATGTTTTATGTCGTTGTGTAAACATGTTGATTATGAGATTTATATTATGAGGTTTATATCATGTTTGTATGGAAGATTGATGCAAGCATGTTGGTTGGGAACTTTATTTTATTAATTCACATGGGGGAATTTATATATGTATATATATGTATATATATATGTATATATATGTATATGTATATATATGTATATGTACATATATATATGTATATGTACATATATATGCGGATCTAGAATTTGGGTCACGTGGGTTCGAAACCATTTGAAAAAATAACCGTGACTAGTGGATAAGAAATTTCACAGCATTAGTTCAATTTTCAATTACGACCAATAGTAAGGAGTTTGATTTAGGATTACTCTTATAAAATAATATCAATTAAGAAAAATTATAATTAGTTTTTTTTGAAAGAAATTTATAGTAATTAATTCTATTATTAAATAAGAATACAAAACCTTTAGAAACTAGCATTGGCGTCCTTAATACATGAGTAAGCATCTTACATTCGAAGGTACGAATAATTGCTTGACACTTCTTTATGCATTTGACTGTATGAAGTTACTAAATTAAGGACTACTCCCTCCGTTCCATAATATAGTGCTTATTTCTCATTTTTTTACGAGAATTAAGGAAAGTGGAACATGAATGATAAACAATTAATGTTGTGGAAAAAAAGCTGATTTTAGGAGAGAGAATGGTGATAATGGGTGAAAGAGCATTAAATATATGACTAATTCAACCCTTAGTTCAATAAACAAAGAAAAAAACTACTATTTCCAAGGAGCAAATAAATGATGGTTGCATGGTTTTTTAGGCAAATCAAGGGAATTGTGGGATTAAAAAATAGAAACAAGAACATTTTGGGACACCCAAAATGGAATGCAAGCACTATATTGTAGGACGGATGGAGTATAAAATATTGGGTATTCTATGAATATAGTTTTTGTGCACTTCTTTACATATAAATCATAGACAATGGTCAATGTAGAATACGCAAATAGCGTCAAAGTACAAAATATATCAATTATAGTAAAACGGAGGGAGTATTAGCTATTTAAAACTGAAAATAGGAAAACAAAACAAAAGGAAAATAAATGAAAGTGAAAATAAAGAAAACAAAAGGCTCCAAATAGTAGGAATTAGGATCTACACAATATGGAAAGAAATAAATCGAAAACAAATTAAAAAAAGAAGCCAATCCAAAGAGTATAGCAAGAGGGCCGAGAGCTGTAAAAAAAATAGAGCAGTAGACAAAAGGGAAATAAAGAAATGGGAAAAAAAAAATTAAAAAGAAGATGCAAAACATCAATACTAGGTCTTGAACCCGCGTCAGTCAAGCGGATAGAGAAATAGTCTCGCTCAACCACCAAGCCAAGCTCAAACATTTGCAAACTTGCAGCGCAAAGTGTTTATATTATTTATTTCTTTCCGTTTCTTCTCCAATTTTTTCCTAGATCAACTGAACCTACGCTGGATCCGCCACTGTATATATATATATATATATATATATATATATATATATATATATATATATATATATATATATATATATATATATTAGTTTGGATCATGATTGATCATTGTTCCCTTTTGAGTATTTCACTGCTTCATAAGGACCGAGAGCCTTATTTGGTAAGTTGATGTTTTATACCTATGAAAGGTAGTTTGGTTGTTGGCTAGGTTCAACAAGTAAGAAAGATTGAATTAAAGTGGAATTAATATTGGGTTATTAAGTTGTGCAAGTATTAATCTAATCCTAAGATAAAAAGAAAGTTGTGATTGTTTATTGATTGTGCTATTTGTGTTGCTTGTGAGTCATAACAAGTAATAACTGGTATATCATGTAAAGTGAAACTGGATAGCAATAGCTTTAGACTGGTGCACGTCTGAAGTGTTGGACAATTAGGAGTTGGAGTACATGGTGGTAGCCCATGGCTTTGATCACTGTGTCCTATTTTTATTTAAAAGGTTCCTCGATATCGTAGGTCATGGGAATATGGATTCGCGCTCATATTTCGTCTTCCAAAGGGAAGGCTGGTTTAGTTAGATAACTCGGTTCATTGACTATTCCATTTAAAGTAATAACACTAGTGGAATAAAGTCCAACCGCTGCGGTTGAAACCGGGCTTGCCGCTGCGGTTATGGCCCGCAACGGTTGGAGCAGCAGCAGTATACATAAAAAACCCGCTGCAGTTGTGAACCGCAGCGGCAAAGCACAAACCGCTGCGGTTTTCCCTTGAAACCGCAGCGGTTTGTGCTTTGCCACCAACCTCTTTGTATGCATTGTAACATTAACTGATGATGTTCTCTTAGTAGACCGCATCAGTTAATGTTATATATATATATATATATATATATATATAATATTTTATTATATCTAACCTGCTATAGTTGACACAGATCCTACAAGCGCGTCGTATACAAGTGAAATTAATATATATATATATATATATAAATATCAAATTTGGAGAATGTACTACAAATGAAGTTGTACTAAGTACTAAAATCCAAAATAAACATCAATTATATTATTGTACCTAAATAACTAGCAAGTAACACAATAAGAACAAATAAACTCAAAGTCGCGGCATCATCTTCACATGCAAACTTCGGTAAGGTAGTGTGCTAGCAAATCTCGAACCTCGTTTATCTCGGTTGTGGTGAATGAATTCTCGCTTTGGTTGAATACCTTAAACATAAGGAAACACACAAAATATCAGTTTTAGTTTGAGTAAGACTTTAGATAATTCTAAAGAGATTAAAGAAATCGTGCTTCAAAAGCCAAAATCGGTTAAATATGACAATCATTTACCCAAAACGGGTTTCAAAGCATATGAGTGAACTTTAATTGACTCTTATAGTTATATATGTACCTATTAGAACTATATATGACCTAATATGTGGCTAAAAACGGGAAACTAAGTGAAATGAGCTTCGAAGGCCAAAATCAGCCGAAAAGGCCTTCATTTACCCAAAATGTGTTTCAAAGCATATAAGTGGAGTTTAATTGACTCTTATAGTTATATATGTACCTATTGGAACTATTTATGACCTAACATGCGGCTAAATGCAAAAAACTAAGTGAATTGAACTTTAAAGGCCAAAATCGGCCCGAAATGGCATCATTTACCCAAAATAGGTTTCAAAGCATATGAGTGAACTTTAATTGACTCTTATAGTTATATATGTACCTATTGGAACTATATATGACCTAACATGTGGCTAAATGCGGGAAACTAAGTGAAATGAGCTTCGAAGGCCAAAATCGGCCCGAAACGGCCTTCATTTACCCAAAATGGGTTTCAAAGCACATGAGTGAAATTTAATTGACTCTTATAGCTACATATATACCTATTGGAATTATATATGACCTAACATGTGGCTAAATGCGGGAAATTAAGTGAAATGAGCTTCAAAGGCCAAAATCGGCCCGAAACAGTCTTCATTTACCCAAAATGGGTTTAAAAGCATATGAGTGAACTTTAAATGACTATTATAGTTATATATGTACCTATTGGAACTATATATGACCTAACATGTGGCTAAATGCGGGAAACTAAGTGAAATGAGCTTCGAAGGCCAAAATCGGCCCGAAACGGCCTTCATTTACCCAAAATGGGTTTCAAAGCATGTGAGTGAACTTTAATTTACTCTTATAGTTATATATGTACCTATTGGAACTATATATGACCTAACATGTGGCTAAATGCGGGAAATTAAGTGAAATGAGCTTCGAAGGCCAAAATCGGCCCGAAATGGCCTTCATTTACCCAAAATGGGTTTCAAAGCATATGAGTGGAGTTTAATTGACTCTTATAGTTATATATGCTATTGGAACTATATATGACTTAACATGCGGCTAAAGGCGGAAAGAAAACAAAACTAAGTGAATTGAGCTTTAAAGGCTAAAATCGGCCCTAAATGACATACATTTACCCAAAATGGGTTTCAACGCATATGAGTGGAGTTTAATTGATTCTAATAGTAATGTATGTACTTGTTAGAAGTGTAGATGACCTAACATGTTGTTAAATGCGGGAAACTAAAGAAATTGAGTTTAAGAGGCCAAAATCGACTTTAAATTAAGCTACGTATATTAGTTATATATGTATATACCTTCTCAATATCCCGAACTTCCTTGCAGCTTGAGGCTATATCGAACATGAACCTCAACACATAGTAGCCACACTCGGTTCCCCCTGGTTGCTGAGCACACTAATCATAGAATTACATAAAAAAATCATGTAATTAACATACATGGTTGTTTTTTTCTAAAATAAAGAAGTAGCTTAACTAATATGTATTACCTTCATTGCTTTCCATTCAGGTATTTTTCCGTGCTCTTAAATTTCTTCAAAGAACTGTAGTTAAGTTAATTTCATGTGAGAAGTGGCCAAAGAATGAAATTAGTAAAAAGTGTAATGCTTAGCATTTTAAATAACAAATATACCTATTTATACATGATTTGAGGAATAAGTGTCGTGGTGGATCTTGAGCTATAGAATCAAAATGATATACTGTGTTGTTTGAAGGACAAATCACAACGAGTGACCAATGGAGACTAAAATGCCAAAAAAGTTAGGAAGCAATCATGTGAATACTTCTATTGTATATATAATGATAATTAAAGTGGTAAAAATAGATACAAGGTTAAGAACTATACTCTTCAAAACAAGGGGCAAGTATGAACTTATGTTGTGCATGTAGAGATGTTTTGATACATAGCCAAATATACTCCTTCACCTCATTTGTGTTTTGCAAACAATTGTCGGCTCGGGTGAAATTTGGACATAACCACCCAAATTTCTCTTGTATGCTCTTACGTCCACAATGATCATCTTGGAGTAATCTTTAAAGCACAACCAACTTCGTAACATAAATATATTATTGTATATTGTAAAGCGTTTTTATTTACTTCAAAAGTACAAATGTTTTACCTCATGAAGACTTGAATCAAGGAAACATTCAACATCTCTCCGCAAAGGAACTCTTTCAAATCACCCTTAGACACCCATGTCGATGTATCCTCAAAGTAGTTGAATTACGTGGTACCCAAATTCACCTCGAGAGGTGCATCATCCGACATATCACGCGCATTTGCATGTAGCCATATGCATGCCTTAGTGAGACACTCGATCTTTGGTTTCTCGATCCAAGTATATGTAGTTGGTTTTTCTTGGTGACTTGAATCTTGCATTCCTTTACCCAAAATGGTCTTCTTTGGCCCGCTTGAACCCTTCTTCTCTGAACCCTTCTTCGCCTTCTCAAGAGGAGGTGAGTCCGCCTTTCTTTCATTGGGCTTGTTTATTCTCTCCAAAACCTAATAATTCAACGGTAAAAACATTCAACTTAGTTAGTAGGTAGGTATGAAACAAATCATTATGAATATGGATTTAAGTTGCTTCAATTTACCTCGCCTGAAAACCTCACCCATGCCGATGGCCACAACACATAACCACCACGAGCGTCGGTCAAGACATTTATATCAATTGACCGTTTAGGCAGCGGAAGAGCAAAGTCTTTGGTAACCAGGAGTAATGGTGACTACGCTAACCGCCAAGTGCTCATTGTCCACAGGCTCATGATGGACTATTGCTCGTTCACTTCGTGGTTGTGCATTTCCTACAGCCACCACAATCAAACCCTCATCTTTTACATCTAGTAAAAGCTGGCAAGGCGTTTCTTCCTTCAAAAAGTAAATGAAATTGAGGTTACGAACATGCAATTACAGAATATAACATGTTACTTAGTTTTAAAAATTATAAGGATAATAGTTACCTCTAACTCAAGTATAGATGGTGGGGATTTTTGTGTGTTAGGATGGCTAGCTTTGTCCTCCAAAAGATGATCCAGTTTAGGTTGATGTATCGCCGGTAAACCAAACTGTGAGAGGTCCGCGTTAAAACTCTCCGTGAGTTTCTCCGTCACTTTCTCCGTGAGTTTCTTAGTAATTTCCTCCGTAAGCTTCTCCCGAATAGCTTGTGTCATAGCTTTCATATCATGTGGTTGAGAGCGTGATTTTGTACCCACGGAGTAATCTTCAGAATACGCTTTTGTCACACCTAGACGAATACCACAAAAACCCCTCAAACGTCCACTGTGGTCCTTTCCCAAAGTCTCATAAAGGGCATCTTTGTTGCCTTGGGGAGTGAACTCGCCGCTAACCTCTTTTTGCTTGAGCCCCATCTATAGAGAAATTAACAACGGTAAGTTAAAAAAAATGTTCAACATCATAAGCGGCGGGGGTGGGAAGCACTGTGTGTAGGGCGGAGCGAGGGAGTGTGTAGGGGGTGGAGGCAAGTGTGCAGGGGGCGGTGTGCGGGGTGGGGGTAGTGTGCAGCGTGCGAGGGGGCAATGTGCACGGGGTGGCGGTGTGCGGGGGGGAGTGTGCGGGGGGGAGTGTGCGGGGGTGGGGCCGTGTGCAGGGGGGGCAGTGGGGTGGGAATGTCTTGGGGAGTGGGGGGGAAGTGTGCGGGGAGTGTGCGGTGGGGTGGGAGTGTGCAGGGGGCAGTGCGGTGGGGGGCAATGTGTAGGGAGTGGGGGATGTGTGCAGGGGACAGTGTGCGGGGGGCAGTGTGCGGGGAGTGTGCAGTGGGGTGGGAGTGTACAGTGTGGGGGGGAGCAAGGGGGGGGGGGGAGTGTGTAGGGTGTGGGGGATTGTTAGGGGTGTGGGCAATGTGGGGGAGGGGCAAGCGGTGTGCGGGGGTGGGGGAGTGTGCGGGGGTGGGGGGATTGGTAGTGCATGTACTTATAACGGCATTGGCTATCTTCAAGGTTCCCGGATCTGAAATGGTCATTTGATTGTTAATATCACGCCTATGCATGGAGCACCACCAATCAGCGACACGATCAACTTTGACAGACGGCGCGGCCTTAGAGCTAGAAGACGGCGTTGTAGTTGTATCGGTAGAAGGGTAAAATTTCTCGTCAATCCACAACTTTCTCGCGCTCGCATAAGTTTGGGAACCGATATGATGGTAGTGCTTCCTCTGTCTTGCACTGTGTGAATGTTTCTCATGCTTAGCCTATAAATTCACATGGGCAATTAGAAAACACATGTAATTGTATTGAAAGTGAACATGAAAAGTCGAATATATATAGTTTAAAGTGCAATACTTACCACCATCTCCGGCGTAGTATTTTGGGCAACAAATGCCTCCCAATCTTCTGGTTTTATATGTCCCCATATCTGATGAGGCAAAGAATCCGGTTGAAATGTATCTTCCTCTCCCCCTTCCTTTTCTGTTTCTTTTTCGGCCTCCATGTCTGTCTCACCCTCATTTTGCTTTGATTTTTGAATTTTCCTCCTCTTTATAGTCCTCTTTCTCCGTTTTGTGACCCACCCACTCACTAGTTTGCTTTTGAAAGCTCTAAATCTTTCGGCCACCGCGGATAGAAACGCAGCCTTTTTTTCTCTTTATGCGTAATATGGAACGTATTCTATAAAAACAAGAAACAAACAAATAGTTACCCAAAATGTATTTCAAAGCATATAAGTGGAGTTTAATTGACTCTTATAGTTATATATGTACCTATTGGAACTATATATGACCTAACATGCGGCTAAATGCAAAAAACTAAGTGAATTGGAGTGTAAAGGCCAAAATCGGCCCGAAATGGCCTTCATTTACCCAAAATGTGTTTCAAAGCATATAAGTGGAGTTTAATTGAATCTATAGTTATATATGTACCTATTGGAACTATATATGACCTAACATGCGGCTAAATGCAAAAAACTAAGTGAACTGGAGTGTAAAGGCCAAAATCGACCCGAAATGGCCTTCATTTACCCAAAATGTGTTTCAAAGCATATAAGTGGAGTTTAATTGACTCTTATAGTTATATATGTACCTATTGGACCTATATATGACCTAACATGCCCCTAAATGCCGGAAATAAAAGTAATTCATTTAAAAAATAAACATTACACAAGTGTCTTCCCATAATGATTTCTTCATTGCATCGGGCACATCTTTCCACCCCACCAAAATGCTCAGTTTGCGCACACATATGACATAACCCTAAATGCTGCCCATAATTTTTACACCATTGACCACAAGGTTGACCCATATCATCATGCTCGAGGGTCATAGGGGTGTTATAATTCAATCCCTTGGTCGTACCCCCTCCTTTTCGCTTCTTTGTTGCAACTTTACTTGGAGTTTTGGTACTAAGAACCTCTTTCCCCGCATTTTTGTGTGGTACAATGACGGATGAAATACAAGTATAATCTTCCCTAGCATTGTTGTCAATGGGGGGAGCCTTATCGGCTAGCTCCTCATTTATTTCAGCCAAGTGAAGTCCCTATCACGCAAGCGCTTCTCCTCATCATGTGCTATGTCTTCTGGTTCACCTTTATCGTTCTCCTTCTCCCCATCATACTCATCATCATCATCCAATGACTTATCATAATCATCATCGGTTTCTTCCTCCACAATCACATCATCTCGGACCATGTTTGAAACTCCTGAAATTTTAAAAAACGATATTAGAAACGCGTAAGATTAAACAAAAATATGAAAGAAATTAGAAACGCGCCCCCTACAAACCCCCCCACCCCTTCATCGCAATCCCCCTTCACTTCCCCCTCGCACAGCCCACCCCCCTTCACTGCCCCCGCACAGCCCCCCGCACACTGCCCCCTTTCACACTCCCCCATGCACACAACCCCCACCCCCGCACAATCCTCCCCCGCACAGCCCCCCTTCACTGCCCCCCACCCCGCACACTCCCCCAACCCCTTCACTACCCCCCTTGACTGCCCCCCCTACACAGTCCCACCCCGCACTCCCCCAACCACTTCACTGCCCCCTTAACTGCCCCCGCACAGCCCCCCGCACACTTCCCCCTGCACACTCCCCTCCCCCTGCACAGCCCCCCTTCACTGCCACCATAAAATTGTTCCAGAAGAGGTATTTTTTCTTAAACCACCTTTTTCACCTTAATCGAAGCTACCACCATCATACAACTCTCAACTACTGTAATGTTGCCATAAAGTATGACGTTGTAATATACGTGGTGAGGGAATTCTGGATGGAATTTGACCATGTACCAAGTTACAGTCCCTTAAATCCATCCTATTGCTGCCTAAGTATGGGAACGAAGAGAGAAAGATTGATATAGAATATATACTATAATTCTGTAGTACTCACTAAGCCAGCCATAAGTATGAATGGAATTTGACCATGTATCGTATAGAATATGATTATTTAGGAAAATTTGTCAAAAAAAAAAACTGTTAAAGGTTCAATTTTGCGAAAAAAAACTTATAAAGCATTCTTTGCAAAAAGAAAACACAAACTTAATTTTTCTTGCAAGAAGAAACCTATTCCCTTTTTCCAGTGTGTTTTTGCTCAATTCCGACGCTGACCCTTCTATATTTCTTTAACCCCCCTATTTCCATTAACTGCAGCACCACCCCTACGCGTCTCAAAAACCACACCGGAAAATGAGATTAGGTTTCATCTTGCAAGAAAAATTAAGTTTGTGGTTTTTTTTCGCAAAGAATGCTTTAAAAGATTATTTCTCGCAAAATTGAGCTTTTAAGAGATTTTTTTTGGCAAATTTTCCGATTATTTATTATGGTCTATGGATGGATGGTGGGTTTATTCTTCTACAATCACACTGATGTGGCCCTTCTCAAGCATGTCATAGAAGGATCACACTTTCCTCTTCTCATTCCATTGTTGCATCTTCATGAAACCTGAAAAGAGAACTACTCAAAGCCGAAGCCCCAAACTAAGCCCCACCTCTTACCCCAATCTGAGCCCTCATGTACCTCTTGGGAAAGATCTTCCCAAAAAAAAAAAATTATCACCTGAAAGTAGAAAAAATATCCAATACATTAGAGGGCTTGGAATAAATTAGAAGAAGGGAGAGGGAAAAAAAGTCTAGACTTTAGACAGGAATCCAACAAGTTTATGTGCCTCAGCAGAGCCAAAAAAATGAAAGTTAGCATCTATAAAATTCTAAAGTTCTAGTATAATGCCAAGGTAAGAGTTTGAATGATCTGAAATAAGTTAGGAGACATTACAATATAATTTATTAAGAGATGTGGAAAATAATACTTATTTCAGATTTTTATAATTATCTCACGTTGGTCTATTGAGCACTCAGCACCTTTCTTGTTAGATTTTTATTAGTTACTAACCCAAATTACTTACTTTTTAAACAATTCTATTGCAGTACTATCCTTCTGCTCCTTCCACCTATTCTCAGGAACAAATTGATCAAATCAGAGACTTATGGATTACATATGTTACAAAGGATCAGTCGGATCGGACAAACTAGAGATGATAAATGAGTTGCGACTTATTACCTCACTAATTTTTTGGTATCCTTCTTAAGATGCATATTATATTTGGATTTTGTAATCGAATGTGGAGCATATATGACGAATGTGGAGCATATATGATTATGTATCGTCGTTGTTAAGAGGCAAGGTTAGGAGATCAAATATCGTAGATTTATTTGATGGATATTCTAGGAGCACAAATATTCTACAGGTTATATATATTTCCTTCGTTTTTTTTACATGTTACACTTTGACATTTTACACTAATTCAAATATTTCACTTAGACCATCGTTTGTGATTATACGTGAATACAAATATAGTTATATGGGATCTTGTTAAATTCGTCTTAATATGTGTTTTTTAATATGTACTTTTTATAATTTGTACAAATACAAAATTAGAGATACATGTCCTCAAAGTTTTGCATTGGCATGTGTGAAAAGTAAAAGTGTAACATGTAAAAAAAAGCAAATAGCTACTTGCACGCATTCTAATTTAGAATTGTCAGCACAACGTGATAATGGCACTTCATACTTAAAGCGTCACTTAGAAAGACATTTACTTAGGCCTCTTGGACTTAGCCATATTGTTAGTGAATGGGGATAGTTATGTGTTTAATATGGATGAGCTTAGAGCAGATATTGTTAGTTTCATAGCAGAAGGAGCTCATTCTTTTTTTATAGTTGAAGAAAAAGGATTTAAGAGAATGATGGCTAGAGCTAACGGTAATTTTGTTCCATTTGGTCGTGCAACTGCAAAAAGGGATTTATCTTCTTATATGGTAGAAAGGGATGAATTGGAAGATATGTTGTCTAAAGTTTCTGATCGAGTTTCTTTAACAACAGATAATTGGAAATGTAATCATACTAGGCAACAATTTATTTGTGTGACTGCCCATTTTGTTGATGATAGATGGAAACTCCATAAGAGGATTGTTAGGTTTACGGCTTTGGATAAAATTTCTCCTTGATAAAAATGATTACTAGATCCTCTCATATAGAAGTAATGAGTTTTATGATTGTGCGGAAAGAATTTTGCACTTGGATGGGAGAAATAAATTGAATCTTGATATGCAAGTTAGGTGGAACTCTACTTATCATATGCTTGGTACTACACTTTTTTTCAAGGATGTCTTCATTCATTTGGGTTCAAATTATGCACCGTTAAAAGCTTATGATCCTTTAGAAGACGAGTGGGATAAAGTGAGGGTAGTTCATGACTTTTTGGAGTTGTTTTATCAAGTTACTTGCATATTTTCAGCTGTTAAACATCCCACTTCAAACTTGTATTTTAGAGGTGCATGGATGGTCCATCGTCACTTAGTTGAGGCGGCAAATGGTTCTTATGTGTTTCTAAAGGAAATGATGGAACCTATGCTTTCGAAATTTGACAAATATTGGTCATAATACAACATATACTTGTCTTGTGCTGCAATTCTTGACCCTAGGTATAAGGTTAAGTTTGTGGAATATTATTGTTGTAAGTTATTCGGTAATGATGAGGGTTCAAGAAGAGTTAATGACGTATTGAGTACCTTGATTAGATTGTATAATGATTACAAGTTGCAACACGTTGGCGTCTCACCCGTTGTAGCATTGCCTTCTCCTTCTTCAAGGTTAGGTACTAAAAATTATTTTGATGACTATGACCAATTTGTTAGTAGTAGTACATCTCAAGTAGAAAAATCACAACTTGGCATGTATTTAGATGATGATGTTCTTGATCTCAACGTGAGTTAGACATTTTAGAGTTTTGGCATCAAAGTTCCGTGAGATATCCTGTCCTTTCAAAAATGGCACTAGATTTGCTGACTATTCCCGTGAGTACTGTGGCTTTGGAATCCGCCTTTAGTATTGGAGGAAAGACTATTTCGGCCTCTCGTAGCTCCTTGAAATCAAAACAGTTCAAGCTTTAGTATGTTTGCAAGATTGGCATCGTGCAAAGTACAACATTGAAGATACGGAGGAGGTTGATTATGGGTTTGACGATGAAATTGATGGAGAAGAGGAGGAAGAGGACGTGGATCCCTTTTTTAGGTAATATGATTATGTTATTTGGAGTTCTTTCTATTAATTTTTCGATTGCAATTTATTTTTGGCCTCTCTGTTTTCTTCAGTCCAGGTTCAATGCATGCTTCGTTTTATGTTATGGGGTTTCTCGTGAAATTATAGGCATTGATTGTCCCTTTGTAGCTTACAATACAAGCTATAACACAGTCAAGAAGGAGTAAAGTAATAGAACTTAAGTTAATCAGTATGTTGTTTTTCTTGTTCTTAATCTGTCTCAATTATCATAATGCTTTAGAAGCTATAGGATGCTTTGTATTGTAGCACATAAATCTGTTAGTTGTTGTATAGTTGATTTTATTCTTAGCGCGCCGATCGAAAATTAGGTTGTTATTGTTGTGTGGAAAAGTCGTCAAAGTCATATTATGACGTGTTCTTCTTGCTTCCCTGCAGTTCTTCTCTTCTGCGCACAATATTAATTCCTTCATTTGACCCGAAGTTATTTCTAGTGTACTAGGTGATAACAAAGTTCTGCTCTGAATGTATTGCAAAATATGTATTTGAATATGCTTACTAGAACAACAGAAAGAAAATGACTGTTGTGCATAAGGCCAACATCATGAAACTTACAGATGGGCTTTTCTTAGAATTTAGCGGGAGATTGCAGCATGTTTGCGATGATGATGGAATTATCCCCAAGGCTGTTCTTCAGGACGACATTTGACCTGATTTTTGGATAAATACATGAAACTATGTTATGTTTTGACTGAGAGCATTTGATCTCATGTATTGCTCAGTAAAAGCTTTTTCAAACTATGTACTGATTTTGGATGAATACATGAACTTTGTTATGGCACTTGAGGCCAGATATTTTTTCATCTTCTGATCTCATTGAATAAATTTGCGTGTTGTAAAATGCAGTTGTACAATGACGTAAATAATGCTCAGGCCATGAATTTCAAGTGGGCTTGACCCGTTAATGACTCGCTTTTATTTTAGCCCGATCCGCACCCAGACCCTGACCCGTTAGACCCTGACCCTGATCCACTATGGACTATGGCCGACCCGCCCCGTTAGTTACACGTCCCGACCCACCCAATAACCAGATCTACCGGGCGGGCATTGCTTTTGCCTGGGCGGGTGGTCTACCCCGACCAGGGTGATTTTCGGGCACGGGAGGGCAAACCCAGATCTGCACGTGTTTTTTACGATTTATGTTTTAATCGTGGTCCTTGGATTGCTTTTATCCCTTGTAATATAAATACCCTATTTTCTGGTGTTAGGAAGATGAAGAACACAACTTCATTGTTCAAACTTGATATCTCATCTTTTCTAGGGTTTTAGGAGAGAGTAAAGAGAGTGTTTGTGGGAGACTTGTATGTTCACCATGGTTCTCAATTGATTCTGTAGTGCAAGTTTGTGGGTTTTTCTCCCGGAACTCAGGTTTTCCACGTTAATGTTGGTGTATTCTTTCTTGTTTTCTCTCACCTTGCTTTACTTGGTTATTGTTTCAATTTCTTGCTTGTCCTTGATTATTGTTGATTGCATAAACTAGTTAGCACTTGTTTCTAAATTACAATAAGGAGTACAATTTTTATGTCGTGTGATACATGCATGATGTTGTCTCCGGTTCCCATGTTGCACAAGATTTAGAGCATGTAACATTTACTCCTATACATCTTGGTTCATCAATTTTTTTTATTAATAACGCTAATCATCAAAGTTTATTGAAAATCACTTAATTAGGCAAAAAAAATGTAAAATATGAACTTAAATAATGCGTCTGGAGCAATATAGGCGAATTAAAATATGTCTATTTTGGTGGAGGGAAAAACATGCCTAAGAAAGAGATAAATAGGCGATAATTAGACTTTAAAAGCTCCTAATAACTTAAATTCACCATTGTTGATAAAAAATACATGAAATTGGGAACAAGAAGTGGTGAATTATTCGCATAAATTGGTAGAAAGTGTAGCTTTTGATCTCATAGTACGTGTACAAAGCGGAAGTAGTGTTAATTATTCGCATAAATTGGCGTTGGGATTTGTTATTATACATGGTTGCCCTTTCCTTCCAAGTATTCGGATCGCATAGTAAAGGTTTCTTCACCATGGATGAAATCGACAAATAGGCTACACACTTCACGAATAAGTTTATGTGAACTTTTTCCATGTATTAAAATCATTTTCCTTATGATTCTTCATCTTTGTCATTATGAATGAAATTGAAGAATCTATAGTGCCAAACTACTTTTCTAATTATATAATTCCTTGTAAGATCTATGCCTTCAATCTTATGAAGACCAGGCGAATATGGGGTTTTGAGTGCTCGCCCGGTCGATTGGACAAGTCTCACCAGACCGGGCGGGGTCGTCCACCCAGGCGGCTTGGGCCGGAAGACCGGGCAAGTGACCGGGCGATTCTCCGCCAAAATAGTTTGTGCGCCCGACCGGGCGGTTTGGCCCGAGCTACCAGGAGGATCTGTTTTTGACGCGGGATGGCGATTCCGAGTCGGGTTATATAAATAGCCTTAACCTAAATCGTTAATTCCATGATTTAGTTCATAATCACATCTGTAATTTTGGTTTTCCTCAAGAGCAATAAAACTATTCTCTCTCTGCCCGTGGACATAGCCAGCACTCCGTTGGTGAACCACATTAAATTTGTGTGCGTTTCTCTTTTTTTTGCATTCGATTATTTTTTCTTTCTCATATCTGTCATAACAAATTGGTATCAAGAGCTTTGTGTTCGATCTAGGTGAGAAAAATGTCTGGGATGAATGTGAAAATTGACAAATTCACTGGGAGAAACTGTTTCAGTCTGTGGCAAATCAAGATGCGGGCTTTACTGAAGCAACAAGGGTTGTGGGCACCATTGGCAAAGAAGTCAACGGATTCAATCACCGCTGAGATGGATGTTCTGGAGGAAAAGGCACATTCAGCGATTATGTTGTGTCTTGTTGACGACATAATCGCTAAAGTCTTGGAGGAGGAAACCACCGCCGGTCTGCGGTTGAAGTTAGAGAGTCTACACATGACGAAATCTCTAACCAACAAGTTGCTCTTGAAGCAACGTCTGTTCAGCCTGCGTATGCAGGAAGGTACGCCTCTGAGGGATCATCTAGAAAAATTGAATACTATCTTACTAGATCTTCGTAATATTGATGTTAAAGTAGATGATGACGATGCTGCTTTAATGCTGTTAGTATCTTTGCCTTTATCGTATGAGAATTTTTTGGATTCTTTTATTGTTGGGAAAGATAGTTTGTCACTAGAAGAAGTAAGATTTGCTCTTCATACTAGAGAAGTTCGTCATCAGGTGTAATCCCCCGTAAATTTATGAATTTTATAATATATTTTAATGTATAGTTATTTATATTTAAAAATATTTTAGTATTTTAATGATTTATTCCTTCAAAGGTTAACTATTTGAAAGTCAAATGAATTATTTTAATGATTTATGCAAGTCAAATATTTTTTTAAAGTCATGCTTCGAAAAGTATTTAAAATGTTTGAAATACTTTTTGGATTTGGAAAAGGACTCCTAAATGGGTTTGAGGAACCCAAGCACCCTCAGGCTTGGAAAAGGATTTCTAGTTTGAGCCCAATTTCCTTTTCCTAAGCCCACAAGGGGAACCTATGTAAACCCCCATAAACCCCAAAAATTTTCCCACACAATTATATTTTCTCTCCTCCTTCCTCCCAAATTTCCGGCCTCCGCTATTTCTTTTTCGCTCTTTTTCTTTTCTTCCCTCTTCCTCTTCCTCTTCCTTTGGTTTTCACCTTCTTCGGTCCAGCCACCAGTTCCGGCGACCACCACTGCCCAGCCCTTGCCACCGCCGCCTTAGTGCTGCGTGTTTCTCTTCCTCCCTTTGCTTTGGTTAATTTCTTCCTCCTCAAGTTATTTTCAATGCAAAGTCTATATTTTTAAGTTTTATTTTAAATTGTTTATGTATAGAAAGTTATAGTTTGATGATTTAATATTGAATCTATGTTATATAATTTATGTATTGAAGAAATAAAATTCAGAATTGCATATTGGTTTTAAATTAGAGTTTTAATTATCAAAGCATGAATTTTTAGGGTTTTAAAAGTTAGAAAATCATAGTAGTTTATTATAAGTTATGAAATTTATTATCTTTATGATTTTAAGTATGTTTGAATATGTTTTGAGGGAGTTTTAACTTATGTTATATTGCTGTAAATTTAAAGGGAGTATTTTTATGGAGTTTTATGATGGGTTTTAACCACTAGTGTAGTGAGTATTAGACTAAGAGGTTCAATAATCAAGTTTTAGTATTGGGGAAGTTTTTAAACACGTTTGAGAAGAGTTTAAAGTATTTTAGGCAGATAATTCTCTCTAGGCGACTTTTAAGACTGTTAAAGTGGCCTCTCAGTTTGTCTACACAAGGTACGTATATACCTATGTGTTGATGGAAGTAGTATCATGATTTTAAGAAGGAAAGTTATGTAGTATCATGTATAGGAACTATGTTGAGTTCATATATGATTTATATTATGTTGGATTTTGCATGTTTTATGTCGTTGTGTAAACATGTTGATTATGAGATTTATATTATGAGGTTTAT